>CM061543.1:253755056-254355056 GCA_030864215.1 Capsicum pubescens | reverse complement strand
ATAAGCAAGTGTACTTGATGTTGAGAAAGACTATTTGAGTTTAAGTTGAGTTAGCAATCCAAAAGTTATATATGATTCACAGATGAGATATATTTATGATTTGGTCTTCATGATAGACCCTTGAGTTGATTAAGGTAGATTTCCTAACGCATTCTGAGATGAGTCTGGGAGGAGTATTTAGCACCGAGTGGGAAGTGTGGGTTCAGCACATCCTACTACCCCAGAACTACGTGCCACCGTAGGATTGAGATTTGAGGGCCAAAGAGCCGAATTTGTGATCACCGAGTTGAGTTTGAGGTTATACTCCCTGGCAAGAGTATAACACTCCCGCCAATGTGGGGTTCCTTCCTTAGTATGGCAAAATATTGAACACCATGCGGCTCACATGGTTTATGTCGGTTATAAGAAACTCCCAAGTCCATAATAGTCTAAGTTTCTTGAGTTACCGAGTCACTCTAAGTCATGAGTTAAAGAGTATGAGTTGAGTCCAATGATTTATGAGATTTGTGAAGCATGTGTTATTATCAATGATTTATGGAAATTATGTTTTAGGAAATTCAAGCAAAGAGAGTCATTATTGTCAGCATGCATGACTTTATTTTACATTTATGATATTCTTTAGAAGTGTTGCATACACCCCCATATACTCAGTACAATCCCAAGTACTAATCCCCATACTCTTCTATGTTCTACATTTTCTCGTGATGTAGGTTCAGGTGCTCAGTCTCAGCAGCATTAGTGATCTTTGAGTACCTCCATCTACATTCTTACATTTGCTGAGTCCTCATGGTTCGAGGACCTATGTCCCTGATTTTTGCCTTGATAGTAGATGGTTGTTTCTTTTCAGTTCAGGCAAGTCAGTTGGGGATCTGTCCCAGTGGATCCTTAGTCTTTTTTAGTAGAGGCTTTGTCAGACTAGAGTACCTGTATGTATAGAACTTTCAGTATTTTATTTGTACAGGACAATATTTCTCCGTATCACCGCATGCTCATGACATGATTATTCTTCCCTATTTTAAAATAATTAGTGTTATACTGAGTTCTGAAAGTGATGACAGGCTTAGAGGGTTAGCTTGAGGCCACGTGTGGACTTAAGCACTGTGTGATATCTCGGGATAGGTTCTCGAGTCATTACAATCTTGGTATCAGAGATTAAGGTTTGAAGAGTCCTAGGGTGTTTGACGATCCGCGTTACGTAGAGTCTTGATCATCGGTGTTTAGCGCGCCATATCTATAAGCAAGAGGCTACGGGACATTTTAGGAAAAGTTGTTTCTTTCTTCAAAAGTCTATCATGCCTACAATTGTTTCTCTCTGCTATTAATTCATACTCTATTATGACAAAAAATGCCTTCTCGAAGAGCTCGCAGAAATAATGAACGACCTCAACCCGTTGATCCTCTAGGTGAGACGGTGTCCCACGCTGAATTCCGTGTAGCTTTTCAAGTGATAGCCCAGGCGGTTACCGCCAATGCTCAGACCAATGTTCAGGCCTTAGTTCCACCTCCGCAGGAAGGTAATTCAGCAGCAGCTCAGGTTCATGATTTTATGCATATGAATCCGCCAGAGTTTTATGGGTTAAAGACAAGAGACGTCCCACAAATGTATCTTGATGAGGTGAAAAATATCACCCAAATTATGCATGTAACTGAGGAAAAAAGTGTAGAGCTAGCTTCCTATCGCTTGAAAGATATTGCTTATGATTGGGTGGAGATGTGGAGGAAGAGTATAGGAGAGGATGCTGCTCCCATGACTTGGCAGCTGTTCCAGGATGCGTTCTTAGAAATATTCTTTCCCCCGGACTGAGGTAAGCAAAACTAGAAGAATTTATGAACTTGAGACAGGGCCCTATGATAGTTAAGGAGTATTGTCATAAGTTTAACCAGTTATCTAAGTATGCTCCCGGTATGATGGCTGATTCTAGAACTAGTATGAGTAAGTTTTTGCTTGGTGTATATGGTTATGTTGTGAAATAGTGTAGATCTTCTATGATTAATAGGGACATGGACCGTTCAAGACTAATGATTCATGCTCAGTATATTAAAGCAGACAAGGTGAAGAAGAGAGATAGAGTAAGGGTAAATAAGAGAGTTAGATCAGAGCAACAGGGGTATGGTCAGACTAGATTTTCTGGAGAGAATCACTCTCAGTCCTAGAACTGTTCACTTGTGCCAGCGCCTTCATCAGCCAGTGCTCCCGTATTCAGAATAAGGCAGGAGCAGGGTAATAGGCCTACTATGTCCAGGTCCCAGGACAGTCTGAGTAACAGACCTCGTCCTCCCTCATGTCCAAAGTATGGTAGGGACCATCCTGGTAAGTGCATAGTCGATCAGAGGGGTTGTTTTGGTTGCGGTAAGTTGGGCCACAGATTTAGGGATTGCTCATACGCTAGACAGGGGATTCGTGATGTTCGTCCCCAGAGTTAGGCTTTTAGTGCTCCAGCCTCTTTAGTTCATCCTAATCCTCCTCAGGGTGTCTCGTCTAGTAATGTAAGTGGTCAACGCCAGAATCTCTTTTATGCTATACCACCCCGCCAGTAGCAGAGGGATTCACCAGATGTTGTTACTGGTATGCTTCATGTATTTCATTTAAATATGTATGTGTTGATGGACCTTGTGTCAAGTCTTTCTTATGTGACTCCGTTGGTGTCTGTGAATTTGAAATCAGTGCTGAAAAAATTCCTAAGCCTTTTCTAGTTTCTACCCCAGTAGGTGAATCTGTTGTTGCTAAGCAAGTGTATAAGAAGTGTCCTATCACTGTCCTTAATAGAATCATGTTTGTAGACTTGATATAGCTAGACATGGTTGATTTTAACATTATTCTGGGTATGGATTGGCTTCACTCTTGTTATACATCTGTAGAATGTCATACCCATGTAGTCAAGTTTTAGTTTCCCAACGAGCTAGTTTTTGAGTGGCCCGGAAGTTTTGTATCTCCCGAGAGTCATTTTATATCCTACCTTAAGGCCAGGAATTGATATACAAGGGTTGTATCTATCATTTGGTTCGAGTTAAAGACACTAAGTCCGAGACTCTGACTATTCAGTCTATTAGTATTGTTAATGAGTTTCTTAATGTTTTCCCAGAAGATCTCCCAGGGGTACCTCCCGATAGAGAGATAGAATTCAATATTGATTTTCTTCTCGATACGCAACCTATTTCTATTCTTCTGTATCGTATGGCCCCCGTAGAACTTAAGGAGTTGAAGGAGCAACTCAAAGATCTTCTTAATAAGGGTTTTATAAGTCCCAGTGTGTCTCCTTGGGATGCACATGTTCTATTCGTGTGAAATAAAGGTGGTTCATTGCATATGTCCATTGACTATCGTCAGCTCAACAAGGCACAGTCAAGAACAAGTACCCTCTTCCTAGAATTGATGACCTGTTTGATCAGTTGTAAGGCGCCAGTTATTTCTCAAAAATAGATTTGAGATCCGGTTATCACCAACTTAAAGTCAGAGAGTGTGATATTCCAAAGACAACTTTTCGGACCCGTTATGGTCATTTGAATTCCTGGTCATGTCCTTCGGGCTAAATAATGCCCCAATAGCTTTTATGTACCTTATGAATCGGGTCTTCAGACAATACCTGGATATGTTTGTTATTGTGTTCATAGATGATATCTTTGTATACTCCCGAAATGGAAATGATCATGCAGATCATCTCTGAATTGTCTTGCAGACCCTTAGAGATCATCAGTTGTTTGCCAAATTTAGCAAGTGTGAATTTTTCCTAAGGTCAGTTGCCTTTCTGGGTCATATTGTTTCTTCTGAAGGTATTCGAGTTGATCCTCAAAAGGTAAAAGCTGTGAAAAATTGTCCTAGACCTATTTCCCCATCTAACATTAGGATTTTCTTGGGTTTAGCTGGTTACTATCATCGTTTTGTTGAGGGTTTCTCCTCCATTGTTGCTCCTTTGACCCGATTAACCCAAAAGAAAGTTAAATTCCAGTGGTCAGATTCTTGCTAGAAGAGTTTTCAGGATATGAAGATTCGACTCACTTCAGCCCCTGTGATGACCCTACCTAATGGTGTAGATGATTTTGTGGTGTATTATGATGCCTCGAGAGTTGGTTTTAGTTGCGTATTGATGCAGAAAGGTAAGGTTATAGCCTATGCCTCCAGGAAATTAAAATTGCATAAGAAGAATTACCCGACCCATGATCTTGAGCTAGCTGCAATAGTTTTTGCCATAAAAATCTAGAGACATTACTTGTACGGTGTTCATGTTGATGTATTTATGGATGACAAGAGTTTGAAATATGTGTTCACTCAGAGAGAGTTGAACCTGCGGTAGAGAAGATGGTTAGACTTACTGAAGGACTATGATATGAGCGTGTTGTATCACCCGAGCAAGGCCAATGTTGTGGCGGATGCCCTTAGCAGGTCATCCATGGGTAGTATGATGCATGTAGAGAACAATAAAAAGGAATTGGTTTGCGAAGTGCATCGTTTGTCTAGGTTGGGTGTTAGATTGCTTGATTTAGCTGAGGGTAATGTTTGGGTTCAAAGTAGTTCTGAATCTTCTCTAGTTTCAGAAGTGAATGAGAAGCAGGATATGGATTCTCGTTTGGTCCAACTGAAAGAGTCAGTTAAAGACCAAAAGGTAGAGGTTTCTTCCCAAGGGGAGATGGTGTATTGAGGCTTCAAAATAGGTTGTGTGTTCCTGATGTTGATCATTTGAGACAGAGGATTATGGTTGAGGCCCATGGTGCGCGGTATTCTATTCATCCCAGTGCTACCAAGATGTACCATAATTTGCGGGAAATTTATTAGTGGAATGGTATTAAGAAGGATATAACAAAGTTCATAGAGAAGTGTGCAACTTTCCAACAGGTGAAGATAGAGCACCAGAGACCCAGTGGTATGATGCAGGTATTTGGTATTCCTACTTGGAAGTGGGAGGAAGTGACTATGGATTTCGTGACCGATTTACCTCTCTCTCATTGTCATCATGATTCTATATGGGTCATTATAGACAGGTTGACTAAGCTAGCATATTTCCTGCCAGTACATACATCTTTTACCGCTGAAGACTATGCTAAGCTGTACATCCGAGAGTTAGTCAGGTTGCATGGAGCTCCGTTGTCTATCATCTCTGATAGAGGTACTCAATTTACTTCTCTGTTTTGGAGAGCCTTTCAGAAGGGTCTTGGCACCCAAGTTCATCTTAGCTCCGCTTTTTATCCGCAGAAAAACGGTCAAGCTGAGAGGACTATCCAGAATTTAGAGGATATATTGAGGGCATGTGTTCTTGATTTCAAAGGAAGTTGGGATGAACATTTGCCATTGATTCAATTTGCGTATAACAACAGTTTTCATGCTAGCATTGGAATGGCTCCATTTGAGGATTTGTATGGAAGGAGGTGTAGATTACCCATAGGTTGGTTTGAAGTGGGTGAGGTTATTGTGATTAGACCTGATGCATATTTTGAGGCCATGGAGAAAGTTAAGTTGATTCGGGAAAGGTTGAAGACAACCCAGAGTCATCAGAAGTCGTATGCAGATGTGAGAAGAAGAGCTCTTTAGTTTGAAGTTGATGATTTGGTGTACTTAAAAATTTCGCCCATGAAGGGGGTGAAATGATTTGTAAAGAAAGGGAAGCTTAGTCCCCGATATGTTAGCCCTTATAGAGTTTTGAATCGTGTTGGGAAAGCAACTTATGAGATTGAGTTGCCTGCAGAGTTGTCAACTGTCCACCCTGTCTTTCACGTTTCTATGCTCAAGAAGCACATTGGTGATTCTATTGTGGTTGAACCATCAGAGAGCTTATATGTTCGGGGTAGTCTTTCTTATGATAAAGTTCCAGTCGAGATCCTAGATTATCAAGTACGTAGACTAAGAAACAAAGAGGTTCCCTTGGTTAAAGTTCTGTGGCAAAAACAATCAGTTGTGGGTGCTACTTGGGAAACAGAAGTAGATATGCAAACCAGATGCCCTCATCTCTTCTCCGTAAGTTCAAATCAAACCGAGGGTACTATTCTTCTTTAATTCAGTTTTCTACTAATCCAGCATATTCAGTTGTATAGATATCCATTCTATGATTCGTGCATTATATGAAGTACTTAAAAAATCTAGAGTGAAGTAAGTCGGTTGAGCAAATCGTTCCTATAAAGTATTTCTAGTTTCCTCTTTGATCTTGAGCCTAACTAGAAACATTCGAGGATGAATATTTCCAAGGGGGAGATATTGTAATACCCCGATCATTTCTTAAGCCTAAATCTACCTTGTGAGTGAATATGGATGACTTCCAAAGTGATTGATGTTTATACCATGTTGTATTTATCTAATTTCTACTTTTTTCCATATAGATCATTGAATAAACTTTCCATCGATACCAAATTCACCCAAATTCGACACTCGGGTGAAGAGTTAGAGCCATTTTAGTGAGACAGTGTGCCACTTGGCACTTTAGCGCGTCGCAGAGCCAACAAAAATGGAAATTATCATTTTCCAGTGAGCCTTCATGATATTGATGCATCGCGCCAAGGCTCAATTTTAGGATTGTCAAATTCTAGTTCACCAGCGCGATTCCACCGCGTCGTGGTGCCCTTCTAGGTCACGACCAAGGTGGCAACTGTGACTTCACCGTGTCGCGTCACTGAGCAGTTTCTCGATTGTCCAATTCCAGTGAAAGACCATGATCCTGGTGCATTGCGCCAGGGCCAAAAATCGGGCTCCAGTTCTAGAATTGCTCAAGGGTATTTTGGTCATTTTTGCCCATTTGGGCTGCTATATATATATATATCCAAGTAGAGAAGATCAATCCATTTTATTTCTCTCCAATCTCTTCCAAGATATATCTAGAGCTAGGGTTTCTCTCCTCCAATTCCAAATCCAAATCTTCTCTAAGAAAATTCAAGAATCTTCCGTATATTTCATCGAGTTGTTCAAGAATCAAGTTCTCTAAGTCAAAGGTATCAAGAAACTTAGCTCAAAAGTGTGAAGAAGAGTTTCCAATCAAGTCTTTTCATCTTAAAATTATAATCCAAGGTATGTGGGGTTTGAACAAGAATATCCTTTCATTCTTATGCCCAAATAATTGATTTTTACTATTGGAATTTCATGATCCTTGCAAGTGGGTTTACACCCAAATTTCTTTATTTATGATTTATGAGATTTGAGTTGATTAAGTTTGATATTTATGATTATTTTACCATCATATTTCTTAAATTGAGAATTTATGCCATGGATTGTATTTTGTTATTATGTATTGACGATTTCTAAGTGATTTAAGACAAGTGTCATGAGTTATGCTTTTTTTTTCATAAGAAGTTTGAGTATTGAATATATTTATCAATTTTGAGCTTGAGAGTCAAGAATGAGTCCTATGATGTTTTCTTGAAGCTTTTGATACTTGATATGATTTGATAAGCAATTGTACTTGATATTGATAAAGACAATTTGAGTTTGAGTCGAGTTAGGAATCCATAAGTTGTATATGATTTACAGATGAGATATATTTATGATTTGGTCTTCATGATAGGCCCTTGAGTTGATTAAGGTAGATTTCCTAACGCGTTCTGAGCTGAGTCTGGGAGGAGTATTTAGCACCGAGTGGGAAGTGTGGGTTCAGCGCATCCTACTTCTCCAGAACTACGTGCCACCGTAGAATTGAGATTTGAGGGCCAAAGAGCCGAGATTGTGATCACCGAGATGAGTTTGAGGTTATACTCCCTAGCAAGAGTATAACACTCTCGTCAATGTGGGGTTCCTTCCTTAGGAGGGCAAAACGTTGGACTCTATGCGACTCACATGGTTTATGTCAGTTATAAGAAACTCCCAAATCCATAATAGTCTAAGTTTCTTGAGTTACCGAGTCACTCTAAGTCATGAGTTAAAGAGTTTGAGTTGAGTCCAATGATTTATGAGATTTGTGAAGCATGTGTTATTATCGATGATTTATGGAAATTAAGTTTCAGGAAATTCAAGCGAAGAGAGTCATTGTTGTCAGCATGTACGACTTTATTTTACATTTATGATATTGTTTAGAAGTGTTGTATACACCCCCACATACTCAGTACAATCCCTAGTACTGATTCCCTTACTCTTCTATGTTCTACATTTTCTCGTGATGTAGGTTCAGGTGCTCAGTCTCAGCAGTGACAGTGATACTTGAGTACCTCCATCTACATTCTTACGGTTGCTGAGTCCTCATAGTTCGAGGACCTATGTCCCTGATTTTTGCCTTGATAGTAGATGGTTGTTTCTTTTTAGTTCAGGCGAGTCAGTTGGGGATCTGTCCCAATGGCTCCTTAGTCTTTTGTAGTAGAGGCTTTATCAGACTAGAATACTAGTATGTATTGATCTTTCAGTATTTTGTTTGTACAGGACAGTATTTCTTCGTATCACCGTATGCTCATGACATGATTATTCTTCCCTATTTTAAAATGATTAGTGTTATAGTGAGTTCTGAAAGTGATGACATCTCGGGATAGGTTCTCGGGTCGTTACATTTCAACTCCTAGGTTACAACATGGGCTGACGGGCTATCACAGATCTGACGGCTTCTCAGCCTTGGTCGTTAGCCTAAAATTTCACCAACTGGGAAGTGATTTCGTAGGGGTATTTTGATCTTTCCCTCACACCAAAAATCTTCTCCACGAATATAAATTGAACCCTAATCATTATAATCCATATATTATCAGTTTAACAACATCTCAATCCTCTCTACTCTCAAGAACAAGATGGAAACTAGGGTTTTCTCCAAGATCAAGAAATCAAGAAAATCAATCCTTAAGTTCAAGATCTCCAAGAAACAAATCAAGATTAAAGTTTCCTTCCCTTCCATAGATCACGAATTCATCTTCCTAAGTGAAGATACTTAAGAAATGAATCAAGATTCCGATTTCATCTATCTAGATTCGGGTTCCATCTTTCAGATCTTATAATTTAAGGTACGTGGGGTTTATCCTAAAACTACATGGTCTTGTTGAAATATTCAAGTATGATTTAAAGATCTATCAAGCATGAATTTAGAAAAGGGTTTCGAAATCCATGATTTTATTATGCATTATGAATGTTAATGATATTGTTTTGGTCTTTACGCCTTCCCCCAAATAGATTCAAAATTATATTTATATGTAAAAAGGTGTTTAAGGATGAATATTCAATTGAGATCATGAATAATAAAGAATCCCTCTCTTGTACGATTTTTCCCATCTTTCGTATAATATGAAATGTTTTGAAATGCATCTTGAAAAGAATGATACGAAATGTCTTGATTAATGCTATGACTTGAGTATAATTTTTGAATTCAAAAGAGAAGGTTATGCATGTTGAATATGCATATAACAAAGAGCAACTTGGTTTGCCAAAAGAACACATGACCACCATATGTTTAATTAATCTCAGCATAGTTTTGACTTGTATTTTTGGAACATGAAATCTTTTATTTTGTTTGCATGTTTGGGTTGTCTGAACTGTGTTTTAATAAAAGAATTATGCATGATACATTATGTCTCAAAAAAGAGGATTTGCAAGTTTTGGTGTGACAACACCAATTCAGATTATGCCATGGTAATTCAGAACATATTAGAATGCATATTTGAAGTCAGAATTTTTAGATATTGAAACTAGAATAATGTATGATTCAGAACAGGATAAAATTGGGCATAAAGAGATGTTAGTTGGTTCCCCGAAGAAGGCACGAGTTTAGACAATTCGTTGCCCGAAACCATGATTTGCCAATTTTGATATATTATTTTATGCTAGCCTAGTGTCGTGTGGCGTATCAAAATCAAAAACTCCAACCCTTGCGGCATACTTGGGTTGGGGGCTTCCCCGTCGAGTCAAAGGCGAATTCCATACCGCCTTTAGAATATCAGAATTGTAGGGGAGTGCCACGTAGCTCAGAAGTAATACAAATATCAGACATTGCATTGATATGAATGATTTATGATTTTCAGAAAGTGCCCATGTGTTCTAGAATTATTTCATGCATCATATTTTGACAAATTGCTATCCAACTATTCTATTTATATACAAGCTTTATTTTTGATTATTTTGCATACCAGTACATCTGTATTGATTCTCCCTCCCTCCAGGTTCTGAGGCACAGTCTAGGGGTCCTGATAAGCAGTAGATTTTATCAGACAGGAGTGAAGCGTACCAGTTGGTGAGCCTTTTATATTTTAGAAGGCTTAGTTTCTTTCAGACAATTATTATTTATTATAGTTTTGGTCTACTGGGAGACTTGTCCCAATTTTTAGACAGTTGTTATTTGATCATGTATTAGAGATTTTGCAGACAGTTTTTAGACTGTGTTTAGTTGATATTGAATTTTATTCCTCATTTTAAAACTAAATATAGATTATGACCATGTTTCCGTAGTAGATTTTATTTCCACATTTCCTATTTATAAACGAATGGTGTATATGATTACAAGTTAGAAGGGCCCTTGGGCCTTCATGGTTCAGGATGTCCGTCATGGCCAGGACCCTGGTTCGGGTCATGAAAAACTTGGTATTAGAGCATGGTTCATGGTCCTAGGGTGTCTGCGAAATTACATCGGGTAGAGTTTTATTTATGGGTGTGTAGTGCGCCACACTTATAAGTAGGAGGCTACTAGGTGTTTAGGAATGTTTCCCTTTCTTCATGTTCTAGTTTGTGCTATTGAGCCAAAATATTCCTTTTCCATGCTCTAATTCATGCTATGGTGTCGCCCAAACTAAAGTAAAGCTATCCCAATTCTTTCCTTACTTTGATGTGCCCAGATATGTCTCGTTATTGGGGTGATTCAAGTGCAAAAGTTTAGAGTCTAAATGGTATGGTCCTTTCTGATTGAGCTATATAAGAGTTTAAAATTTTTTCAAGGACTTAAAAAGAGTCCGCTAGTGCTTCAGAGTTTATTGATTTTTGTGTGAACTTTGATTCTGATGAAATCGTGTTTTTCATCCTGCGGTATTAAGAGTATTCCATCTCTTTTCAAACATTTTTGTTACAAATGTTATGCTTCAGGGGGAATGATGTGTAGCAGAATATTGGAACTGTATTTCCACCTAATTATTAGTATAACATAAAGTGTTGGTGTCATGACCTATTGATAGTGAGATTACACAAAGAGGTTGGTGATATGAAGTCACAAAGTTAGAAGTCCGAGTGAGGGTGACTTTTGTGTAAATAAATATTTTAGTTGAATAACCGATGTTTGAGGATGATTTAGCACTTTATAGTGATTGACTAATGTGGTAGCTAGTAGCATATGTGGAGTGTATGGTAGTCTGTGGGGGAAGTGTTTGACTCAGATTTTTATTTATACGGAGTAAGATGTGTATCCTTAGATCATTGAATATTGTGTGTCAATTTTCTATCTCTTGTAATATGTAATCTTGTTATCATAGTGCTTTTGAAAAAAAAAATCAAAGTCTAGTGATACCATATGGGGCTCTTTCGATTCACTAGCATAGTTGCTTTGTTATTCATTTCATTTTCTTGTTCAAAATACAAAAATCAAAGTCTAGTGAAGCCGTGTGAGGCTTATTTCGATTCACTAGCAACTTGTTGTTCAACTTGTTATTCTTGGGTTGGTTGAATATATGTATAGTCGATCTTTTCGCATGAGATTGAGTTGGTAATGAAGTGATACGTCCTTGTGTGTTAGTTTAGTTGAAGGTAGAGAAGTAGTTGTTAGTTAAGGTGAATTGTTGTTTTCTTGAAGTATGAAAATGGCTAGATTAGCCAGTACGTTATAATTATAGACTCATGGTTGTTATGGAAATTGAAGGTAGTCTAAATGTACGCTTGGATAAATAAGTGTGATATGAGAAAGCCGTATAAGTAAGTAAGATTGTATGGGGTTATAATATAAGATTAAGGTTGACCATGTCTATTATGTGACTTTACCCCCCTTGACCTTCTTTTCGTTGGTAGTTGTAAACTAGTACTACTTGTGAGAAGGTATGTAGTAGATTTTTGAGGTATTTGGATAGAATTTTCCAATTTGATGGATTAGTATATTATGTTGCCTTCTTTGTTGGTGGTAGATGATTGATGCTAGACTATTGTCTTGAATTTAATGTAGGATGTGGATGTAAGAATAGTGTCTTAAGATTAATGATGAATGTTTTGTGAGAATTATGTGTCAGTTGGATTGTAAATCATGCTTAGCACTAGACATTAAGTTTGAACAATTGATGTCCATAAAGGTGGATGTGATGATTTCTTGATTAATGATACTAGTTATATGGAAGTGATCTAATAGGTTTGAACAGTGTATGCAAGAGCTTAAGTTTATTTGATTCATAATGAAGTATGATGTAGTATGTATGATGTAGAAGTATGCCAAGGTGATATGAGGTTGCGGTATTTTTCTAAGGCTATTACATGTTGCATATGGCTAGTAGTAACGTTGAGTTGCTAGGTGGGGAAATACTAGTAGATGGTATATGATGTTCTAAATAGCCAAGTTAAGGAGTTTTGATCGATAGTGTTGAGCCTTTTTATATGATCTTGATTCTCATAGTAGAGAGATGTAAGTTTGGAGTCGCGATATTGGTAGGCTATGTCGGAAGTAGTATGATTCATCAAAGGCTTGGTGATATCCATGCTAAGTGTTAGAATCTAAGTTTGAATTTTTGAAGGTTGAACTGACAGAAATAAGAGTTGAAGTGCTAGATGGTGTGCACACCGACTATGGGGATACTCATGAAGACCCGAAGTTAGTTAGTGTGTAAGTATTATATGATGACTATTGGGGCTATAGAATTATAGAGTATATCTCAGAAGGTAATATTACCACTGGGTTTTCCACTTTTAGGTGTGGTCATTCGGGTTAAGTTCTATTAATTACATGTATTGTCGTATTCTAGACCCCAGAGTGCAGTGAGTGTAGTTCAGTTTAGAGTCTAGTGAGGGATCTCTCAAACTTAAGATGATGGCTTAAAGCTAAGGGGGAGATGATAGAACAAGTAACCAAGCCAGACTCTCAGATTCAAATAGTAATGATAGTATGATATAAAACATCAGAAAGTAAGGGTGGGACTCAACCCATTCTTATCTCAGTATTTTTCAGTGATCCCAATACCTACTCATGACTTACGTTTCAGTTCCACGATCATAGTTCATGTTCATGTATATAATAGAGAATCACGTGCTTTTCCAATTCTAAAATGAGGAGTTCCAGTTCATTCAGTAGTCGGAATCACATTCCATATGTTATGAACTTCAAATTGACGTTATGAAGCTCATGACTCATGTACTCATGCTTTATAGTGTGCTTAGTTCCCACAATTCATGCTATACTCTTTATGATTGACGAGATTCAGCTTATAGTCAAGTATGCCCCAATTCAGATCACTTTGATGAATCCCTGATGTTGATTTGCTATTCCTTCGGCCTCAGTTAAGTGTCAAGTCTCGTATAATATCCTCCCATGCTTCAAGGTCTTATGTTCTAACCTTTTAGTAACTCCTCTTTATGTGATGATAGTGGTGATGAGTAAATGTTTCTTGTTGATGGAAGATCATAGTATGCTTGTTTTAGATAAGGCCAAAAGTGTGAAGTAAGATCAAGGGCCAAGTCTTTGATATATATGATGGTTTGTGGAAATTTGTGTGTGTATGTTCTTGGGGTAGCGTGTAGGAGTTATATTGATAGTGGTTTAGAGAATATATGAAGTGTGTCTTCAAGGGTCTTTTCCTTGAAGTTCATATGTGGTTATAAAGATAGGCTTGAATGACATGTTGGGATTTTAGTGAAGGAACACAATATACGCTAGTGAATCCATAGTAAGAGATTAGAGTTAGTCATTGAAGTGGTAAGGCACGATATGCTTAGGGTGTGATCTCTAAATATATATATATATATATATAAGATTGAATCATATGGCTTAGACTAGTATCGTGGTGTGGCATGTTGTATTTTGTGATTTGAAGTTAGACTTGATCATGGTGAGAGGACTTAAGTTACTTTAGGCATTAGTCAAAAGATTTATCAATGCCCATATAAGAATTCTAAGTTGAATCAAATGAGTATGGTATTTAAAGGGAATAATATAGTTAAGGGAGTATTCGAGAAGTGCTCTAAGCTTGAGAGTAAGAAGTTGCATTGCCTAAGGCCTGGTAATTCTATCCTAGTTTATGAGTTATATGTTTATATTTCATGCTATAGAGTGGTGTCATTGTTGTAATTCCTTAGTTGGATGTCTTGTTCAACTCATGCCCAAGATTTGTTGCTCCTTAATGCTACTAGGACTTCTTTAGAAAGAGTGTTGGAGAGATACTCCAGTTAAGTATAAGTGTCCAGTATAATTCAGTCAGTGTATCCAGCAATTCAGCTTAACAGTCAGGCAGACAAGTTACTGTGTTTTTTCCACCTTTTCACCTAGTCCTACTATCCGAAGTCTCATGCGTACAATCATCCCAAGATAAAATCTATTCCATCCATGTAAATTGCAGATTCAGTTCATTCCAAGCATCATGTTTCAGACTCAGCTATGTGGCCATGACTCAGTTCATAAGAGTTCAACTCAAAATCTCAATTTTCCCAAGTATTTCAGCTCAGACAGTGTAATACCTTTGTACGATCAAAATCTTGTTGTTTCAAGATTCGTACTTACATAAGTTATCACTTCTCAATTCGATACGTATGATTGGATCATGAACACCTCAAGGGAATCCTAAATTCTCAGCATGAATTAGCTCCTTAAAGTAAGTAAGGCAAGTCAGCTCAGAATTCAGTTTCATGATGAAAATTTAAATGTTTTAGATCAATATATTCTTTCTTAGGAGACATATTATGTCCACATTATTCCATACCTTTAATAATTCAACATTCCTACCCATCATTCCGGGATGAATGATCCCAAAGGGAAGATAATGTAACACCCCACATTTTGGGCTAGAACGAAAATCGTCGTTTCTATGCATAGATGATCCAAAAGCCATAAATCCTATGCAAATTTGGCATGTTAATCAATTATGTAATGTGAGAACCTATTTTATCATAAATTGGGATCGTAGAGGTCCCTAAACTCAAGGATGAGTTGAAAGCTTTCCTATCATTCGAGTTTGAGTGAGCGTTGAAGCTTGGGTCAAATTTAATCGATCATAACTCCTTGTATAGGACGAATTGAATGAGATACTATATATCAAATGAAAGGTATTTTATTCCTCTTTCTAACTCCACCAATTTTTCCAAAATCCGCTATTGGAGCAAAGAGTTATGCCCATTTTACTCCAGCATATCAGCCTAACAACTGAGTGACGATAATACTGATGGCTTATCACAAATATGATGACTTATCAGAATATATCATCAGCCTTAGGCAGAAAATCATAAATTTCAGCTCCTAGGTGACGACCTGGGATGACGGTCTATCACAGATCTGACGGCTTATTAGCCTTGGTCGTCAGCCAAAAATTTCAGCAACTGGGAAGTGATTTTGTAGGGGTATTTTGGTCTTTCCCTCACTCCAAAACCTTCTCCACGAATATAAATTGAACCCTAAGCATTATAATTCATATATTACCAGTTTTACAGCATGTCAATCCTCTCTAATCTCAAGAACAAGATGGAAAAAAGGGTTTCCTCCAAGATCAAGAAATCAAGAAAATCAATCCTTAAGTTCAAGATCTCCAAGAAACAAATCAAGATTCAAGTTTCCTTCCCTTCCATAGATAAATAATTTATCTTCCTAAGTGAAGATACTCAAGAAACAGATCAAGATCTGGATTTCATCTATCTAGATCCGGGTTTCATCTTTCAGATCTTATAATTTAAGGTACGTGGGGTTTATCCTAAAACTACATGGGCTTGTTGAAATATTCAAGTATGATTTAAAGATCTATCAAGCATGAATTTAGAAAAGAATTTTGAAATCCATGATTTTATTATGCATTATGAATGTTAATGATATTTTTTTGGTCTTTAGGCCTTCTCCCAAATTGATTCGAAATTATATATATATATATATGTAAGCAGGTGTTTAAGGATGAATATTCAATTGAGAGCATGAATAATAAAGAATCACTCTCTTGTACGATTTTTCCCATCTTTCATATAATATGAAATGTTTTGAAAGGCATCTTGAAAAGCATGATACGAAATGTCTTGATTAATGCTATGACTTAGGTATAATTTTTGAATTCAAAAGAGCGGGTTATGTATGTTGAATATGCATATAACAAAGAGTAGCATGGTTTGCCAAAAAAACACATGACCACCACATGTTTGAATAATCTCAGCATAGTTTTGACTTGTATTTTCGGAACATGAAATCTTTTATATTGTTTGTATGTTTGGGTGGTCTGAACTATGTTTTAATGAAAGAATTATGCATGATACATTATGGCTCAGAAAAGAAGACTTGCAAGTTTTGGTGTGACGACACCAATTCAGATTATGCCATAGTAATTCAAAATAGAATAGAATGCATGTTTGAATTCAGAATTTTCAGTTATTGAAACTAGAATAACTCATGATTCAGAACAGGATAAAATTGGGCATAAAGAGATGTTAGGTGGTTCTCCAAAGAAGGCACGAGTTCTAACAACTCATTGTCCGAAACCGTGATTTGCCGATCCGGGTATATTATATTACGCTGGCCTAGTGCCGTATGGCGTATTAGAATCAGAAATTCTAACCCTTGCGGTATACTTGGGTTGGGGGCTTCCCCGCCGAGTCAAAGGCGGATTCCATACCGCCCGTGGAATATCAGAATTGTAGGGGAGTGCCACCTAGCTAAGAAGTAATACAAAGATCAGACATTGCATTGACAAGAATGATTTATGATTTTCAAAAAGTGCCCATGTGTTTTAGAACTATTTCATGCATGATATTTTGAAAAATTGCTCTCTAACTATTTTATTTATATACAAGCTTTATTTAGGATTACTTTGCATACCAGTACATCTGTATTGATCCCCCCTCCCTGTAGGTTCTGAGGCACAGTCTAGGGGTCCTGATAAGTAGTAGATTTCATCAGACAGGAGTGAAGAGTACCAGTTGGTGAGCCTTCTATTTTTCAGAAGGCCTAGTTTCTTTCAAACAATTATTATTTATTATAGTTTTGGTTTACTGGGGGCCTTGTCCCAGTTTTCAGACAATTGTTATTTGATCATGTAGTAGAGATTTTGCAAATGGTTTTCAGGCTGTGTTTAGTTTATATTGGATTTTATTCCTTATTTTAAAACTAAATTTATATTATGACCATGTTTCCGTAGTAGATTTTATATCCGCATTTCCTATTTATATATGAATGGTGTATATGATTACAAGTTAGAAGGGCTCTCAGGACTTCATGGTTCGGGATGTCTGTCACGGCCAGGGCCCTGGTTCGGGTCGTGATACATTACACTTAATTTCTAAAATCTTTACTTTTATGAGAGATTCTTATAACCGACATAAACTATGTAAGCTATCATGGAGTGCAACATCTTACCAATGGAGGGAAGAGCTGTTCTACTTTTGTAATTGGAATAGAACCTGAACTTATAGTGATCTCTATACTTAAACCATAATGGGTAAAGGATGGGACACTCTCCGGGGAGGCCCCTAATCATAAACCTATGGTGGCATGTAGTTTCTAGAGAGTAGGATGCACTAAACCCACATTCTCATCTCAGTTCTAAATACTACTCTCAAAACATATACTTATATGCTCATACTTGTGAAATCCACCTTAAAATAACATATGGGTTTATAAACATAAATTCAACTATGTTTCTCTTACTTAAATCATATTCATGAGGAAACTTATGGATTTCATGTCTTATCTTAGATCATAAGATCAAAACTAAACTTTAATCATGTTGTAACACCTGTAACTTGAGCTTATAAGCTTAAACTTCTTGTAAACTCAATTAACTTTTGCTTAAACTTGAAATCGTTCATTACCTCTTAGAAACTTCATATCAAAATCATTTCTCAAATAGAAATCTTTTATCAACTTATCAAGTTTCTTGTAAAAATAATGAAATTTAACACATGAAATCATCAAACTCAACAATCAAGGATACTTTCATGGATTTAAAATGTATGTAAACATGTAATCATATGCAAAATAATATTCTATTTATGATTAGACATCAATATTTCAAAACATAGTAAAATGGGCATCAACCCTAGTAAATCACTTTCTTCAAAATTAAACAAAAACCACACTTTTGGGCACAAGGATAAAAGAGTATCCTTGTTAAAACTCCACATACCTGATTACTCTTGATTCTTTAATTGATGTTTTGAGGATTTGAACTTGGAGATGAAAAACCCTAATTTCTTGCTATGGGAAAAGATAAAAATTATGTGTTTATTAAGTAATTTGGTGTTGTATTGAGAATGAGGGATTTGGGGTAGTTTTAGATTTTTATTCAGTCTTAAAATACGTTAAACGATGTAGTGTTAAGGTTAAAATAGTGTTAAAAGACCAAAAAAAAACCTTACAAACTGGAAGTAGCCTGGAACAATTTCCAACGACTTAGGTCACGACTCATAGGGTGTGGCCAAGTCATGGTCAGAAACAAAACTTCTCCTCTACTTCTCAGATTTTGACTCCCTCCTAATGACCCGTAATGAGATATTACGAGTCGTAGTCTGGGAAGCTTTGATAGTGCTTTAGTATTTTGGCAATAATTTTTTATCCTGATATTGGATTAAGGAAAAATTGATATCATTCGAAAGATAAATAAATTATCTATCTGTTTGTGGGTCTTGAGATCATAAATTTGTAGTATATCAAAAGTTATGCTCGTTTAAAGCTGACTATAGTTATGTACTTCACAAGAATTCAATCGTTAAGGAATGTTTTAACTCACCTATAATCTAGGAGTTATTTGTGACCTAAATATGTGTCAAAATCACTATAAAACTATCAAAACATGAGGTTTGATCTTTCATTAACTTAAATCATTATTCTAACATTGGCTTGAATTTTCAGGGTATCACATTTTAGCTATTTGTTTAGGTTTGAAGCTCAGGAATACATATTTTTTGCCTTTCATGGTTGAATTGAATGCTAATTTTGGTATAAATTTATTCTTTATTTTCATGAATAGCTAAATCTAGTTCTTTGAGTTATTCTTTAATAGGTTGTGATTAGTGCATAGGTATTAATTATTTATTCATTTAATTTGTTATTTGTGATAGATTTTACATTTATTCCATTTGTTAACTATGAATTGGGGGTTGCAAACCCCAACCACTTTTGACCTCATATCATCCTTGAAAGTGGGGATATGAGTAAGGAATAATTGTAAACAATAACGTGGGTTATCTCATTTAATAGCATCTCTTAGAAATAATGATGATAATATAGGCAATAGATTGGTAAATTTGTTACACTTGTGAGGTGTTCAGAAGAACACATTTGTGAGATTTGGTGTTTTACCAAAATATTGGAACCAAGACACTTTAATCTAGCCTACCCATTACACTTATCTAAGCTTGAATGAATTATCAATGACCCATGCCTGACTCACACCTAGTATTGCATAACCCCAAGTCCTTTCTATATTTGATTACACTCTTTGCTATTTCAAGCTCATAATAGTGTCCGAAAGATTGTTATTACAAAATCATTCAAACCGAACCCCCATTTCCATTTATATCTTATTTCATTTTGCACTATAGGTTAACTCCTAGTTAACTACCAAAACTCGTAGGTCTTTAATTCTACATCTTCACTCCTTGTGGATTTGACCCCGACTCTTCGTTGAGTAAATATATTACCGACAATCGCTTACAATCAATTTTGAGCATTATCATACGTCAAGATTTGATTTTTATAACAACAACAACAACAAACCCAGTGTATTCCCACATAGTGGGGTCTGGGGAGGGTAAGATATATGCAGTCCATACCATTCTAAAGTGATTTTCAGAACATTAGATTAAATATACTTTATGTTGATATGACCATTATCAAAATTTTCTTTTGTTCTAATACATTATAAATAATATATAAGGAATAAGACCCAATAGAAATATCTATTTTTATACTAACTAAATAAATTACTAAATCATTAAATGTCTTTATACTCTTAAGCGAGATATATTATTTATTATTTTTATTTCTTAATGAGTAGGTTCACTATAGATTAACATATATAGTATATTTATTGTTCATGTGGATCTTCCAAATCACTTTAGAGATTTTCATTGATTGTCACATGGGTCTTTCGAATCACTTAGGAGTCGTTTGATAGATTGTATTGGAAAGTTAATGCATGCATTAGTTTAATGTGTATCAGTAGTACCGTGTTTGGTATATCTTTTAACCCTATGTATAACTAATGCTTGCATTAGTTATACACTCTATTGTGTATTGAGCTATGTATCACTAATACCTCAAAATCCATGACATTAGTAATGCAATGGATCTAATGAATATATTAACATGCTTAAAGATATTACTATCCCTCAAAAAAATTTCGGCATCCTTTCCAACATAGATATTGAGGGTATTATATAAACAAAAAATAGAAATTATGTAATTCATGTTATTTTTAACACATCAAACCAAACACTGCATAAGAAAAATACAAGCATAACTAATGCAAGCATAGCTAACACAAGCATTCCTAATACAAATATTACTAAGACACCATATTTTGCATTATTCTTATACACTCTACCAAACGACCCCTTAGAGTTTTTTCCAATAAAAGTTTTCACTATTTAAGACCAATGAAAATTTTAACTCGTTTTACGTAAAATATTTTACGCCATTCTTTGTAGCCTCTGCAAAAAAAAATAATGAATTAAGGGCATGAAAAACAGCCATAGATCATAGGAACACAAGGTTATATGAGTGAGTATGAACTATCATGATGATATATATACTTGGGGAGATTTTCTGCCACTTGCCCTTTAAGTCTGCAGTTCAATGTAAGGTTCTTTGCAAGAATCTTAAGGGTAGGATTTCCGATCCTAATTTTTCCAGATCTTTGTACCAGTATAAAAAAAACATTCCACACTACTCATTTATTCATGAAGTAGTATATTGAGAAACTTTCTCAAAATCTTCTTGGATCGTATCCCAATCACTAGATGTGCGATGACTTTACCAGTGACATTGTGCTTTTGGACATATGTAATGGCTTGTTTCTCAATGATTTTTATGAAATAATGATTTATTTTATTTTTAATCCGATAACTGGAGCATACCAGTTGATACAATACCCAGAGCCTATAGATGTGTTTGGTTATGTAGGCCTAGCTGTTGATTACCCAAATTCAAATCAGTATAAATTGGTTACCATAAGTATGCTGGATAAAAGTTTCAACTTGTTCTATAAATTTCACATACTTTCATCGGAGCGATCTGGCTTGTGGCGTGAAATCCAATTGAAAGCCAATACTTTCATCTCTTTATTCTACGGTTGTCCACCCATTTATTGGTGTGATTCTTTGCATTGGCTCAGAGACGACGGTAGTGTTCTAGCTATGGTAAGATTCTTACTGGTGGTAATATATGGATAGGGAAGGCACAAGGTTTACTCACTCTAGTATCACTCTTTAGAAAGTTCATAGCCATTGCTACTTATGAAAAAACAAGCAACAGTTGGTCAATTTCCCACATTTTGAACAACTTTCTTTTGGGCCCGTACGATATTATTAATGGCTTTCCAACCTTCATAGACAGTAAAGAGGTTTTTTTTTATGTAAAAATCTCTGTGTCAAAATATCTGCTACACGAGTATGATACTAAGATTAATAGGTACAAGAAAGTTGCAGTGTGGGATGAAATAATTCCTTATCACATGTATTGCTTCTATCTAATATTAGCTTGTGTCTATCAGACGCCTTTCGATTATGTAACGACTGATCTTCAGATATATATTGCTGCAAAGTTGGACGACATCAGAAGATTTATTGTTAAAGGTACCAGTTAGTTTCAGTTCAATTTTTAATTTGTTTTAGTTCTTGTAATTTCCTATTATCAACTTTTTCACTACAAATCAAAGAGAAATTTGTGTTATAAATATGATTTTTTACTTGAAACAAGTCTAAATCACTTCTAGTTCTTCTCAAATTTTGTATGCAAATTAGTTCAGGTATTTTCATCGAAGAAGAATTTGAAGAAGAAAGTTCATTAGGAGAAGAAAATGATTATGATGAAGAGGAAGAGGAAGAGGAAGAGGAAGAAATGTTGGAATAGAGTTGTCTTTTGCCCTTCACTATCTTCAATCGTAATTACTTTCTATTCAAGATAATGTAAAGACATTACTTTTCTGGTCTATCCTTTCTAATGAAATTTTTCATTGTTTGGATTAAATAGCTCGTGTTCTACTTAATTTTATATATTCCTTTGATGCTAGAATGTTTCAATATTGAATACTCAATGATTTGGCTGTTAGTATAGTTCTTTTTGCAGCATGTTCAATTTTACTAAAAGCTCTTGGTAGATTTTGTTAGCTTCCTATGTTTACGGATTATGCTTTAATAATGACAAACTAATAAATGGACATTTGCAGGATACAAAAGATCTCTAATAATGGAAGAACATCTCGCATCAAAGGCAAGGAATATCCTCTCAAAGAGGACTGTGCTAAATATGAAACCACATCAATTTAGGATCCTACTGGACAAGACAACATGAACCACATCAATTGAAGATCTCATTGCACAAGGCAACCAACAGATGATTAAACATATTTCACGGCAAGGCTGAAGGAAAAAGATCACACCCTCTACATGGACATATCTGATATGGACATGTATGGCTATGAGAAAGGAAGGTCACACCAAGTATGGACTTATCATAAGGTGCAAATTCCCTCAATGAAGGAATCAACTCAAATCCTTGATTGAGAAGAAATCGGGTGTCCTTATGAAGAAAAGAAGAAGAGGCAACAGAAGACTACAAAATACAAGACGTAAGACAGGAGACATCACACAACTTCAAGAAAGAATCTCACAATGTTTTGATCTTAGTCTCAGAAAGCTTTGTATTCTTAGTTTACAATAGTTATACAAAGAATAAGATTGAGTCGACTTTGTAATACAAACTGAGGTTGTGTCACTAGATCTAAAGAACAAAATAAGTCTTTGAAGCTTGTTCATCATCATTGTACTCAAACTCGACTTTGAAAGATTTGAGGAAACTTCTAAACCCAATGGGACTGGAAGTAGGCACCACATTGTGGTTCCAAACTAGTATAAATCTTTGTGTTCTTATTTTAAGTCACTTATGTACTTGTCTGATTATTTAAATCTAATCTAGGTTGTGAAGTATATTGATTTGCAATCAAGTCGATTGAGAAGACTCATCAGTCGACTTACAAAAATTTTCAATTCACCCCCTCTTGAATTTCAATTGGTATCTGAGCAGGTCTTTCCAACAGTATTGCTACCGCAGGTGAGAAAAGATCAAATAGTGTCACGACCCAAACCGGGGCTCTGGCCGTAATAGGAATCCCGAACCATGAAGACCCGGATACCCTTCTCTCTCTAGTAATCATGCACAATATTCATAAGTTATAATAGAATATGTGGAATTGTAAGTCATTACGGAAATATGGTCATACTCTGAGTTCAATTAAACTATGAAAAATGAAATCCAATATCAACTACACAACATCTGAACCAGTCTGCAAAATCTCTACTACATCTGAAAATGACAACTGTCTGAAACTTGGACAAGGCCCCCAGTGGATCTAAACCAAAATAAATAACATAATCTGGAAGACCAAGGCCTTATGGAATAAAGAAGGCTCACCAACTGCATATATCACTATTTTCTGAAAACTCTACGGCCTAGCAGGACCTCTGAACTGAGCTTTTGACCCAGGGATGAAGGGGGGGTCAATATAAATGTACTGCTATGCAAAGTAATCGAAAATAAAACTTTTATATAAATAAAATAATGGAGAGAAATTTTTCCAAACATCATACATAAAATAGTTTTCAAAACACATGAGCATCATTTTGATAATTATAAAAACCTTTCTGTCAATGCAATTTTTGATCTTCGTACTACTTATGAGTTAGGTGGTACGCCCCTACAAGTCTAAAACCCAACAGGCTATATGGAGTCCTCCATTTACTCGACGGGGAAGCCCCCAACCTAAGTGTGCCGCTAGGGTTGGAGTGTCTGAGTCTAATACGCCACAGGGCACTAGGCCAGCGTACTATAATATACTCGAATCGGCAAATCACGATTTTGGGCAATGAGTTATTTGAACTCGTGCCTTCTTCGAGGGACACCTAACATCTCTTTATGCCCAATTTTATCCATTTCTAAACATAAATCATCCTGAAATCTTAAGTCATGAAAATCTGGTTTCTATGTTTGTATGAGTCTATTATGGCATTGTCTATTTTGGTATCGTCATACGAAGACTTGCAAGTCATAATTCTGAGCCATAATGCATTAAGAATAATTCTTTCATTAAAACTCAATTCAGACCACCCAACATTTGCAATGGTATGAGATGATTTCATGTTCCGAAACATAAGTCAAAACTATGCAAGAATTCTTCTATCATATGGTGGTCATGTGCTTTTGGTAAAACCATGTGCTCTTTCATTATATGTATATTCAACATTTATCAACATGCATAACCCTCTTTTTTTTATTTCAAAATCATATTCAAGTCATAGTATAAATCAAGACATTTCATAATATGCTCTTCAAGATGCATTTCAAAACAATCCATAGTATATCATGAGTAAAGGAAAATCATAACAATAGAGGGATTTTTCATGAGTCATGCTCTCAATTCAATCATCATTCTTTAAAATGCGTGCTTACATATATATACAATTTATAGTCAATTTGGGGAAAGGTCTAAAGACCAAAACAATACCGTCAAAACTTCTAAAACATGATTATATTCATAAATCCAAAAACCCATTCATAAAATCATGATTTCTATGCTAATGAGATTTTAGGAAAACCCCGCGTACCTTAATTTATGACTCTTGAATGAACTCGTACTTTAGGAATGCTATTCGAACAATTGATGGGTGCTTCTTGTAGCCCTCGCAATGGAGATTCCAAATCTCAAAGAATTATTGAAAACCCATGGTGAAATCTTAGGATATTTAGGTTTTTAGTTTGAAACCCTAGAGAGAGTTTCTTGTAAATTTTTGAAGAAAAAATAAATAATGTGGTCACTTGGGAGAAAAATCCCATGTTTAAGCTGATAAGGGAAGTGGAAATTACCCAACATACCCTTAACGAGATGGAATAAAATATAACTAGGAGTTGGATTTTATGGGCCACCGCGACGCACCACTATCACAGTGGCTTACTGGAAAATGATGAATGGGATTCTTGGGGTCACGACGACGCAGAGCCATCGCGTTGTCCCACTGGTTGGGACCTGGAACTTCAGCACGAGGCACCACAATCGCGCTAGGCTACTAGAACTTAAAAATTGTTAAATAGACGACCTCCGCGACATGTCAAGTACCAAAATGACGGTGTTTAATGACTAGGACTAAAATTAGCCATAACATCTTTCCCGGGTATCATATTTGGGAGAATATTATATCGACAAAAATCTCATTCAATTTCCCACACTAAATAATTGATTAACATGGAAAATTTTCATAGGATTTATGGATTTTGGATCATCTACGTATAGAAATAACGGTTTTCATTCTAGCTCAAAATACGGGGTGTTACATTATCTCCCCCTTGGGATCATTCGTCCCCGAATGATGGGTAGGAACATTGAAGCTTAAAGGTATGGAATAATGCGGACTGATGTGTCTTCTAAGAAAGGATATAACTGATCTGAAACACTTAAACTTCTATCGTGAAACTGAATTCTGAGCTAGCTTGACTTTACTTATTTCAAAGAGCTTATTCATGCTGAGAGTTTATGATTCCCACTGAAGTTTTTATGCTCAAATCACACACATTGGATTTGGAAGTGATAACTTATGTAGATACGAATCATGACGCAACAAGATTTAGATCGTACAAAGGTATTGGAAAAATTTAAGATAATGTGTTGAATTCTTATGAACGGAGTCATGACTAAATAACTGAATCTGAAACATGATGCTTGGACTGAAATGAGTTTGCAACTTACACGGATGGAATAGATTATCTTTTGGAATGGTCATACGTATTGGAATTCGGATAGTAGGACTGATTGAAAAGGTAGGAAACTACAGTAACTTGTCTGCCTGATTGTTAAGCTGAATTGCTGGCTACATAGACTTAAAACTTATACTTAACTGAAGTATCTCTTCACCACTCTTTCTAAAGAAGTCCTAGTAGCATTAGGGAGAAAAAAGTTTTTGACATGAGTTACATAAAACATCCAGCTAAGGAATTATGACAATGATACTACTCTATGGCATGGAATATAGACATATAACTCATAAACTAGGATAGAATTACCAAATCTTAGGCAATGCAATTTCTTACTTTCAAGATTAGCCACACTTCTAAAATACTCTCAACTATACTTTCCCCTTAAACACCATGTTCATTGATTCCACTTATTTTTTCTCACATGGCCGCTGATATTTCCATCTACTAATGTCTAAAAAATCACAAGACTCACCACATAATACTATAGTACTAATCTGAATCATAAATTTAGTACACCCTGCATTTCATAACTCCTCATCTCATGCCTAATTCTTTTTGGCACTCCAACACTCACCTTCAACCTCGTATTAGATATTCAGACACACTCAAAGAATCCATCCGTATGTATACAGATATGATATTCAAGCCTATCTTTATACCCACATATACACTTCTAATCAAACACTCATAAAGCATCTTTCTCATAATCTCTAATACTTTCATCCATAACAAATTCCCTGCACTACTCAGATGATACACATAAAATATTCTCAACTAACCAAACCATAAATGAAACTTCACCACAAAATTCTTTCAAACTTAAAAGCTTACATAAAACAAGAACACAACAATTTTTCCCAAATATAACACATAAAACTTCAACTAACCTTGACACACATCAAAGACTCGACCCCAATCTTACTCCACAATTACCGCCTTAACTCAAATAAGCATACAACCATCTTTCATCAACATGAAATGTTTACTATTTCCCATCTAAACATCTGTTCATCATCACTATCTCGACCTAAGGAAAAAAGTCACTGCAATTTGGAATATCGGGATTCGAAACATAAAGTGAGTACTAAGCATAACTTGATACCCTACTGAGGCGTGAGGAATAGAGCACTCATGACATGAACTCATTAAAGAGATCTAATCTGAGGACGTACCTGAAATGAATCTGAATTTTCACTGATCATTAAGAGTATCACATGTGCACAAGAGTCATGAACTGCATGACCTGAATTTTTGGAATTCATAACTTACGGAAAGTGATTCTAACTACTGAACAAACTGGGAACTCATCATACTAGGAACTAGGAGAGTACATGATTCCCTATCATATGCATGAACACGAGTTATGATCATGAAACTAAAACATAAAGCATGAGTATGTATCGGAATAACTAAAGTAAACTGCCAAAATAAGAATAGATTGAGCATCATTCTTTCTCACGGCCAATTCCACAACTTACTGGCACATCTATTAGCATCTGAAAACTTGACATGGTTACTCATTCTATCATCTCCTCCTTAGATTTAAGCCATTACTCTAAGTCTGTGAACCACTATATACACTCTAGTATAAACTGAAATCACTTTACTCTAGAGTCGGGGATATAACAATACACATAAAACTAAACTTACCCTGTCAGACGATATCTTCATGTATAACAACCAATGCTAATACCTCCTTCTAAGATTCAAACCCTTAGGTTTTTATAGCCGCAAAAGTCATCATATAACATCTTAAACATTCCCCAACTCAGATTATTCTAACACTAATCATGGATATCTCCAAACCTTTGATGGACCATACCACTTCTGTCATAGTCTACCAGCATCACGACTCCAAACTTATATTTCTAAACCATGAGAATCAAGATTATGCAAAAAGGATCAACATTATTAATCATAACTCCATAACTTAGCTATCAAGAACATCGCATATTATCTAACTAGTCTTTATCCACCTAGCAACTCAACGATACTACTAACCACATAACATGCAATGATTCTTGAAAATAATGCAGCCTCATAGCAACTTGGGCGTACATCTTCATCCTACTTATAACATCAGACTTGATTACGAATCAAATAAACTTAAGCCCTTGAATACAATGTTCAAGCCTACTAGATCACTTTCACACAACTAACACCCACCACATCAATTCATTATATCCACCTTGATCACAATCTACAATTCTAACTTAGTGTCTAGTTCTAGCTATGATGAACCACCACTTCATATAATATTCTTACATGCCAAAACATCTGGAAACATTAATCCGCCAAAACTTCATAACAGTAAGGATCAATCACAATCCTATGAACTATCTTATTTAAAATCCATTAACACATCTTTCTTCTACACATCATTACTATCTACCCCTTTTATACAGCTAAACTTAGTTCATGGCTCCATAAGTCCCAACTAAACTCCCTTTTATACACATGAACCGTGCTTTGATACTCATTCTCTACCTTACCTTCTACTAAACTAACACACAAGGATGTATCACTTCATTACCAACTCAATTATATGAAAAAAGATTCATCCATACATAAATTCAATAAATCCCCTTACCACTTTTCTTGCCATTACACCACTAAACCCCAGTTCCAACCAACACAAGAACAACAAGTTGAACAACAAATTGCTAGTGAATTAAAATAGGCCCGACACAGCTCCACTAGACTTTGATTTTGTGTTTTGAACAAAAAATGAGATGAATGACAAGGTAACTATGCTAGTGAATCGAAAGAGCCTCACACAGCTTCACTAGACTTTAAGTTTCAATGACACAATGATAACAAGATCACAAGAGATAGAAACTTGGCACACATCATTCCATGATATAAGAATACATATCTTACTCTGTATATGAAAAAAATCTGAGTCAAACACTCCTCCCGTAGACTACCATACTATCCAGACATGCTACTAGCTACCACATTAGTCTATCACGATAAATGGTAAATCATTCTCAAACATCAATTATTCAACTAAACATATTTATCTACATAAAAGTCACCCTCACTCTGATTTCTAGCTTTACAACATTACATCACCAACTTCTTGGTCCAATATCACTACCAATTGGCCATGACACCATCACTTTAACTTATACTACTACTCAGGTGGAAATACAGTTCCAGCATTCTGCTACACATCATTTACCCTGAAGCATGACATCTGCAACATAAATTTTGAAAAGGACTGAATACACTTAATACTGCAGGCTGAAAAGCATAATTTCATCAAAATCAAAGTTCACACTAGAATCAATACACCTTGGAGTACTAACGGGCTCTTCTCAAGTCCTTGCACAAATTTTAAACTCTTATATGACTTAATCAAAAAGGACCATACTGTTTAGACACTAAACTTTTGCACTTGAATCACTCCAATAATGAGACATATCGAAGCACATCAAAGTAAAAAAAAGAATTAGGATGACTTTACTTCTGTATGGGCGATACCATAGCACGATTTAGAGTATGTAAGAGGGATATTCTGACTCCATAGGACAAACTAGAACATGAAGAAAGAGAGAAATTCCTAAACGTCTAGTAGCCTCCTACCTATAACAGTGGCGCGCTACACACTCATAAACAAGACTATACCCAATGCGATTTTGTAGACACCCTGGGACCATGAACCGTGCTTTGAATGCAAGTTTGTCATGACCTAAACTGGGGCCCTGGACGTGACAAGCATCCCAAACCATGAAGACCCAAACGCCTTTCTCTCTCTGGTAATCATGCAAAATATTCATAAGTTATAATAGAAGATGCGGAATTATAAATCATTATGGAAACATGGTCATACTGTGAATTCAATTAAACTATGAAAAATGAAATCCAATATCAACTACATAACATCTGAACCGGTCTGTGAAATCTCTACTACATTAGGAAATGATAACTGTCTGAAATTGGGACAAGGCCCCCAGTGGACCTAAACCAAAATAAATAACATAATCTGAAAGACACAGGCCTTTTAGAATAAAGAAGGATCACCAACTGCACACATCACTGCTATTTGAAAACTCTATGGCCTAGCAGGACCTCTGAACTGACCTTTAGACCCTGGGAGATAGGGGGTCAATACAAATATACTGGTATGCAAAGTAATCCAAAATAAAGCTTTTATATAAATAAAATAATGGAGAGAAATGCGGAGCTCACCGGAAAATGACTAATGGGATTCTTGGGGTCACCGTAATGTGGAGCCATCGTGTTATCCCACTGGTTGGGACCTAGAACTTCAGCGCGATGCGCCACAATTGTGTTAGGCTACTGGAATTTAACAATTAGCTCTTATAAATCTATGACTAAGGTAAATCATGAAATAGATATAGTAAGATTCGAAAGATTCAGAAACAATGATCGCACAATACATGATGATCGTTGCTATTACTGTGGAAGGCCAGGACATATTAAATCTAGAGTTAAGAATAATATCGTCTACAAAAATAAAAACTTTGGCACCTGGAGGGATGAAGATAAAACTAAAAAAGAAACAAAATAACCCAATATGTGCTTCATGGCAAAAGGTAAATCAAGCAAGGTAATACCATACGACTGCCATAATTGTAATATTCTTGAATCTAATTTTGATATGATAACCAACAAGCTTCTAAAAGTTATAGATGAATACAATAAACTTGCTCAAGAAAAAAAAAGTTGGGAAACTCGACTTAAACAAAATCTTGAAGAGAAATGAAGAAACTATCAAGTTGAAATTGAGGCATGTCAAATTAAAGTCGACTTTCTTCAAGAAGAGCTTGATGATGTAAAAATACAATTGAATAGCATTAAAAAATCACCAAGACACTATTTTGTAAGATCATATTATTTTAAAACCAACTCAAGTTTCTCATTAAGATCATTTAAATTAGCCAAGACCTCTTTTTCTTTTCAAGTAATTATCTGTTATACCTATGGACAGAAAGGGCATAAATCATACTACTCCAAGCAAAATCCTAAAGGTATGTGGGTTTGGAATCCTAAAGTAAGTACACCTAACCCGTAAGGACCCAAGACCACTTGGGTGCTAAGCAAAATTAGTTTTCTTATTTTGCAGGAACATATTCGAAAAAGAGATAAAAAGGAAATGTGGGTCATCAATAGAGAATGTTCAAGTCATAAAATGGGGGTCATCGATAGAGGATGTTTAAGTCATATGACTGGGAAGAAAGAAAATTTTTTTTCTCTAAAGAAAATCGAAAGAGGATCAGTCATATTCAGTGATAATGCTAGAGGCAACGTCATTTGAGTCGGCTTAGTAAAGCTTAACTCCTCATATGAGATGATTGAAGTATATCTCATAGAAGATCTCAAACATAACCTGCTCAGCATTAGTCAGCTGTGTGACGCTGGATTTGGAGTTTCCTTTAAAGCTGAAAGTTGTTTCATCAAGCATGATAAAAGAGATATTTTTCTTATCGGTGAATGTGTTATTAATATTTATTTCCTGAATAGTACAAATTTTGCTACTTTAACCTACCTCACTGTGCAACCCAATGATACTTAGTTGTGGCACAAAAATATTGGGCAAGCCAGTATGCATATCATTGAGAAACTGTCTAGACTAGAACTGGTAAAATATTTGCCAAAACCCAAGTTTGAAAAGGATCACACTTATGATGCCTGGCCATTGGGTAAACATGAACGAACATCATTCAAAGTCAAAGACATTGTCTCTACTACCAAACCCCTCCAAATAATCCATATGGATTTGTTGGGCCCCACCAAGACCGCAAGTATTGGTGGTAAAAGATATGGTTTTGTTAGTGTTGATGATTATTTTTATTTTACCTGGGTGATTTTTCTCACTCATAAGCATGAGGATTTCATGAAATTTGAGATTTTTTATAGAAAAGTACAAAGAGAAGAAGGACATTTCATCACCTATGTACACAGTGATCATCGAAGAGAATTTGAGATCAAAGCTTTGGAGGAATACTGTGCTCAGAATGGATACTCTCAAAACTTCTTATCACCTCGGTCTTCTTAACAAAATAGTGTGGTGGAATAAGAAAATCATTCCCTTCAGGAGACTGCAAGAAACATGCTGCTAGAACATAACCTTCCAGATTATTTTTGGACTGAGGCAGTAAGAATAACATGCCACATCATCAATTGATGCCTCCTCAGACCTATTCCAAAGAAGATGTATTATAAGATATGGTGAGGGAAAAAAACAAAAATTAGCTACTTTAAGCCTTTTGGATTCAAGTATTTCATCCACAACAATGGTAATAATAACTTGGGAAAATTTGATCCACGAAGTGATGAAGGTATTTTTCTTGGGTACTCTCCTACCAGTGTCGGTTACAAGGATTACAATAAAAGAACATTATGTGTTAAAGAATCTATGCACATCATATTTGATTAAACTAATCACCCTCATATGAGATTAAGTGTTGATCAAGAACCGATGAGTAATCCACAATTGGAGCCAATGCTAGAACAACTCCCGAGCCATCACAAGGTGAGTCAAATATACCCCTTCCAAAGTTGACTCATAAATTTAAAACAATCTAAACAACTATTCCAAGAGAATGAAAACACAATGATAGATATCCAAATGAATTTATCATCAAAACTCCAGATGACAGGATATAGAAAAGAGCCTCATTGATAAAGCAATCATCTGTTGCCCTTGTATCTTAAACTGAACCAAAGAAGACTGATGAGGCCCTCAAAGATGACTCCTGGTTCAGGGAAATGAAGGATGAATTGGACCAATTCAAATGAAATCAAGTCTATACTCTAGTTGAAATACCCAAGAACTACTCAATAATTTAAACTAGATGGGTCTACAGAACCAAATTGAATGAAGAAGGTAAGGTTATCATAAAAAAAGACAAACTTGTACCTCAAGGTTACTCCCAACAAGAAGGTATTGATTATGATAAAGCGTTTTCCCCTGTAGCAAGGCTAGAATTAATTCACATATCGCTAGCTTTTGTTTCCTTTAAATGCTTTAAGTTGTATCAAATGGATTTCAAAAACACCTTTCTAAATGGATTCATTCATGTAGAAGTTTTTTAAAACAACCTTCCGGATTTGAAAATCCATCCTATCTAAATCATACTTTCAAATTATCAAAAGCACTCTGCAGTTTTAAACAAGCTCCAAAGGCCTTGTATGAGAGGTTGAGTACTTTTCTGTTAAATAATAATTTACACAGAGGTAAAATTAGTACAACTCTGATCATACAAAAGTTTGACTCAAATCTTCTTATTGTGCAAATTTACGTTGGTGATATTATTTTCGATATTTCTACCATCTCCTTGTGTGAGAATTTTGCTAATCTGATGAAAGGAGAATTTGAAATAAGCCTCATAGGAGAGATCATATTTTTATTGGGATTGCAGATCAAGCAAACACCTAAAGGTACCTTCATTAGTCAAGACAAATACAAAAAGGAGCTTATAAAAAAAATTGGTATAGAAAAAGGAAAGGCCTATGGAACTCTAATGAGTCCATCCACAAGTCTTAATTCACACTTATCCGTAAAAAATGTTGATGATGAAACGTGTAGGGGAATGATTGTATCACTCCTTTACATGACCGCTAGTTAACCAGACATTATGTTTAGTGTGTTAAAATGTGCAAGGTTCCATTCACCTACCAAAGAGTCCCATCTAACTAATGTCAAGAAAATAATTCGATATCTCATCGGAACACAGGTCACTGGACTATGGTATCCCTACTCCTCTCATTTTGACTTAATTGGATTTTCACATGCTGACTTTGCAGGTGATAAAATTATAGAAAAAGCACTAGTAAAATATGCTAAATTCCTGGTGATGCTCTAATTTCATGGCATAGCAAGAAACAAACTTCAGTTGTCTTACCAACAACTGAAGCCGAATACATAGCTAGTGAAAGTTGTGGTACTAAAATTTTATAGATTATACATCAACTACTTGATTTTAATTTGTCTTTTGAATCTGTACCTATAATGTGTGATAATATCAGTGCTATTATTTTGTCTAAATATACTGTGCATCATTTCAGGGATAAGCACATTGATATTAAATATCATTTTATTCGAGATCATGTAGAAAATGGTGATTTTTCTCTAACATTTGTTGATTCTTCAAATCAATTACCAGATTTTTTTACCAAATCCCTATTAGAAGAAAGATTTAGTTTCCTTAGAAAAAAACTTGGTAGTATTAGTATTAATGACATATGAGTTCTATCTTTACTTCTTTTTACTACTTCACTTTTACATTTTTAAAATGGGTTTTAAAAAAAAGGGGTAGTGTTATCATCACTTTCACAGCTTCGTACACCACCCCTGCCACCACTATACTTTTTTATCTTCCCAACATCCCCCTTGTTGTCCTTTCACTTTCATCAGTTACCTCATTAACTTTACTCTTTTTTATTTTTCCCTCGGTTCAGTCTCCCCATTCATTTATTCACCCCTTCATCTTTTCTTTTACACTTTTAGAACTCCTATTCAAACCCTTCTATGCATACTAGAACTCACTCCATGTCCAGTCTTTCGATATCCTTTCCCAATCTGCTCTTTGATGATTATGTTCTTCTCTCCAACTTCTCTGGTGAATCTTCATCCAATTTGCAACAGTCAACTATCATAAAAAAAATGCCCAGCCCCCCATCCTATCTTCTTCAGTCAAAAAACCTTATCCTAACCCCCTAAACACCTTTCCTTCTAATGAAATGAACAAATTTTGGACATGCTCATAGAAGGAAAAGTTCTCAGCCTTCAAAAGCCGCTCTATTGTACCTGATCGGTTAATCACTTTTTGTTAATTCTAGTGTCTGATCATCAAGGAATCAACTTTCTATTCTTCTTACGACTCATGCTCACAAGTCGTAGCTTTACCACATGACTCATGTCCTTTGCCCGTATCCACCTGGGACTTCTTACTTTAATGCTCTGAACACTAATCTGCTTATGATTTTTCAATACGATTCGTACTCAAACTTTCAACTCGCTTTCTTCTGAGACTTCAACTCTAAATCTAAATTTAGTTTTTGTACTCTTGATGACTTCTTCTCACAACCCTTATCTTGATCTTACGACTTCTATGATTGAGTCATATCTTCTATTTACTTAGATTTTCTTCTTGGCCTTCCTTTCTGTTGTGCTTACAAGTCATCCTATGAGTTGTGTGATGTGTTGACAACTCGTTAGTAGACTTGTACCATCTACAAACTTCTCTTTTTCAGGTCATTTTCTTCTAATTTCATTCCAAGTTATTATTGACCTATATTACCTACAACAAACACAAAACTACCTTATATTTACTAAAACAACATAAGTGTAAGCATAAAGTCTAAGTTTTAAGCATCAAAAGTTCCGGGTTTCCATGACACATAGACATACTCAATTTAGAAAGTTTGTGTATCCTTAGGCAAACAATAAACGCAAACTATAACACAACACAACAATGCTTAAACAAGAAGATCCTAAGATACATATGGAAGTGACTTTCCAATCAATTTTAAACAATTATGTTCCCCCTCCTAGTTTTAACTTTTCAAGAATCATACTGTGTATATTTATTTGGTACACGGAGAAACATAAGGGAATTCAATGATGGCATTACATTAGTAACAAACATCTAATCATATATTCATCATATTAATCGAGCAATCTAGCAGCCTAACAGCATAACCCATGTGCACTCACAATAAAAAAAATCTCATTCACTCAGTTAAGGTTAATAAAATTATGTAGGGATATAGCAAAGGACGCTCTCGCTCACAAATAAGTATTTTCGGTGTATATATAACACCATAGTCTTGACTATATGCTCTCTTTCTATGTTTTTAGACAGTCGGGGTAGGATCACTAAAGGACTTTATTCTACTTGAAATGTAGGTTAAGGGAAGGTACAGTATCTTTTTGGGATTTATTTAGTAACTATGCCTCCTTAACACTACGCTTTATTTGGGGGTCACTTATTCTTTACTTTGTTTTTATTTTATTTCCATTCTTATGTCTCCTTTTTTATTTTCAAGAACATTCATTGGACCAGGTGCGATTTTCTTTGCTCACTTTTTTTTCTTTCTTTGATTTTTTTTTTAATTTTCACCACACCTGTCCTTTTTATTTTTTCATTTTACACTTCTTTCTTCATACTTATTTTTCCCTACACATCCCTATAATAGTCACTCTCAACTTAGGTAATTTGTTTGAGTTGAGGTGCATAGTGTACAAGGATGACTAGGGTTAATACACGTTCATTGTACAAATAGGAAGGTGAAATTGGTGTAATCAAGAAATAGGTCAGTTAAATCTCAAAATTTTGGATCAAAGAGATTCATTTAAAATTTAATTGGGCATTTAGGATCGAGTGGACTCACAAAAAGATGGCCTATAATCATTTCCTACTAGATTATCCTGGGCCTAGGTAAGAGTAATCAGGCAAGTTCTAGATTCCTACACACCGAGAACTAAGTAGCGCCTCACACGCACTCACACAGGGTTATACTGTTAAGTACTACTTATCCAGTTATGAATTTTTTTTCCCTAGTTATTCTATCCCTAATCCTAATGACATTATCAGATTCATAGTTGTCTTACACACATCGCACAATAATCAAAATTTTAAGAGGTGCATCAATTTATCAGCACAAATTTTTTCAAAATCATACACTTTCAAGAATGATCATTCCAAACAAGGTCTACTATAAAAAGCACAAATTTTCCACTTATTTTAGCTATTTCCAGCACACACATACACAAAAGCAAAAATAAAACAAAACATAACATGTCAGTTCTTCAAAATTATCAAATTGTGACCATGGGTTTTGAAACATGGCAAGTATAGCCTGTGGCGACCTTGTTATACTCCCACCCCCAACTTAAAGCTTATTCACTATCCCCAGTGCATCTAAAAATAAAATACAAGGTATTAGGAACATATTTGGGCGCTCAACGCGCAAACTCAAACTACCTCATCACGTGGGCCCTCAGGTCAGGTCCCACCCTCATCAGTTGTAGTCCCATCAAGTGTCGGGACTGTGCCAGCAACAGTGACACTGATTATGGCTTGTGCGCTCAATGATATATCGATTGGTGGGTCTGCATCACCTTCTCCCTCAATATCAACATTCACTGATCTTGAACTATCCTCTCCAGCATGCATATCTTGGACCCTCACATGTCAGTCCCTCTCACTCAGTAGGGTATCTATCTTTGCCTTCTTCCTAGTATCTTTCTCAATACTCCGGTACTTTTTTTTCTCTCCCTCTTCTGGTTCTGGAATAGCCTAGATGATTTCAACATGTACTTTGATCATAACTTTTGTAACCAGGGGTTCTAGCATAATAGGTCTATCGTATAACTCAGCAACCATATTCTTTATTTAAGCCACCTCTAACTTAAACTCTATAATATATGGGGTCTGTTTACTTCCTAATTGATGGGTGATCTGCTTCTCGAAGGCCTTTAACTGACACTGGACTCGTCTATCATAGTTCTCCAACTTCATTTTGACCCAAGGTTTCACACCCCTTCTATATTCTAGACCTTGGCCTCCAACATAGCTAATATCGCCAGAGCCTCATCCCACGTAACACGTGAGATCATGATCAGATCAATAGGAATAGATCTGGTTTGAGTTAGTATAGACTAAACTAAAGGAGAGGCACAAGTGAACCCACCGAATCTGAAGTTTGAGGCACAGTCTGTGCACCTGTCTTAGTAGCCTCAGTAGTCTCAGGATTTCCACTCTGTTTGAACATCTCTACTATTATCTCATCCTCTTGCCTAGCTTATTTGGCTATAGGATTTGTAGCATCCCGTATCAACCCCAAATCTATGATGTTCATGTCTTCGATCAACTCATCAATCCCAAGAATTTCCTGTACCCCCGCAGCAAAATACAACTATGTATTAATGCACGGATATGCCAACAATAACTTCTAACTACCCACAACTCGATCTCTAATCTCTCCGACTAAAAATATCCCAACATCAAACTCATAGCCTTCCATGAACCTTGCTATCAGTACCACAAGGACTTATCTAAGCATATTATATCCGGTAGTGGGACAGAGTATGTGTCAGGCCTGTGTCCGTCATGCCTTAGCCTCAAAGTTAAGTGTATGTTTTTCAATCTTTTACAAAGTCACTACTGGACCTACAACCACCCCAACTGAATTCTTTCCATTTGATGCTATAAAACTAGCAATCTACCTAAAATGACCCTCTTTATCATCCAACCCCATTTGCTTTAAATAATTTTCCATATTTCATTCATGTGACACTCCATTTTACCTGTGTTCACTGGAGCTTGAAGGTTTTGTCCATTCAAGAACCTGAAGATAGTGAGTGGGGATATATTTACCAGTACTCCCCGAATGATCAATAAAGTGATTGGGTCACCAGCTCTCCACAACTGACCCTGTGTATACTCCCTCTGCAACTCTTCCTTATATGTCGCTAAAAATTCTTGTACTAGTGTAGGACTGTACTTTCCTTGTGATGTATTCATCTACTAAAAGCCATATTGTCTGAATTCGCTTCAAATCAATGCAACATAGTCATCCCTATAGTAGTCAACCTCCTCTCGAGATACAGACTCCTCTCGATTGTTCTGCTCTAGAGTCTGCTCAGTCCATCATTATATGTGTTCTACATACCGGGGTACCTACACTATTTAACAGTGGGCAGTGGGGTAGGTATAATGGACAATGGTGGATCCTGTCTATTGATCATAGTAGCATTAACCTCTTCCACACTCACATTCTTTGAACTCTTTTCCTTTGAGCTTGATTCTATATTTTCCTCTACCCTGGACTCACTCTCAACTTTAATATTTTTGTTATCCTCTTCATCTTCAGAAGATGAAAATGAATATAGAGGGGAGGTATTTGGGTTCTTCATCCTTGGTCCCCGTGTAGGTGTGTCCTTCAGTGTGACCACTTTCTTCCCCCAAAGACATTTTTCCCTTGGGTTAGCTTTCATCTTCATGGGGTAATCCACAAGGTCCCTACTTGACTTTCTCATTTCTTCATCTGTTTAATAATGAGTGACCTTGGGAGCCAACATCTTTGGGATGTTCTTCTTTATAGAATCGCCTTTAGGAGCCATAGTACCTGTGTACATACACTTATTAGTAGATGCTAAGAAAAGGAAAGAAAAAAAAAATAAGTATCAGTGTACAAGTTTTGTTCATGGTACGACTAGGGGGTAAGATTCGTATCAGCTGGATATGACTTGTATGACCAAGTCGTAAGATAAACATTATATGTATGATTTTTCAATGGTCTGCTTACGAGTACTCCAAACCAGTCGAAAGGATAGGTTACGACTTGTTACCAACAATCGTAATTAGACTAAAAACAAACCTCAATTGTTTATTATCTTCCCAGGTTCTTACGATTTAAGTGTACGAGTCGTATGGGTTGGATATGACTCATTTAGACGAGTCTTACCCATACCAGAACCTACACTCAGTTGGAATTCTATGTTGTTAATGGTGATGAGTCTCATCACGACTCGTTACTTGTGGGTATAAGTCATAAAGGATCTTTATCCACTAGAACATAGAAGTTCAACATCTTAGTTGACTCCATTGCATAATTCCCAATCTACCCTTACATTGTACAATATTTTCACACCACATCCATCCAAAGACACATATATTCAACACATAATACCAAGTTAAATAGCCAATTTCCATTTTAAGTTCAATTTCTAAGAACTAGGGTTGCACATTTCAACATACGAGTAACTTCAGCTCAAACAAAGTGTAAAATCTCACACATTTGCAATTTCAATTTGAAATATAATGAATTTAATCTCAAGAACTTACTTGAGTTTGTGAGATTCTAGGTTTTCTTGAATTCTAATTTTCTTCCCTAATTCTTGACTAATTCATGCAATGTGAGGGATTCAAATATGTTGTTGTTTGTTTTGGAGAGAAATTGTGCATTTAGAGCTAGATGGTCAGTCAACAATAGAGGTGTGAAGTGATTCAAATATCGGGTGCCTGTATTGGGTTCCCTATTTTGTTTTATATTAAGTGAGCTAGGACGGGTTGACTCGCGACCCTCGATTTGTTAACCTTAGGTGCGAGTAATGTGTATGACTTATACCCAGGATTATGGGTCTTTTCCTCCACACGGAAAGAGCTGGAACCTTACCTTGGTTCTGGAGTCAATACGACTCAGTATGACAAATCGTACCTTGAAGGTATGACTCATTCTGAGAGTCATAAAAACTCCAAACACTTTTACCTATATCTGCATAAACTCCTAGGTGCTTACGACTCTTTCTCACTATTCATAACCTTAATATACGACTCATGAAGAGTCTATATGTCCTAATTTTTTGGAAATTTTTGGCACTTTTTTGCAATCTTGTAATACCCTGAACTTTCTTTAACTCAAATCTAGTCTCTAGAAGAGTTAGTGATGACTTCTTAAATCATTAATGTTTAAATCAAATAGAATTTCCTTAATTTTGACTTTTTATCATGTGGGAAATTGAATTAGCTTTCCAACGATACCAATTTCGTCCAAATCAAGTGTCAGAGTAAAAAGTTATAGACATCTTTCAGAGAACTGTTAGAACTATCCAGAATCGATGGTCTGGCCGACGGACCATCGAGCAAGAAACGGACCATCGAGCAAGCGACGGACCATTGACTAAGGCAGTGAATCCAACTTCTAGTCAAGGATGACGACTAGGATCGATGGACCGTCGGGCTAGCGACAGACCATTGCCCAAACCGTCGCAGACGAGGTAGAAAGTTTAGGTTCTGGCCAAGTGCGATGGTCAGGACCGACGGACCATTGAGACAGCGACGGACTGTCGCCCAAACTGTTGGCACTTCAGATCAATGATTTTAAGTTGTTTTTAAATGGGCATTTGGTTTTTTTCCACCCATTTTAACCAATAATTATACCAGACCGGGGCTCATAACTTCATTATTCATCTACAACACTAAATTAAGGTTTCTCTTAAAGATCAATCCCCAAGAACAAGAAACCCTAGGTGTTTAATTCCTTGTTAAGAATTCAAGCTTTTCACTACCAATATTCAAGAAATCATCCACCCAAGTATGTCAAGTGTCGATTCATGGGTTCCTTTCACCCATGAAGCTCAAGAAGCCCTATTTGAAATATAAACTTTGGATTCCATGGTATGAATTGAATTATATCCATGTTTATGTTGTGGTTCGATTTCCAAGCTGAAGTCTGTAGTGATTATCATGAAATTATGTTAGTATGTGGTTGAAATTTTTGCATTGGAAGTGTAAAATATTTCCATGATGTATTACTTCAATATTCATGCCTAATCCTAAAGATACACATACAAGGTGTTTGATAAAATGCCTAAGAGAATAGGAATTATGCCTTATGACTCTTTTGTGACCAAAATTGATGAATCCATGTTTCTCCCTTATGTTCGATATGACTCTCACATTATTGTTATGTTTGTAATGGATTGACGTAATACTAATGAGATTAGGCTTATGAAATTATGATATGTTTACATGCATTCCTATTTATGTGTAAGATTATAGCATATGAATACTTCATGAAAATCCCCAATGATTGTACTCTGAATTGTTGACTATATTCATGTGTCAAGAAATGTCATGTCTTGTTAGTTTTATGCTATCGAGTCCTGGGGTACTTACATCCGACAATTTAGCTGTGTGCCTAGAGCCAGTGTCATATTTTCCAGATACTCTCAGTCAAGCCATGATTCATAGAACTCAGTCAATCATGTGACTCAGGAAAACTCAGTAAACACAGTAATCTCAGAAATATAAAAAATTTAGTAATCTCAGTAGTGTTCCATCAAATAACAAAACTTAATGAACGTATTCCAGTTCAGTTCAGTTAATCTTGTTCAGTGTCTATTCAGATAGGAGTAAGATTCAGCACCGAGTAAGCCCAAGGATGGGAACTCACCTGCGAGTAGAGGGTGTAATTCTTAGAAGCAATCCTTGCACTCCAAAACTACGTAGACAACATAGGTTGAGACGTTTAACCTGTTAGGTAAGGATTGATGAGGTGACTTAACCTGTTAGATGAGGGTTCCACCATTTTCCTTAGAGTACCTCTTAGATGAGGGATTACTCATAGCTTGTCCTTACCAGTGGTGCGGTATTGACACCCTTCTAATTGGGGTTATAGATTGGACCCCAACTCAATTATATTGTCTTATTTGGGGCATGGCTATTAGATGACTACTTCCGATAGTTACAGACTCAATCTCAGTCTCAGTAATATAACTCAGATAGTTCTACAGAATTCAGGACTGTCAAATACAGTGACCCAGTACAGTATGAAACTCAGCTAGTTCCATCATAAATAGGACAGTTAGACACAGTAATTCCGATAATAATATATCAGTTATACGAAACTTATGTTATCAATATTCAAATTCAGTGATGTCATGATCTTAATTACAGTTCACGTATTCATGCATGTATTTTCACGTTCATGTTATTCAGTCAGTTAGTATTGTTGATGCATATAAACCCCTTGCATTCACCCTACCTTACTTGTATACCAGTACATTCAATCGTACTGACGCATTTACGCTATGGTGTTTTTATTCCATAGGTTCAGAAGCACGAGCTCCAGAGCATCCTTAGTAGGTCAGACGTTCAGCAGCCAGACTAATAGTGAGTCCTTATTATTCGATGATAGCATGATTATTTTATTTCTTTATTATTTTAGTAGTTCAAAGTTAGTTGGGGACATATCCCATCAACTCCATAGTTTTTAGATAGTTCAGAGGATTCCAGACTATAGCATGTTCAGACAGTTATTTTAGTTTAGTTTTGGTATTGATATACCATATTTCCAGATGTTATGTTTTATCAAATATTTGAACCTTATGGCCTTTCAGCCTTTTTCCGCATTTATACAGTATATTATGCAGTTCCTAGTTACAGATATCAGTCTTGGGTTAGCTTGTGGTCCTTTGGGGTCATGAGCATCGTGTAGAATTCCGATTACTTGATTTGGGGCATTACAAACTTGGTATCAGAGCCTAAGGTTCCATAGAGTCCTAGGAAGTCTGAAAGTCGTATCTAGTAGAATCCTGTGCATGGGTGTGTTGCACGCCACATTTATGTACAGGAGGCTATAAGATGTTTTAGGAACAGTTTCCCTTCTTTCAGTATTCATGTCGTGCCTATAAGCATGAGCTCAAATTTAACCCTCAGTCTAATCCATTTCTCCCTTTCATTCACAGAACATGCCTCCCAAAAGAAGAAATCAGCTCATCCAAGCAGATCCCTTGGACGAACATATTTCTCATGTAGAGTTCAGAGATGCATTCACCACTCTTGCTAGCTCAGTTGCTACCCAGAATGAACAACCAACTATCGTTCCAACCAACCCAGTGTCCAATTCTGCTGCAGCCAGTATTCGGGACTTCACCCTAATGAATCCTCCATTCTTTTTCAGGTTTAAGTCAGATGAGGACCCTCAGGAATTTCTTGATCTGGTTCAGAAGGTTACCAATATCATAGGGGTGTCAGCTATTGAGAATGCTGAGCTATCTGTATACCAGTTGCAGGATGTTGTTCACACATGGTTCAAATAGTAGAAAACAAAGAGGGGTGCAGATGTAGGACCCATCGAATGGAAGAAGTTTTCTACTATTTTTCTTGATAGATTCTTTTCCCTAGAGCTGAGGGAAGCTAAGGTCTTAGAATTTATCAACCTCAGGTAGGGCAACATGACAGTGAGAAGGTATTCTCTTATGTTTACTCAACTAGCTAGATATGCTCCTCATGTGGTGGCAGATAGCAGGGCTGAGATGAGTAAGTTTGTTTTTGGGTTGAATAATAGTGTGGTCAATGAGTGCATATCTTCAATGTTGATTAGTGCAATGTACATAGCCAGGTTTATAATCTATGCACAAAAGATAAAAGAGTAGAAGATTAAGATGAGAGAAAAGCAGAATATTTGAGCAAGGATAGGTAGTTTTAACTTTGTTTAGCTTAAGTTAGAGGGTGGAAGTCATTCTCAGTTCTGAAGAAAGTCATCCATTCTAGCTCCTTCCTCAGCTAGTACTCTAGTGCCAAAATTCAGAGACGGCAACAGAGATAGGGCTCCAGGATCAAAGTCCCAGGGCAGTGTTAGTAGTGCCCGAAACTATCCTCTTTGTCAGCCATGTGGCAAGCACCATTAGGGTACTTGCAGATCTGGCAGTGATGTTTGATTCGGGTGTGTCAAGCTAGGCCATATAGCCATAGATTGTCCCTTGCCAGGTTCTCAGGGTCAGCGTAACCGCTCTCCAGCTCAGTTCGGTCGCCCGAATCAGTAGGGTGCCAATTCCAGTACTACCTGTGGGCAACGCCTAAACAGACTCTATGCTCTTCCGTCTTGAAAGGATCAGGAAAATTCTCCTAATATGGTTACTAGTACGTTACAGATCTTTCATGTACATGTTTACGCTTTGATAGATCCAGGAGTTTCTTTGTCTTTTGTTACTCCTTATATAGCAATTGATTTCGGAGTCTATCCTGAAATTCTAGTAGAGACCTTCTCAGTCTCTACCCCAGTGGGTAAAACTATCATAGCCCGACGGGTATACAGGAACTGTCCGATTATGGTATCTCAGAAAGTAACTTCAACAGACTTAGTCAAATTAGAGATGACTGATTTCGATGTCATTCTTGGCATAGATTGGATTTATTCCTACTATGTCACAGTTGACTGTAGAAATAGAGTTGTCCAGTTTCAGTTTTTGAATGAACCTGTCCTAGAGTGGAGGGGTAGCACTTAAGCTTTTAGAGGTCAGTTTATTTCCTACCTTTGGGCACGAAAAATGATATCTAAGGGATGTGTCTATCATATTGTTTGAGTTAAGGACTCTAGTTCCGAAACTCCCAGTCTCGAATCAGTCCCAGTAGTGAATGAATATTTAGATGTCTTTCCCGAAGATCTTCTAGGAATTTCTCCTGAAAGGGAAATAGACTTCGGCATAGACCTTCTTCTAGATACTCAGCCCATATCTATTTCGGCATATAGAATGGCACAAGCAGAACTCAGGGAATTGAAAAATTAGTTAAAGGATCTCCTAGTTAAGGGTTTCATCAGACCCAGAGTGTCGCCGTGGGACGTATCTGTCTTATTCATGCGCAAGAAAGATGGTTCTCTCAGGATGTGTATAGACTACTGTCAGCTCAATAAAGTCATAGTTAAGAACAAGTATCCACTTCCCAAAATTGACGACTTGTTTGACCAACTTCTGGGTGCCAACTATTTCTCTAAGATAGACCTCAGATCAAGCTATCATCAACTCAGAGTCAGAGAATGTGACATTCCAAAAATAGTCTTTCGTACTCGGTATGGTCACTTTGAATTCTTAGTTATGTCCTTCGGTCTTACCAATTCCCCAACAACTTTCATGGACTTGATGAATCGTGTGTTCAAGAAGTACTTGGATATGTTCATCATAGTCCTTATAGATGATATTCTTGTCTATTCTCGCAGTGAGCATGATCATGCAGACCATCTCAGAATAGTATTGCAGACTCTTAGAAATTATTAGTTGTTCGCTAAATTCAGTAAGTGTGAATTTTGGGTAAGGTTAGTAACATTCCTTGGTCATATTATTTCTGGTGATGGCATTAGAGTTGATTCTTAAAAGACTGAAGCAGTAAGAAACTAGCCTCACCCTATATCTCTATCAGATATCAGGAGTTTCTTGGGTTTGGCTGGATATTATAGATGATTTGTTAAGGGATTTTCTTCTATTGCATCCCCTATGTCCAGATTGACTCAAAAAAAAGTCAAGTTTCAGTGGTCAGATCCTTTCGAGAAGAGTTTTTAGGAGTTGAAGACTCGACTCACCTCATCTCTAATTTTGGCTCTTCCAGATGGTTCAGATGGATTCGTAGTGTATTGTGATGCATCTAGAGTAGGTTTTGGTTGTGTCCTCATACATCATGGTAAGGTCATATTCTACGCCTCCAGACGGCTTAAACCCTATGAGAAGAATTATCCTACTCATGATCTTGAGTTAGCAGCTGTAGTATTTGTCTTAAAGTTTTGGAGGCATTACCTATACGGTGTTCATGTAGATGTGTTCACAGATCATAAGAGCCTTCAGTATGTCTTTTCACAGAAAGACCTTAATCTTTGCCAGAAAAGGTGATTAGAGCTCTTGAAAGATTGTGACATGAGTGTCCTTTATCATCCCAGCAAGGCCAATGTAGTGGACGATGCTCTCAGTAGACTATCTATGGGTAGTGTTGCTCATGTTGAGGACAATAAGAAGAAGTTAGAAAAGGAAGTCCATCAGCTTGCCAGTCTAGGTGTTCGCTTAGTCGATTTAGCAAAAGGTAGTATATGGGTTCAGAAAAGTTCAGAATCATCTCTACTATCCAAGGTGAAAGAAAAGTAAGAAAGAGATCACAATATTATTAAGATGAAAGAGTCAATCAGAGATCAGAAAGTAGAGGTTTTCTCCTAAGGGGAAGATGGTGTTTTGTGTTGTAAGGGTTGTCTATGTGTTCCAGGTGTAGATGACTTGAGGCAATGAATTCTTGCAGAAACGCATAGTGCACGCTACTTGATTCATCTAGGGTATATTAAAATGTATCACAATTTGTGGGAGATCTATTGGTGGAGTGGGATGAAGAGAGATATTGCAGAGTTCGTGGCTAAACACTCTACATGTCAGCAGGTTAAGATAAAGCATCAGAAGCCTAGTGGGTCCATGCAGAAGTTCAGTATTCCTACTTAGAAGTGGGAAGAAGTGAACATCGACTTTGTGATAGGTTTTCCTTATACTCATCACTAGAATGATTCAGTTTGGATCATTGTAGACAAGATGACCAAATCAACTTATTTCCTTCCAGTCTAAACCTCTTATTCAGCCGAGGATTACACCAGACTCTACATTAGGGAGTTGGTCAGATTGCACGGTGTTCCATTTTCTATTGTTTCAGATAGAGGTACCTAGTTCACCTCTTACTTCTGGAAAGCATTCCCAAGGGGTCTTGGTACCTAAGTTCACCTCAGTACATCATTTCATCCTCAGACAGATAGTTAAGCAGAAAGGACCATTCAGAGCTATTGTTTCAGATAGAGGTACCCAGTTCACCTCTTACTTCTAGAAATCATTCCAAAAGGGTCTTGGTACCCAAGTTCACCTCAGTACAGCCTTTCATCCTCAGACAAATAGTTAAGCAGAAAGGACCATTCAGACTTTGGAAGATATGCTAAGGGCCTGTGCAATTGAATTTAAGGGGAATTGGGATGACCACTTGCCTTTGATTGAGTTTACATACAATAATAGATATCATTCCAGTATTCGAATGGAGCCATTCGAAGCTCTCTATGGTAGGAGATACAGATCTCTAATCAGTTGGTTCAAAGTTAGTGAGGCCTCAGTTATAGGGCCTAACTTAGTATTCGATGCCTTAGAAAAAGTCCAGTTGATCAGATAAAGACTTCAGGTTGCTTAGAGCCTACAGAATTCTTATGCAAATGTGTGTATAAAGTATCTTGAGTTTGAGATTAGTGATTATATGTACTTGAAAATCTCGCCCATGAAGGGAGTGAAGCAGTTCGGCAAAAAGGGAAAGCTCAGTCCCCGATATGTCAGTCCCTTCAAAATTCTCAGTCGTTTTGGCAAGGTAGCTTATGATCTCGAATTGCTTTTAGATCTAGCCTTAGTTCATCCAGTGTTCCAAGTATATTTTCTCAAGAAGTACATAGGTGACCCAACAGTTGTAGTCCCGGTAGAGGGCTTAGACATTCAGAACGACCTCTCTTTCGAAGAGATCCCAGTTGAAATTCTTGACTACCAGACTCATAGACTGAGGAACAAAGAAGTATATCTAGTCAAAGTTCTTTGACAAAATCATTCCATTAAGGGAGCTACTTAGGAAGTAGAACCAGAAATGCGGACCAAATATCCTCACCTCTTCTCCGCAAACTTAGACTCAGCCCAAGGTAATAGATTTCCTTAAGCTTATTCAGTTCCATGTTCAGATTTCAGTTATAAACTTGGTATCAAATACCCTTGCATATCCAGTCATATGTTCATGTATCATGTCAGTCACGTATTTATGCATCAGATATGCATTCTCACACGAGAAACTCAGTTTCTCAGTAATTGCAGTCATGTATTCATGAAAAATATCCGTCATATATCCATGCATCAGACATGCATATTCAGTATGAGATTTCAGTATATTAGAAGTTCCAGTCGTATAGACATATTCAAATATTCATGTCCCTTAAGTAAGATCAGTCTATCAGCTTTCCCAGTCTAGTAAGTCCCATTCTAGGATGAATGTTTCCAAGGGGGAGATATTGTAGTACCCCAAACTTTCTTTAAGTCAAATCTAGACTCCAGAAGAGTTAGTGATGACTTCCTAAATGATTAATTCTTAAATCAAATAGCATTTCCCTAATTTCGACTTTTTATCATATGGGAAATTTAATTAGCTTTCCAACGATACAAATTTTATCCAAATTTGGTATCGGAGTAAAAAGTTACGGATGTTTTACATAGAACTGTTGAAACTACCCAGAAGCAACGGTCAGGACGATGGACCATCGAGCTAGAAGAGAACCGTCGCCCAAGCCATCGTGACTAAGGCAGTGAACCCGACTTCTAGTCAAGTATGATGGCCAGGACCGACGGACCGTCGAGCTAGCGATGGACCATCGCCCAAATCGTCGCAGATGAGGTAGAAAGTTTAGGTTCTGGCCAAGTGCTACGGTCAGGACCGACGGACAGTCGAGCCAGCGACGGACCATCGCCCAAACTATCACCACTTCCGATCAGCGATTTTAAGTAGTTTTTAAAAGGTCATTTGGGTCTTTTCCACCCGTTTTAACCCCTAATTATACCAGACCAGGGCTCATAACTTCATTATTCATCTACAACACTAAATTAGTATTTCTCTCAAAGATCAATCCCCAAGAACAAGAAACCCCAGGTGCTTAATTCCTAGTCAATAATTCAAGCTTTCCACCACCAATCTTCAAGAAAACATCTACCAAGGTATGTCAAGTGTTAATTCATAGGTTACTTACACCCATGAAGCTCAAAAAAACCTATTTGAAATATGAACTTTGGATTCCATGGCATGAATTGAATTATATCCATGTTCATGTTATGGTTTGATATCCAAGTTGAAGTCTGTAATAATTATCATGAAATTATGTTAGTATATATGTGGTTGAAATTCTTGCATTGGAAGTGTAAAATATTTCCATGATGTATTATTTCAATATTCACGCATAAGCCTAAATATATGCATGCAAGGTGTTTGATAAAATGCCTAAGAGAATAGGAATTATGCCTTATGACTCTTTTGTGACCAAAATTGATGAATCCATATTTCTCCCTTATGTTCGATATGACTTTCATGTTATTTTTATACTTCATAATGGATTGACATAATACTCATGAGATTAGGCTTATGAAATTATGATATGTTTACATGCATTCCTATTCATGTGTAAGCTTATATATCATGTGAATACTTCATGAAAATCTCCAACGTTTGTACTATGAATTGTTGACTATGGTCATATGTCAAGAGGTGTCATGTCTTGTCAGTTTCATGCTATCGAGTCCTGGGGGTACTTTTACCCAACAATTTAGCTGTGTGCCTAGAGCAAGTTTCATGTTTTCCAGATACTCTCAGTCAAGCCATGATTCATAGAACTCAGTCAGTCATGTGACTCAGGAAAACTCAATAATCTTAGAAATCTCAGAAATTAAGTAATCTCAGTAGTGTTTCGTCAGTCAACATAACTTAATGAACATAGTCTGGTTTAGTTCAGTTAATCATGTTCAGTGTCTATTCAAATGGGAGTAGGATTCATTACCGAGTGAGCCCAAGAATGTGAACTCACCTGCGAGTAGATGGTGTGATTCTTAGAAGCAATTATTGTGCTCCAGAACTTTGTAGCTAGCGTAGGTTGAGACATCTAAACTGTTAGATGAGGCTTGATGAGGTGACATAACCTGTTAGATGAGGGTCCCACCTTCTCCTTATAGTACCTGTTAGATGAGGAATTACTCACAGCTTGTCCTTACTAGTGGTGCGGTATTGACACCCTCTAATTGGGGTTACATATTAGACCCCAACATAATTATATTATCTTATTTGGGGCATGTCGGTTAGATGACTACTTTCAATAGTTACAGACTCAGTCTCAGTAATAGAACTCAGATAGTTCTACAAAATTCAGGACTGTCAGATACAGTCACCCAGTTCAGTACTGAACTCAGCTAGTTCCATCAGAAAAAGGACTGTCAGACACAGTAATTCTGATAATAGTATATCAGTTATACGAAACTTATGTTATCAGTATTCAAATTCAGTGATGTCATGATCTCAGTTATAGTTCACGTATTCATGTATGTATTCTCACCTTCATGTTATTCAGTCTGTTAGTATTTTTCATGCATATAAACCCCTTGCATTCAGCCTATCTCACTTGCATACCAGTACATTCTATCGTACTAACGTATTTATACTACGGTGTTTTTGTACCATAGGTTTAGAATTACGAGCTCCAGAGCATTCTTAGTAGATCAGATGTTCAGCAGCCAGACTAGCAGTGAGTCCTCATGATTCAATGATTACATGATTATTTTTTTACTTTATTATTTCAGTAGTTCGAAGTTAGTTGGGGACATGTCCCATCAACTCCACAGTTTTTAGACAGTTCAGAGGCTTCCAGACTATAGCATGTTCAGACAGTTATTTTAGTTTTGTATTGGTATTGATATACCGTGTTTTCAAATGTTATGTTTTATTAGATATTTTAACCTTATGGCCTTTCAGCCTTTTTTCGCTTTTATACAATATATTATGCAATGCCCTGTTACAGATATCTGTCATGGGTTAACTTGTGGTCCTTTGAGGTCATGAGCTCCGTGTAGCGTTTCGAGTACCAGATTCGGGGCATTACAAATCTTTAGTCCTGCACGCTAAACAAATATATTCCCTTATAACTAAATAAGTACAAAACATGGATTGCCTCCTTTGCAGCGCTTCACGACATGATGTGGCTAAGTTGGTTACTAGATTTCACCAACTAGCCTCATGGGTTGCCTCCCATGAAACACTTGATTTAACATCGCAGTATGACATAACTGCCTTGGTTATTCATACTTCATCAAGTTCTATCTCAAAAATCACATTAACTTCCTTACTGTTACCTATATAATGCTTTAATCGTTGCCTATTCACCATGAACATAGCTTTACCATCCCGCTTCAATTCCAAAGCACAATATGGGGACACTTTTATCACAGGAAAGGGACCATACCACCTAGACTTCAAATTACCTGGAAACGAGCAAAGTCGTGAGTTGTAGAGCAATACCCAATCACTTTTTTCCAAGATCCTCTTTTCAATTTTACGATCATGATGCAACTTCATTTTTTCCTTGTAAAGTGCAGAATTTACATGCGCCAGGAGTCTGAATTCAACCAACTCATTCATCTCATTCATCCTTTACTTTGATGCATCTTGCCAATCAAAATTTAGCTTCTTCAAAGCCCATAGTGATTTATATTCAAGATCAACAGGCAAGTGAAATGCCTTACCATACACTGCTAATAAGGTGAAGCACCAATGGGGATCTGAAAGCTTTTCGGTAAGCCTATAAAGCATTATCTAACATTTGTGTCCAATTAGCCCTATTGGCATTTAATGTCTTTGCCAAGATGGAATTGATTTTTCTATTGGAAACCTCAACCTGTCCACTATTATGTGGATGATAAGGTGTTTCCACCTTGTGTTTCACTCCATACTTCTCAAGCAGACTTTTGAATAGACGATTACAAAAATATGACCAACCTTCATTAATGAAAGAACGTGGCCTACAAAATCTAGAAAAGATGTGCTTTTTTAAAAATGTAGTGACACTACGTGATTCATTATTAGGGAGCACAACTACTTCCCCCTATTTATATATATAATCACAGCCACAAAAATATACTTCATGCCAAATGATCTCACAAAAGGTCCCAGGAAATCTATACCCCATACATCAAACAATTCTAATTATAAAATAGGAGTCATAGAATGTTCATAGCGTGTAGAGATGTTACCTTCGCCTTGACATTAATCACAAGCTAAAGAGAAATCATATGCATCTTTAAAAATTATTGGCCAATAGTACCCACATTGCAGGATTTTGTGGATTGTGCGGGTTCCTCCATGATGACCCCCAACTGGTGATGAGTGACAAGACTCAAGTATGATCATCATATCCACCTTAGGTATACATCTACGAATAACCCCATCCGTACAAATTTTGAATAGATAAGGTTCATCAAAAAAAAATTTCCTTACCTCATGCATAAACTTTTTTCTCTGCTGAAAGGAAAGATCTCCTGGGACTAGATCACTGGATAGATAATTTGCATAGTCTACAAACCATTGAATTAGATTTTAGGAAGCTTCTAATATCTGCTCATCTGGAAAATTGTCATCAATCTTGAGGCCATCTTCAACATTCTGCATAGCTTCATACTCAAGTCTAGACAAATGATTCACAACTTGATTTTCAGTGCCTTTTCTATCCTTGACCTCAAAATCAAATTCTTGCAGCAATAAAACCCACCTAATCAGTCTAGGATTTGCATTTTTCTTTGATATCAAGTACCTCAATGCTACTTGACCAGTTTGAACAATCACCTTTGTCCCAATCAAATAAGACCTAAACTTCTCAAAGGCAAAAACCACAACCAATAATTCTTTTGCAGTAACGGTGTAGTTCTTTTGAGTAGGATTTAGTAACTTGCTAGCATAGTAGATGGGATGAGGATATTTCCTTTTCGTTGTCCTAGTACAGCACCTAAGGCCATTCACTTGCGTCACACATAATCACAAATGACAAGGACCAATCTAGGGACACTATGATAGGAGTAGTCATCAACTTCTACTTCAGACATTCAAAAGCCTTCAAGCATGCTTCAATAAAATCAAATTTCACCTCTTTCTCAAGAAATCTATAAAGTGTGTTGGAAATCTTGGAGAAATCCTTGATAAATCTCCTATAAAATCTAGCATGTCCCAAAAAGCTGTGAACATCCTTCACAGAAATTGGTGGAGGTAATTTCTCGATTACTTCAATATTTGCTCTATCTACTCCAATACTCCTTTTTGAAATTTTATGTCCAAGCACTATACCTTATTTAACCATAAAATGACATTTTCCCCAATTAATTACTAAGTTGCATTCTTCATACCTTCTAAGTGCATTTTCTAAGTGAACCAGCCAGTCATTAAATAAATCATCAATGACTGAGAAATCATCCATAAACACTTTAATGTTATCTTTTACCATGTCAGAGAAGATTAACATCATACATCTCTAAAATATGGATAGAGTGTTACATAACCCAAATGGCATACGTCTGAATGCAAAGGTCCCATAAGGCCATGTAAATGTAGTCTTCTCTTGGTCCTCAAGCACAATAGTGATTTGGTTGTATCCTGAGTACCCATCCAAAAAAAAATTCCATCCTCTATCCGCAAGTCTATCCAGCATATGGTCCATGAAGGGCATATGAGAATGGTCCTTCTGAGTCCATGCATTCAAATTTCTGTAATCCATGCATACTTTCCATCCTGTGATTAACCTCATCATCACTAGCTCATTCTCCTTATTAGGAACAACAATAATACCGCCATTCTTTAAAACACATTGTACCAAATTGACCCACTTGCTATCAGCAATGGGATATACTACACCAGCATCAAGCTACTTGTTATTTCTTTATTTACCACCTCTTGCATATGAGGATTGAGATGACACAGATGTTTTATACTTTGAATATAATCACATTCAAGTTGAAATTATGAGTATAAAGACCAGATGGGATAACTATAATGTCTGCAATTAATCAACCAATGACACTCTTAAATCTCTATAGCACTAATAATAAAGCTTCCACTTCTGTCTCAATCAAGTCATCTACAATGATTACCCATAAAATGATGTTGGCCCCTAAAAATACATATTATAAATAAGAAAAGAGGGCCTTCAACTCTAAGATGGGTGTCTCCTCAATAGATAGGCGAGCATGTGAAGTGGTTCTATTTTTTAGCTCCAAATCAAGATTCTTTGATTCATAAGTATAAGAACCACTCCCATAGAGTGCACATACCATATCATCATAGTCATCAATATCGTCATTATCAAAGTTCATGATCACGACTTCTAGAGCTTCAACACCCAACCTCTCTTCAATAGGAACTGAATCAGTGGCATCATCCCGAATTGCCAGTGAATTAACATAATAGAATGAATCCATCTCCTCACCAAGAACATCAATCACGGATACCACTCTTAACTAATCAAGCTACTTCATAGATTTGCATACATTGAATATCACGTGTTCATCATTGAGTCTCAGCTTCAAATGTCCTAGCTCTAAATTAATCAACGGTCTTCCCAAAATAATTGGGACTTGAAAGTCTACTTCACAGTCCAATATCACAAAATTAGCTAAAAAATTGAAAGAATCCACCTTCACCAACATATCATATAAAAGACCAACTAACTTTTTCACAACCCTAACTATTTAAACACTACAGTGGCATGAGGTTAATGCTAGCACCCAAATCACATAATGCACGAGTAAAGTTAAAAGATCCAATGGGGCAAGGTATAGTGAAAGCACCATGATCCTCCTTGTACTCCACCAATGATCGAGTTGCTATAGCACTACAATGATGAATATTGTTGACTGGCTTATAACTAACTGACCTATTCTTGGTGATTAAATCTTTCATGAATTTTGCATATCTTGGAATTTTATCGAATGCCTCTACAAGTGGTATGTTGACTAAAAACTCTTCATTGATAAAAACTTCTTATACTTACCCTTTTCTTGCTTTTTTTAGCCTTTGAGGAAAAGGAGGGCATGGTCTCGGGATCAACTACAAAAAAGGATTCTCGATCATGTTTTTTCTTTTGTCTTGCTTACTAATACTCTTCATATCAACAGAATCATCATCATTCTTTTGTTTCTCAATAATGGGTACAAGCGAATCCATGGTGTTTATACCACTCTGAGTGGTAATAGAATTGCAGTGACTATCATTCTTTGGATTTACCACTGTGTTACTAGGAAGAGTGCCAGACCATTTTTGATTTACTAGGGCTGACATCTAACCAAATTGTTACTCCAATTATTTGATTGTGGTAGCATGTGAATCAACTTTCTGGTTTAGCCTTGATAGGCCTGCCTTAATATCCTTGAGACAGCTCTCTTGACTTTCTTGACCCTTGACTAATTTTGACAAAAGTGCCTCCATTCTGGATTATGAATCACGGCTACCTAGTGGAACATACTGATCACTCTTCTCCTTATAGTCATCTTTCTGCCATTAGTCATTATCTATTACTCTGCTTCTATCTCTGTATTTGTCATCATAATAGTTTCGACCTTAATTTCGTTGCCCTTGGGTTTGGAAATCTGCCAACCTATGATTAAAATACTTCTCTTCCTCTTTAGATTCAATCTTAAAAGTTCTAGAAGTATCTCCCTATGCCACAATTGCATTCATTTTCTCAGCACTCATTATTGTGAATTATTTTGTAAGTAGCCGAATATCTGTCCGAATTTGTGTAACCTCTTATGCTACAAAATCTTTAGTAGCTCCATAATCATTAGCTGCTCCAATAGCATATGTATCTGCACCACGCTCAGCATCTCTAGAATGCCAACCTCTATTATTCATCAAAATATCATTAATCATATCCTGCGTAGCATCCCACCAAAGATGCATGAATGCACCTCCAGAAATTATATCTGCCATTTCTCTAGAACTAAGATTCGGCAATCGGTAAAAGATTTCTAACAAATTTGACCCTGCAATTCTGTGATCAGGTTCCATTCTCAGTTTTTTCTTGAATCTAAACTATGCCTCATACATGGATTCTGCAGGTAACTATCTAAAATTATAAATTTCATCTTTCAACGATAACATCCTTGCAAGAGGAAAAAATTTATTCAGAAACTGTCTAAGAAACTCATACCAAGTAGTGTTTGGCCCTCTTGGAAGTTCCCTAACCATAGTGGTTCTTCTCCTGTCAATGAAACTATGAATGATTTTAACCTTAAAGTTTCCTGATCCATCACCAGAATAGTGTATTATGTACAGATCCCAGTAATAATGGCAAGATACATGTTTGCATCATGAGTAACTGATCCTGAAGACACACCCTTCAAATTCAACAATTGTATCATAGTTCTAGTAATATCAAACTTCACATTAGGAGGTAAAGTAGGAGGAATGATGGGTCTTGTCTCAGTAGGTTCAACATAACCCATGTCCTCTTCATCACTGTATGGGTACAAGTATTGATAAACAAGAATCAATGGAGCTCTGCCTCTCTAAACTCTATCTCAATGCTTATCTACATGATGTTGTCTTGGTAGTCCTCCTTGCTGACCTAACCCAACCTCTTCAGCTAATCGTGCCTTTTCATCTACTCTTCCATCTTCCTCGGTAGCAACTATTAACTATTACATCTATAAATCTACAATATTCTGTGAATCACTTGGAGTACGCAGAAGTGTCGTGTTGTTATCAACAGATAAAGGACGAAGGTCTTGAACCCCAGCAGGAATACTATCACAAACTTGTTCGAATATCTTTCTCGATATTTGAAGTATCCTTTCAAGCTCTAAATCAAAAGGGAGTATGGGATTTCCTCTTCTCCTAGTTTTTGACATACACTGATGTATGCCAAATAAAGAATAGAAAAATAAAACACATGAACTTCACAAATTCAATTAACTACTAAAATTGTCTTTCCTGGAAACAACGTAAAAATTTGATATCACCCAAGACTAACCTCCAAAAAAGTATGCTACAGTCGATTCCAAATATAGTAACCCAACTAGGATGGGGTAGATCCCACAGGGAGAACATTGAACAGTTCCTTAACCTTGATGGAATTCATGAGTAGTGTGAAAAGTAAATGGGAGGATTTTTGAATTATCAGTAACTAGTAACCAAATCTTGAATGCTTTGAGTTGCAAACAATAGAAGATGAACACTAGGACTGTGTTACCCCTGGATTCTTAACTCTGTAAACTTCTTGTGTTCAACCCACTTATTCTGCTGCTCTGTATGTAAATCAATAAGATATGTATTTTCAACTGCCTTGTGAACGTGTTGTTAAATCTCACCCTTTACCTTGTGATTCTTAGGGCTATGCCTTATTGCTCCTTGTCTTTGACTTCAGTTCAGCTTTTAACTTTTGAGTCTCAAGTTTATTAGATTAGATGATGGAATAATAAGATAGACATAAAACTCAACTTACTGACTTAATCCTCTTTTCCTAATCTCAAACTCCCTTATGAGGATAATAGTGAATACAGGTTTTCCCCAAGCCTCTCCAATAGCTCTGAGGTCAATTATTAAGAAAAATATTAAGATACACGCATAAACCTTTGAATAGATAAATTTCCCACTTACTTTACGTAGCTAATCCACAAGGATTCCCACAACCCTAGTCAGGGATATTAGCCACTCATGTTTATGCAAGAATAATTGATAACCAATGAAGAATTCATATAATTAATTACACAGTAATAAGATGAATAAAATCCAAAGTCTTAAATTGAATAATAACCCAAAAATCTCAAGAAAAATGTAAAGTATGTAAACTAATGTTAAGGAACATCAAAGAATGTAACCTAATAAAAGATAAACCCTATAGTATTTATAGTATCTCAAAATAACCAAGAAATCCTAATAAAATGGAAAAGAAAAAGTTATGTCAGCACAAGGTACGACTCCCTTGTCCACTCGTAAGGTCTTATTTTGAGTCGTAGTGTACCTCTCATATCCAATCTAGTGTCTGATCATCTGATAACGCTCAATCTACAGCTCTCGTAGGAGTGTAAAGCGGTCGTTAGCAAATATAGAACCCAACTGGGTTGGGTATCGATCCCACAGGGAATAGCTTGGTCAACAAGTAAGTAAAGATTACTAGACTTTTAGTGCAAGTCTCGTAAAAAAGGGGGGGAGTCTTGTCGTGCAAGTAATGTAACCAAAATAAGATCTAAAAACGGCAATAGCAAAGTAAAAAGAGAAAGAATGTTTTGGTGAGATGTAAACAATGAGAATTGAAGCGTTGGGGTTATGTCCACCTTCTGAGGTATACGTCTCTATTGGCTATGAGTGTGTAGAATTCTGACATGCAATTGCTTATAGAGGATTGTAGTCGATGGTAAATCCAAGCGTCTCTCGACCTAAACAAGGACTATTTCACTTTAACTCTCTCGAGCTTAAAGCGTATCTAACGGTACGAATTCTCCAAGAGGTTAGTCCAGTTACGGCACTAGCTTTTTAATAGGAAAGGGTGTCCTACTACCTTGACATTATCTCTTTTCCAGACAAATAACTTTTCTCTCGAACAAGTTAAATGTTAGACTGGCGTATTCTAGCGTTTGCAACCGCAAAGAATGTAGATTAAGATGAAGAGAATAATGATATAAGCAATATACGTGCCTTGAACTCACAAACTCACAGCAATAGATAGTAACTCATTCGGCTTCCATAACCCCAACAGAGAAGTTTAGTTACCCATGAATGCGAAGGAGATCACGCTTGACATTGTTGTTATACCACAAGATTGATTAATTTCGTGTAGCGTAAGTGGTAGGTGTGAGGCGTGAATTCCTTAGCAAAGTAACGATTCTCTTGTTGCGGAAATTAAGAATAGATGAATGGAAGAAGAAAACTAGAATTAATAGAAAGATTAGAAGAGTTGTAGAATTGTTTGTAGTGTAGAATAATAGAGGAATAGAAGATGTTAGAAGATGTGAGGGATGGAAGGAAGTATTGTGTTCTCCCTCCTTCCTCCCTCCTTTCTTATTTAAAATCTCTAGCATGATAGGGTATTTATAACACCCATATCCTAATCCTACTAGATAAATAAAATATCTAACCAAATCCTACTAGGCTAATGTAATACTTAACCCAATTGTACTAGGTTAATGTAACATTATCATAATAAAATAATGAAATACATAACCTAATTGTACTAGGTTAATGTATCATTGTCAAAATCCAGCTTTGTGTCTGTAAGTCCCCAAAGTCTTCAGAATTGCTGTTTTAGCCCGGGACAGATTTTCCATGCAGCAGTTTTGGTCCCCCAAAGTCTTCAGAAATGCTGTTTTAGCCCGGGACAGATTTTCCATGCAGCAGTTTTGGTCCTTAGGCGTGTAAACTCCCTTCCCTTCCTTCGTGAGCTTTCTTTAGCGTCAAGTAAGCCATAAAATGCTGAATTATGCATCATTTATACCTGAAACTTTACTAATCATGTTCGTTAGCTCATTTACAGGAAAAAGGACTAAAAGTGCATGAAATATATAATTTGTTCTCAAAACTAGGCTAAAATATGGGCAAAATATATTGATATAGGCGCGTAAATTCGCCTATCATCAACACCCCACACTTAGAGCTTTGTTCGTCCTCGAACAAACTATCATGTCCTTCTAAACATCAACTTAGGGTTTTACAGCAACAACACAAAATATTCGTCAAGACAAGCACAACAATTATCAACAAAGAGTAGCTTTTCGATTATAGGTAGAAACAATTTAACCTCTAGCATAGACTCGTGATGGTGATTAACTCGCATGCAAACGTTAAGGTACAAGGAATCATATATAACTACCCAAAACTCATCAACCATGTGTGTCTCACAATATATTACCCATAATCACTCATAAGTATAGCATATTTTTCAAACATGGGTATCAAAATGTCCTTGCTCTCACTCTCACAAAGAATTCATATGTAGCAACTGATGACCATAGGCTTACCCTTAATGTAATACTCTACTAAATGTTGGAATGTTAAGATTAGGATCAAGTAGGTCTTTTGATGGTTGTAATGTAGGCTAAGGGACGGGTAGGACTATTTTGGCCAGGAATAGTGACTAAGTTCCTAAGCGCTTTAATACATCACTTTGTATCATTGACACTTTTTTCTTTCAACCTTTCTTCTTTCTTTTGTTATACCACCCTTGTTCTCCTCTTTTGTTTTTCAATTTTAAGCACAACTCGCTTTTCAGCTTTCTTTTCCTTTTTCTTTTCACAACATACCTCTTATGATAGCACTTTCTTTTTCATAACACATTCAAGCACCATTACAATTTATAGCATCATACTCACCCAATTTCCTCTTATGTTGTCACATGACTTTTTCACTTTAAAGCACTTAGGAGTTTGGATCAAATTACGGTCTTGAAAGAAATGGATTAGGCTTACATACAAGGTTGTCAAAGAAATAGGCTAAAGGCTCAAAAGGGTTAACTAGGATGATGTCCATGGGTAGGTAAAACTGAAGGTAAACATGTATAGGTTGCCAAAGAAATGCCTAAATCATATCCTAAACTTACACTCCTTATTTTCGCTTTGCATACATACCAGGCAAGTTCTAGCATCAGCCACACACATAGAATATACTATTATCTCACACACACAAGGCACATGGTCGACTTTATTGGAGGTAATATAGACTCTTGACCCAACAAGTGAAGGAATTGAACCACACAATATCACATAATGAGTCACAACTAGAGCCTAAACATCTCAATAGTCACAATTGTAGCACATACTCTTGTTATAATCTCATGCTGCCTATCAAAATAATTTCATGCGAAGCTAGAAAAAATTTACTACTAAAAAAAATGAAACAAAAATGAAACAAAAGCAAACAAACATAGATGCGAATAGAGAAGTATAGCATGCAATACCACCACCCCACACTTAGTCGGGACACTGTCCTCAGTGGAAAATAAATACGAGGAACCTGGTTGGTCGGACTTATCCTCTATGTCTGGGGTCATACCCCTTGCATTGGAATCATCATCAGAGTCGTCATCCTCAGAAGTTCCTCATAATTATCCCACTTAATTCCAAGCGTGAGTTGAGGTATTTGCAGCGAGGAGGGTTCTCCTTGGTCCTTGCGACTTCTCTTTTTGCCCTTTTGGGAGGTGGTAGCCTTCTCCTTGCCTTGTCTCTCTTTAGGTGCCATTGTACCTGAGACTAGAAATAGTGTTAGTGGTAGCACAATATCAATGGATACAATCTATGCACAAGCAGTAGGGGTACCACCCCACACTTAGTTTTGTTGACACAAATCAGTGAAGTGAAAGTGGTCGATTACTCAGACTTCATCGACATATGTTTTAGGGGCTATATTCCAACAAGAAATTCAGATATGTAACACTTCTTGCAATCTTTGCAATACTTTCATGTTAGGTATATCAAGACTTCTCCATAGGGATTACATCATGGTCTAGTTTCTATCAATAATCACAATCTCTTATGTCGGTAGGCAACTATAAGTCTTATTCCGATGAGCGAGACATCCCAACATGTAAGTATTCAAGTGACAAGAGCATGCAATGTTCATGACTATAGCAATTCCGCAAGTAGTATAACAATGCATCAAAATCAATTTCTAGTTGGAAACAAGTTAAGAGTATCCTAACGTTCATGTTCACTCACTTGGTTTTGTATCAACAATTCAAACACATTAACATCACCAATATTTCTTCAAGATGTAGCAATTTTCAATAGACATAGCAACGTAGCACTTACGAAAAATAGATGAAGAACAAGAGAGTACTTACGTGATTGAAGCCTTTGGAGATGTTCTTGTGAAGTGGGAGAGCAAAAAGAAAAGTTTTGAGATGATTTGGAGAGTATATGAGGCGCCTAGGTCAAGTTTTCAATGTGTTTGTGTTTCAAGACTAAGTCTCCTTTATATAGGAAGAGAATGGGTCGGGTTTTGACCCATTTACAATCGGTTTTGGAGACAAAAATGCTACATATGCGGCGCATTGTCTATGGCATAATGGGACATATGTGCCGCATAGTCTATGGCATAATGAGACATATGCGGCGCATTGTCTATGGCATATGAGATACTGAGACCAAATTCCATAGCATAGGCGGCGCATAGTCAAAAGCATACCTAGGAATAGGCGGTGCATAGTATATAGCACACTAGATTCCGAGACCTTAGGATATAGGATAGGTTGTGCATCGTTCTTGGCCTAGTTTTACCAAGGCCTAGCCTTCCTCGAAGCCTATTTTGGCGTGAGAAAGGCTCAATCCATAGCCTTATGCATCACTCTTCCTAACTTACCAACTTTACCATACAATGCGTCCAAATCGTAAATTGAAATCAATCTCCTCGTTGACTACTTCTTGCACCTATATTCACTCAAACAAATGAAAATGATTAGTACGATGGGTTGCCTCCTATCTAGCGCCTTATTTATTGCCGTGGCTCGACATAGTTACCTCGAGTACTTAGACTTCGTCGAGGTAAATGGTGGATCATTTTCTGAAAGGATTTAGATGACAATGAGGCTTACCTGTGGGCATGCGATCTTCTTCACCAATTATATCATCAATAGTCCAACCCATAGCTCTCTTGTATCTCTTCAGAGCAGAGATGAGAGCTTCTACGTGCTGTTCACTTAAATCATCTGCACTCTCCAGAAGTATATTTCTACTTTCCAAGAACACATACCTTAGATAATCGGGGAGCTCTTTCGATTCTAGCATTGGTGGCTCTTCAAGGGAAGTCTTCGCTGTTGGTGACGGTTGATTCTTAAGATCACGGTCCGGTTGCTGGGAATAGGACTCTATTTCTGTTAGAGCACCCATAAGTTCTTCATATTCTTTAGCATCCTCATGCTCAACATTCAGCAGCGCAGCAGACAATGGCTCAACAGTAGGCTGTTTCTCTATAGATAATGCTTTCATATCCTCATGATGAACATCAGCTACATATAACTCATTCATATCGCTGGGCTGCTTCATGGCTTTGCATATATCAAAGCGAATCACTTCATCATTCATTCGAAATAAAAGCTCATTATTTCTCATGTCAATAAGCACACTTCCAGTTGCGAGGAAGGGCCGTCCCAAGATTATGGGAACTTCCGAATCCACCTCGCAATCAAAAATCACAAAGTCTGCAGGAAAGATGAAGGAATAAACCTTCACCAACACATCATTCAAGATACCCACAGGTCGTTTTACCGACCTATCAGCCATCACGAGCCTCATATTGGTTGGTGTCGGATCTCCTAGCCCCAACTTCTTGTAGATGGATAGTGGCATCAAATTGATGCTAGCACCCAGATCGCACAATGCCTTAGCAAAATTCATAGATCCAACCGTGCAAGGAATAGTGAAAGCTCCGGGGTCGGCCTTCTTCTGAACTATCGATCGGGTAGCAATTGCACTACAATGATGCACATCATCCTTCAGCTCATAACTTGCTGCCCTCTTCTTAGTCAAAAGATCTTTCATAAACTTCGCATACCCAGGCATTTGTTCAAGTGCCTCTACCAATGGAACATTAATGGTCAGCTGCTTCAACATAGTCATAAATTTGCTGAACTTAGTATCATCCGCCACCTTCTTCAATCTTTGGGGAAAAGGTGGTGGTGGGTATGGAAGTGTTCTCTCCATGGATTTCTTCTCCTTTTGCTTCCGTTTTTCCATTTTTTCAGGCTGCACGTTACTGGGCGTGACATCCTTGACGTCAGGACTGGTTGTTGCGGCATCTTCTCCTTTTGCGTTATCATCCATGTCCGCTACTTTGTCAACCACTTGCTTGCCTTTTGCTGAAGGTTCCATCACCTTACCGCTTCTGGTAGTGATGGCCATGCATGACCCATCATTCCTTGGGTTTTGCACAGTATCGCTAGGTAGAGTGCCAGCCTTTCTTTGATTGAGTGCTGCTGACAGTTGGCTCAATTGCTGCTCTATTTGCTTGATTGAAGTGGAATGAGAATCAACTAGTTGTTTCATGGAGGACAAATCATTAATTACCTCAGTAACTCCCGCGCTTGTTGCTTCCACTCTTTTCAATAATTTATCCATCATGTCTTCCATACTTCCAGAATTAGATGTGGTGGTATCACGTCTACCAGGGGGAACGTACAAACCACTCTTTTCATTCTTGTTCTTCCAACTACCTTGGTCCATGTTTCCATATTTACCATAATAGTTCCGACCTTGGTTTCCTTGGGCATTGCCTCGGAAACCCCCCTGATTATTCAAGTAGTTGGCTTCTTCTTCCGAATCAGATTCGTCTCTTCCTTTTAGCGCCACAGCTTTCACTTTTTCAGTCTTCCCTGATAATAAATGCTTTGTAAGAAGATCCATCTGTGTTTTCATGTGCGTCATATCTTGATCACGTTCCTCTTGTCTACGCCTCTGCTCTGTGGTCAGGCCAATAGATAAAGTGGAGCTTGCTACCTCAGAATCCCTGGTATGCCAAGCTCTACTTTGCTTCGTCATACGATCTAGCATATTGCTTGCTTGACCAAAGGTGAGGTCCATGAATGATCCTCCAGCCGCATTATCCACCACTGGTTTAGTTATTGAATTCAAGGCTCTGTAAAGTATCTCCATTAGGTGAACATTAGTCATGTGATGGTTTGGGCATCTCGCTAGCTTTGTCTTGAACCTCTCCCATGTTTCATGAAGAGCTTCAGTGGGAAGCTGACGAAAGTTGCTGATTTCATCTCTCAATTGTGCCCTTTTGGAAGGCGGAAAGAATCTTTCTAGGAAAGCGTCTCTCAATTGCCTCCAATTTGTAATTGAATCAGGAGTCAGCCCATTCAACCATAATGTTGCCTCCCCAGACAGAGACAATGGAAATAAGCGTAACTGAATTGCATTCTGACCAACTCCAGGATTGTCAAATGACTTGCATGTAGAAATAAAGTTGATGAGATGCATATTCGGATCATCGCCTGCTAGTCCACCAAACAATCCCTTGAGTTGCAATAACTGAATCATGGTGCTTGTGATGTTGAACTTGGCTCCGGGCGCTAATGGTGGTGGAATTATGGCTCCAGTGGCACCAGCTCCATCAAGATCATCATCATCATCATCGAATGGTATTTCACGTTGTGCATCCATTGATGTACTGAACAAAAAACCTGCAGTAAACAAAAACAACAACTAAAAGTAAAAGTACGAGAATCTTTGACCAAAGGGTCTAGTAATTATTACGAACTTGATTGACACTTGTATTCCCCGGCAACGGCGCCAATTTTTGATAACGCTCAATCTACAGCTCTCGTAGGAGTGTAAAGCGGTCGTTAGCAAATATAGAACCCAACTGGGTTGGGTATCGATCCCACAGGGAATAGCTTGGTCAACAAGTAAGTAAAGATTACTAGACATTTAGTGCAAGTCTCGTAAAAAAAGGGGGGAGTCTTGTCGTGCAAGTAATGTAACCAAAATAAGATCTAAAAACGGCAATAGCAAAGTAAAAAGAGAAAGAATGTTTTGGTGAGATGTGAACAATGAGAATTGAAGCGTTGGGGTTATGTCCACCTTCTGAGGTATACGTCTCTATTGGCTATGAGTGTGTAGAATTCTGACATGCAATTGCTTATAGAGGATTGTAGTCGATGGTAAATCCAAGCGTCTCTCGACCTAAACAAGGACTATTTCACTTTAACTCTCTCGAGCTTAAAGCGTATCTAACGGTACGAATTCTCCAAGAGGTTAGTCCAGTTACGGCACTAGCTTTTTAATAGGAAAGGGTGTCCTACTACCTTAACATTATCTCTTTTCCAGACAAATAACTTTTCTCTCGAACAAGTTAAATGTTAGACTGGCGTATTCTAGCGTTTGCAACCGCAAAGAATGTAGATTAAGATGAAGAGAATAATGATATAAGCAATATATGTGCCTTGAACTCACAAACTCACAGCAATAGATAGTAACTCATTCGTCTTCCATAACCCCAACAGAGAAGTTTAGTTACCCATGAATGCGAAGGAGATCACGCTTGACATTGTTGTTATACCACAAGATTGATTAATTTCGTGTAGCGTAAGTGGTAGGTGTGAGGCGTGAATTCCTTAGCAAAGTAACGATTCTCTTGTTGCGGAAATTAAGAATAGATGAATGGAAGAAGAAAACTAGAATTAATAGAAAGATTAGAAGAGTTGTAGAATTGTTTGTAGTGTAGAATAATAGAGGAATAGAAGATGTTAGAAGATGTGAGGGATGGAAGGAAGTATTGTGTTCTCCCTCCTTCCTCCCTCCTTTCTTATTTAAAATCTCTAGCATGATAGGGTATTTATAACACCCATATCCTAATCCTACTAGATAAATAAAATATCTAACCAAATCCTACTAGGGTAATGTAATACTTAACCCAATTGTACTAGGTTAATGTAACATTATCATAATAAAATAATGAAATACACAACCTAATTGTACTAGGTTAATGTATCATTGTCAAAATCCAGCTTTGTGTCTGTAAGTCCCCAAAGTCTTCAGAATTGCTGTTTTAGCCCGGGACAGATTTTCCATGCAGCAGTTTTGGTCCCCCAAAGTCTTCAGAAATGCTGTTTTAGCCCGGGACAGATTTTCCATGCAGCAGTTTTGGTCCTTAGGCGTGTAAACTCCCTTCCCTTCCTTCGTGAGCTTTCTTTAGCGTCAAGTAAGCCATAAAATGCTGAATTATGCATCATTTATACCTGAAACTTTACTAATCATGTTCGTTAGCTCATTTACAGGAAAAAGGACTAAAAGTGCATGAAATATATAATTTGTTCTCAAAACTAGGCTAAAATATGGGCAAAATATATTGATATAGGCGCGTAAATTCGCCTATCATCATCATCCATGCTTCAACATTTTATTCTTTTTAAAATTCATGCTCACGAGTCGTACCTTGGCCATACAACTCGTGGACTTTACCCGTATCCACCTGGGACTTCTTCTTTAATGCTTTGAACACTGGTTTGCTTACAGTTCGTCCATACAAATCATACTCAGACTTTTGATGCATCTTATTTTGAGAATTCAATTCTAAATCTGCCTTTTACTTCTATACTCTTGACGGCTGCTTTTCACGGCCAGTATCCTGATCTTACGACTCATATGATTGAGTCGTATATTCTATTTACTTAGCTTTTCTTCTTGTCCTTTATTTATGTTGTTCTTATGATTTATCATGCGAGCTATTGAGGTGTTAATGACTTTTGAGGAGACTCGTACCATCTGTAGACTTCCCCTTTTCAGGTCTTTTTCTTCGAATTTCATTCCAAGTTATTATGGACCTGTTTACAAACATCAAACACAAAACCACCTTATATCCACTAAAACAACCTAAGTGAAAGAAAAAATTCTTGATTTTAAGCATCCAAAGTGTCATATCTCCATGATACATCAAACACAAGCACCGATATAGGCATTGTCTGGCTAACACTCAATGGCTTTAAACACAAAGGAATCAAAATGTTCACTAAAGTGTTTACTTGGTTGGACTCCCTCAAGTCTCAAGTCAATTCCTCTAATGAAGATCTTGTGATATCCGTCCATAATCCTACTCCTCATTTAAAAATGTTGAAAACTCATATGAAAAATTCTGCCAAAACATGCACAACACCGTCACACATTTCCTGGCCAAACGTTGAATGATAACTTTTATTCAAAAGGTGGTCCTATCCTATTTTTCTGAGGTTGTAAAATGATTTTTACACACTGCCTACTACACTTTTGTCTATTTTGTTTGAATCCTCTGGTAATCACTTTGATTGTTTATCTTCTCTTTGTCTATTGTTATACTTTGTGTTACATTTTTTGTCTATTTGTTGTTGTGTTCTTTTTTATTTTGCCAAAAGGGGGAGAAAGCAACATCAGAGGTGCCTTCAAGATAGAAGGAGAAAGTCAACAATCAAAGAAAGAGAGTCAACTAATGCTCAAAGAAAACAAGAAATATCAAAGGCACACCTAAGACAGAAAAGCACTTATCAATAACAGAGAATTCAACTGATGCATAAAGAGTAAAATATTAGGGGGATCTAGCCGACTACTTTAATAGGGAAGTCAAATGATGTTTAGTTCTTGTTTTTCATTATCAAAAAGAGGGAGAGTCTTAGCCTCCTATGTTTATGGTTTATGTTTTAATAATGACAAATTAATAAGTGGACATTTGTAGGATACAAAAGATCTCTAGTGATAGAAGAACATCTCATATCAAAGGTAAGGAATATCCTCTCAAAGATAACTGTGCTAAATATGGAACCACATCAATTAAGTATCTCGCTTGAAAAGGCAACATGAACCACATCAATTGAAGATCTTGCTAGACAAGGCAATCAATGGACGATTAAAAATATTTCATGGCAAGGCTGAAGAAAAGGATATCACACTCTCTACATAGATGTATATGATATGGACATGTATGGTTGTGAGAAAGGAAGGCCGCACCAAGTATGGAAATATCCGATATGGACATACCATAAGGTGTAAATTTCCTCAATCAAGGAATCAACTCAAATCCTTGATTGAGAAAAAATGTCTTGGGTTTCCTTATGAAGAAAAGTAGCAGAGGCAGCAGAAGACTACAAAAGCCCAGATGTAAGATAGGAGACATCACGCACTTCAAGAAAGAATCTCAAAGTGTCTCGATCTTAGTCTTACAAAGCTTTGTACTCTTAGGTTACAATAGTTATACAAAGAATAAGATCAAGTAAACTTTGTAATACAAACTGAGGCTGTTTCACAAGATCTGAAGAATAAAATAAGTCTTCGGAACTTGTTCATCACCATTTTACTCAAACTCCACTTTTAAAGATCTAAGGAAACTTTGGAATCCAAGGAAACTGGAAGCAGGCACCACATTGGTGTTCCGAACCTGCATAAATTTTTGTGTTCTTATTTTAAGTCGCTTATTTACTTTTTTTGTTTATTTAAATCTAATTTAGTTAGTGAAGTATATTGATTTGTAAGCAAGTCAACTTAGAATACTTAGAAGTCGTCGCACAAAAATTTTCAATTCACCCCCCCGCCCCCTCTTGAATTTCAGATTTGTGTCTCATTTCCTTCTAAAGCTGAAAGCTCTTTTAGTTGAGCTCAAGGGGGGACTTTGAATAAACATGTTAGTCTCTCCTAGGTTCTCAAATTGTATTACCAACCCTTTGAATGTCTTTCGAAATTGAGATCCTTGTGCCTATGTTGAACCTTCAATTATTTGTTTTTGCCTAGCTAAATCCGTGATGATTGATGTATTTCTGGTTGGTCTCATCATCTTTATTTCATGATATTGTTATGAATCTGGAATTTCTGATAGTACGTACGATCTTAATACCGCCTTAAATTTTGTTGATTTATCTCTCAAAACAGACTTTTTTAGTCTTTTTATTTGGTTCAATTCAAATCATGCCTGAAGTATATCATTTCACCTTTAACTCAATACAAAATTCTTGTATTTCAATGTACTTTCTGCATGAACCATATTTCTTTACATTAAAACATTGCCCAGTCCCTATTCTCTTAAAATTTAACCTTGTTTAATTTGTTAAAGGCCTTTGTCTTCCGTCCTATAGTTCGCTTTCTAATTGACTTGACTGGCTAAGAAAAATATTTGATTTGCATGATTAATTTTACAGCATTCGCTTGTACAAATGAGTTGTGCTGTGTGAAAATAGTTTAAATCACAATACTCTTTCCCTGAAAGAATTGAAATAATAGGAATTTAATAGGATTTTTTGAATGGAATCAGAACAAGTGACGTTTTGAAAGGATGTTATTGTTGGTACTTGATTAGATCTTGAGTTATTTCTTATTAGATTTTGACCTTTCTAAGTATACAAATCTTATGCCTAATATCATTGAAAAGTGTGAATAACTGGTTGAACCTCAAATAGCCTAACTCATTGTGAAAATTGCCTTTAATGTTTAGATGGTGTAGTCTCACCTTCTTTAGCAAGTTAAAGTCCTCATTACTTTATCCATTGATAATTTTAGAAAAATTACTTGTTTGGATATTAAACTGGTCATCTTTCTGCTTGTGTTGGGAGCATATGGATTCAATTTTTATTAGTTCAATGTTTAACTGGTGCTGAATAACCACTTTGTGCCTTGGATTGATTAAGTTAAACGTAGATGCTTGGGTTATTGTATTGCAATTTGTTTCTCTTTGTTTAAATTATCCTTAGTATTCATGTGGAGCTAAAAGGAAGTACTAATCTTTATTGAAAATCCTACCTGAATGTAAAATTTTGATTACTTAGCTTTGATAAATGAGTTTAAGAGAAGATTAATTTTTTGTAAAGTTCATATTCCTTGGTAATCAAAGCCCAAAATGTATGAATTAGCCCATGCTTGATGCTTGACAAGTTATGTAGTTATGTCATAATCTAGTAAGTTAATTTCTTTCTATTACCTTTGGGGAATCATGAAAAGTTTGTTTTGAGTTGGGTTATATGACAGTTTGATATTTCAAATTTCCTGAGTGGAAAGTTACCGATCCACCCCTCAAGATTTGCTTAGAATCCCGTGAAGGTAAATGAAATATGCTAGTAGACTAAATTCAATGTTTCGGACTTAATGGCGACATCAAATTTTAAAAAAGAGATTGTTTTCACAAAATTAATCCTCAAGACCCATTTTCACAATTTTTCAAACCAAGGGTCGAAATAAGATCCAAAAGCCATAAATCAAAACAACTATGCTACCTTCCGAATTTGTTGACATAGTCCATTTTTCCATCTGACACACAAAATAGCAAATGTTGATCAAAGTCAACTATAAGGCCTATTTAATCTATCAAAACCACAAACTCTCACAAATCATTGTTGATCGCATCGACAACCATGCCAACCATGCCAACCATCTCCCCACCCAAGAACAACACATAGCAACGATGAAGGGGGATAAATTGGTCAAACATATGAAATGGGAAAGTTCACAGAATTAAGTCATTACAATATCCACCACTAACAATCTAGTTCGTCCTTGAACTAAAGGCAAGAGAATACCTGAATCAGCCAAAAGCTGGAGATAACTACATTGTATGTCGAACTTGAGTTTTGAAGTATCCTCATTACAAAATGGTGTCTCCACTGAATTAACCACTGGAATATCTATAGAACACAATAAGATAGCATCCCAGTCTAAAATAGAGATGGATCCTCAACAAAAGACTACCTCTTATCTAACTGCACCGAGTCCCAATGAATGACATGAGGCTCATTCGAGATATAATGTCGTAGCATAGATACATGAAAAAATGAATGAATGTCTAAAAAATTTGGGGGCAATACTTACTCGTAATCTGCATCCCTAATAGTCTGCAGAATCTAAAATGAGTCAATATTCCTGGGCGAAGATTTACCTTCTTCCCAAGACTCGATCACCAACACCAAATCTTAAGGAATGAAGTTTATGATACGCATAGCACTTTTTCCTACTAAGAGCTGATTGAAGTCTATCTTTAATGAACCTAACTCTATCCAAAGACTCACAAAGCAAGTCCTTACCTTGAGGCCTAACCTCAGAAGTCTCAAACCAACAGATCCGAGTGTGACAAAGCCTACCATATAAGGCCTCAAAGGGTGCCATATCAATACCCGAATGGTAGCTCTTATTATATGCAAACTCTGTCAGGGAAAAATGATTCTCTTGCTGGCCTCCAATGTCCATAACACAAGAGCAGAGCATATCCTCCAAAACCTGAATAGTTTACTCTTAATGACCATTAGTCTGGGAGTGAAAACTTGTGATAAGATCAACCCGAGTACCTGAATCCTCCTGAAAGCTCTTCCAGAAGTGAGAAGTGAATACAAACCTCTATCTAAGATGATGAACACTAGTACATCATGGAGATAAACAATCTCACAAACATAGATATGGGTCAACTTCCCAGCACTGAATAAAATATAAATATGGATGAAATGAGAAGATTTGGTCAATCGATCAATGATAACCCAGACAGTGTCATATGCATGCAAAGTATGAGGAAACCAAGTCACAAAGTCTATAGTAATCTATTCCTTCTGCCACTCGGGAAAGGGTAATATATTAAGCAGACCACCAGGCCTCAAATGCTCAGCCTTGACTTGCGAACAACATAGGCATCGAGCTACAAAATCCGTTATATCCTTCCTCATACCATCCCACCATTAGTATTATCTCAAATCACGATATACCTTGGTAACTCCTAGATGTATGGAGTATCTAGAATAATGAACCTCCTCAAAGATCAATCTTACCCAATAACCCAACATGGCATACAAGCTCGGCCTCTAGTCTTCAAAATACCATCAGAGTTAAGCGAGGCTTTCTTAACCTCTCCACTCAACACCTTACCCTGAGTCACTCTCAAGCCAACATCATCAAACTGGTGAGCCTAAATCTTCTCCATCACAGAAGATCTAGCCTTCACAAATCAAAAACACACCAGGTGTCAAAATATCAATCCTAATAATCTGATTAGCCAAGGAGTGAACCTCTAAAGCCAAAGGCCATTCCTAGGTCAAAAGATGTGCCAACCTATCCATACTAATTATTTTTTGGCTCAAGGCATCCACAATTATGTTAGCCTTGTTCGAATGATAGAGAATAGTAAGATAATACTCTTTATACAACTCAAGTGAACGATGTTGCCTCACATTAAGGTCTTGCTGGGTGAAAAAGTACTAAAGAATATAGAGTCTTTTATTAAGACATTTCCAAATTGGTAATCGTCATACCAAGAGACTTACAATTCATTCCAATTATGCCATATCATATCCATTAAACCATTTAGACTCTAAATTCTATTTAAAAATCCATAACCATAGCCACCAAGGGCGTTTCTAAAACCTTTTTACCTTTTTACAAGTTAATTTATGCAATTTTTGAATGAACAACTTAGACACTCATAAATCCTTATTTAGAAAAAAAATTATAATGTGGGTTGAGGTTCATGTCATTATCATCATGCAAAAATCTTTAAATATTATGAAACCCAGTTACCAAATTCCACCCTTATCATATGACACAAATTTAGTTTAGAAACCACCATTTAAACCTTGTTGAAACCATTTAAAATAAGGGAAAATCACTGCAAGTGTATAACAACCCAAAATCCTTAACCCTAGTTTGAATCAAACATTTTAAAACATATAAATATCAAGTAATTTGATTCAATAATATAATAATTAAAATAGAGAGTGTCCAACATTCCTTAGTGATAGTAGAATTTCGAGAAGAACTTGAATTTGGAGCCCTAAGAGTTGAATTCTGAAGAAGAACCTTGATAGCTTTCTATTGAGACTTAAGAGGAGGAATTACGGTGTTAATTCTTGTTAACTAGTTGAGAATAAGGGTTAAATAATGTTTAAAGTCATTTAAAAGGATAAAGGACCAAAAAACCCTCGCCCAAACTAAAAAAATAAGAAATTGCATTTTGTTCCCTAAGGCATGGAACACTGCTATTGTGGTAGCCCAAGGGCATTCCACACTCTTATTTTGGTGTGTCCAGGGCATGGAAATCCACTATCGCGGACCCTCCCGGGTTTGGGGGTCTCGAAATGACCCTGAACGCTTTTTAAAAATTTAAAAACTCTCTCTAATGGTCCCTTTACCATCCCTTATCATATTTTAAGTCAAAAATCATCGTTAAACATAAGGGAGGGTCAAAAATAAAACCTTCTAAATTTATGGGGTCTCACAAAAAAAGGGAATCCTAATTTTTTGAACTCCATCTAAAGTAAGCAAAATTGTTAATTCAATATGTAACATCACAATTATATAACCGAAGAATCCATATCAGCCATAAAGTCGTAAGCCATATTCATTTCATTTTTAGTATAGAAGGCTAAAAAAGAATTTTAAAAGTTACAAGAAATTACTAGTGATCATTCGATCATAATCTCATGTAGTGGTGAGATTGCTTCACTCTTAACTTGAGATCTCAAGATCGAAATCTGGGTATGAAGATAATTCTACTGGGAGTGTCACCCAAGAATAGGTCCTGCAGCATGCATTTCAGATTAATTGAGACTCCAATCCAATGTGGGTAACAGATACTGGATGAAATATTTAAAAAATGATAATATTGTGAATCTGAATCAATTTTCCTCCATCATATCATTTGTTGGTTGAAGAAAGCGATGTATTACAGTATTAATTTAAATTTAATTTGAGTCAACAACAAAATAAAATAATATCAATAAATATAAAATATAAAATTTATGAAAAATAAATCTTAATTTAATTTCTGTTCTTCTATATTAATTATTGTAATTACGAGGACTAACGGGGTGGGATCCATTCCAGTGGTTTTTGGTTCAAAATTTCTCAATAGTCTTTTAATATGTGTCAACTTATTTGGCAAATTTTCATAGGCTAAGATCTTCACAACATTTTACAGTCCATTTTATTAGGGTTGCTTGTAAGTCAGATTGATTGGATAATTATGCTTATTTGTTTGGCTTATTGACTATAGGCTTTTAAATGTGCTAATCCGCTAGCCATCCGATAAGATAATGGTTGGTTTGACATCGGATTAGTAATTGACGAATGATAAGTGGGCAGTATAACAGATAAATCTAAGGGACAATCAAATATCGAGTGGTTATTGGTAGTTCCTCCATTTTTTTCACCAACTAAGCTATTTGTATACTATAATTGATCTATTTATCAATCTTTTAGGCTTTTTGAGTTTTGTTCGTATAGTTATTTAATAGTCTAAAACATAGAATAAAGTGAGAATTTTCTTCTAGACCTAAAATGTATGTAAACTTATTTTAATTATTGGGTCGACAGAAAATTCAAAACATTAATATTATTTAAATTTTTATGTTTTATATCAAACTTTGTGAATGATACATTGGGATTATTTCATTTTGTTGAAGTCTTTCGTATTGTCAAGAATAATTTATGTTTTGGTTTAAGAATTAATTTTAGGTTTCTCTTACATTTTAGGCAGCCTGACTGCGCTTTATGGTTAGATATCACAAGAACTAGCTTGCTATTTTCTAAGCTAAGAAACAAATAGAACAATAAATGGAGTTTTATATGTTGGATTTACAAAAGATACTTGATATATTTAGGGTAAAAATATAATTATAATTATTATTGATTTGTTAATGGTTTACCCAACAAGAAAATTGAGTAATCCACTCCTGCACCAATAAGCCATTAATTATAAAATTTTGATCCGTTCTTCAATCGTTAATTCGACAACCCATTACCAATAAGCCAATGGACTAATTTTTTGGTTGGGGTAACAATTTATATTCAATTTTGAATAGTCCTATTTTTATACTATGTGGTGATAAATTTTGAAAGTAAAAGTTGAAATTTAAACAATTAAAAAATTTAAATAGTAATTGAACATGCATTTGATTTGAATTTTTTTGGACAAATTACATAATACCACACCTTAACTTACCATTATTAATAAAAATCCTAACCTTTTAAAATAATTACATAGTGTTATGATATATATCAGTTATAGTGAATGTCTATCAAGATCTATTTGATGTCTATCAGGATTTGATGTATCTGTCTTTTAGTGTGAAACTAAGAGCAAATTTCCCCTATAAATAGAAAGGTTTCCTTCATTGCAAATCATCCCTCAAGAGAAATAATAATTACTCTCTCTATTCTCTCTACTCTTGTTTTTTATTCTTTGTTATTTCATAACACGTTATTAGCACGATGCTCTAACTTGTTGACTAGCTGGGCTATTAGTCATTTGTTGATAAATTAACATTGGAATTATTTGTAGATAAATTAGGTAAAGTTGGGATTTTAATTTTATTGATTATATGCCAACTTTTGTGTGAATTGGTCACTAGGCTGTGGCGAATTGAAGTAATCTATATTCCACTATGCAACATATGGCCATGTGACATTTTGTATTTTTTCACGAATTCCTATGTTCATCTTTATGTTCATCTTTATAATTTGTTCACCCCAGAAATAAAACTATAGTATAGTATAATATAGGAAAGTTATCATTGACAATAAGTACACGTTTTGCTAAAAAAATAAAAAAAATAAAAAAATTATGTTACAATCTTGACTTATCTATTAAGAATGATTGATCTCAATTTCAAAACATCTTGATATATTTTTCCTTTTGTAAAACAAAGATTTTGAACTTTCATTTACCGAGTAGCTTTTGAATAATTTTTTGCTTTATTATATTATTGATTGAGAGTAAGATGTTGGATTTAAATTTAAGAAGACATCGGGTTAAAGTCCTGATGCACCATGATTGTAAGATATTGGGTTTAAGTCCCATTAATTTATGCCTAAGACGCCTTTATATGGATAAGATGTTGAGTTTGAATCTCAATGCACCATATTGATATTGATGATATAATGATGACTAAGGCAAATAACGTGTTTTTGATGAAAAGTCAAGAAATTTGTTCATTGAATATATGTCTGAAAAAAGACAAGTGATGATATTTTTCATGCACTTATTGTGATTAAAATTAAAGATATGTTGGAGAAAAGTTTTCTACATTATATGTATGCCTCGATTTGCTCCTGAAGTAGCAATATCATGAAAGGGATTATAAGTTATAAGAATTTGATAGGCTTAAGGCACGATTATATTCTATTCCTGGGGAATAAGAAGCTTATTAATGTAAACATGTACTGGATTGTGATGATATCAAAACTTACCTCCGAAAGATGCAAAATAATTGAAAAGAGTTATTTTGAAATCTACTTCTAAAGTAGTAAATCTGAAATTTATTCATGTAATAGTAAATTTGAAATTTACTAAAGTAAAAGGTACATGTCATGGTAAACTTAGAGTTTACTAGAATAAAAGTTCATAACTTGACATGAATGATTGCGACATTCCAAAGATGTGCATACTGATTATTGAACAAATATTGAAGAATTAGAAAATTCTTCATTAACTTTTAATGTTGTGTGTTCTCATGATAAGTTGGTTGAACCAACTAATATTGGGATTTCATCCCTCAAAATCTAAAAACTATAAAAGGTAAATATGGGCCCGTTCACCTGTCATGTGATCTATTAAGATGCATCAATGTAAGATGATCACATGTGAGTTTATTGTGACATTCATTAAGTTTCTTGCTCAATAAAATTGAGTTAAGAACATAATTTTTAGATTGTGTAATCAAGACGATTAATCTTGATGATGATGGTTTGGCATTGAATGCCTTCGATAAATAGCTAAACCATTATTAATTAGAACAAAGCTTCATGTATTGGTCTGAAATATGATATGTTGCATACAATAGCACTTGTATGCATTAGACCAATAAAATATTATTATTTCTTCCCCCTCCATTGGTTCAAGGTCAGGAACCAACTATTCCATCTAATAGTTTAGATTTATGGTATACGAGTAATGAATAAACCATGGTGCACAAAGATGGAGGATATATGTTAGTTTTCCTAATATAAGAGGTAGATTATAAGTAGCTATGAAATATGTTAGGAATTATCATCAGATCCTCATACAAAAGATGATTCAAGTCAAATGTCGGAAGCATCTGTTGACTCAAATTTAGTATCATATTTAAGATATAAGTGCTCCTATTTTGCATTCTTAAAGGGAAAAATCTACGTATGCATGAAGCATGGTAGACTAATCGGTTCCAAATAAAATAATACTTGAAAAGGATAAGGAGAAAATAATCATAATAAGAAGGCAATGTGCTCATGAAGAGCCTACGACATAATACTTCATGAAACCATATGAGAGGTTCAGGTACCTAAAAATAATACAGTGATGAGATCTCAAAATGTTATGTCGCATTATGAACCGATACAAAATGAGAAATCATCGATGATATCTATGATATAATATTGGCGCAATACAGTAAAAAATTACGAGGATCTGAATTCTACGTTAATTTAAGCATGCTGACGTAGAAAAATTTATCAAGTGACATGAAAGGATGCATCTTGGTAAGCATAACACTTATTTGATTTGCAGTCCAGACACCTGAAGATATCACACATACTGATACTCTTACTTGACAAAAATCCATATGAAAATCCCTAAAGGATTCAAAATGCCTAAAGCATATAGAGTTTCCAAAAAACTTATTTATTATCCTTATGAGGGATAAATTTATGGTTTGAAAATCATTGAAACTCTTGGAGTGTTTTCAAAAGCAATAAGATTATTTGCTGAAATTTGAAACATACCGAATAGGATTGGTCTTGAAGTACCATATCTTAGTCCAATTGGTGTACTAATGTATCTTGCAAATAATACAAGGCCTGATATAGCCTTTTTAGTTAATTTGTTAGCAAGGTATAGTTCTGCTCCTACTAGGAGATATTGAAATAGGATTAAACACATATTACATTATCTAAAAGGGACTACCGATATGGGCTTATTTTATTCTAAAGATTGTAGTTCCGATCTCATTGGTTATGCTGATGATGGATACTTATCTGACCTGCATAAAACTCGGTCTCAAATAGGCTACATGTTCATATATGGGAGTACTGTCATGTCTTGGAGATCAACAAAGCAGTCTATCGTAGCCACTTCATCGAACCATGCTGAGATTATTGCTATTTATGAAGCAAGCCGAGAGTGTGTGTGGCTGAGGTCCATAACACATCTTATTTGACAAAAATATGGCTTGAAATATGACAAAGTACCTATGATTTTATATGAAGATAATGCAGCATGCATAGCACAACTTAAGGGAGGATTCATAAAAGGAGATAGAACAAAGAACATTTTGCCAAAGCTTTTCTATACACATGAGCTCCAAAAAAAATGGTGATATTGCCGTACAAAAGATTCATTCAAGTTACAACATGGATGATTTATTCATCAAGTCTCTTCCAACTGGAACTTTCAAGAAGATTGTGCACAATATCAGAATGCAAAGGTTTAAGGGTGTTCTTATTAGGGGAAACTAATACGCGTTGTACTCTTTTTCCCTTACGAGGTTTTTGTCCCATTGAGTTTTCCTTGTAAGGTTGTTATGAGGCAGCCTATATGTGTATTGTTAGACATTCATGGGGGAGTGTGATGATATATATCAATTATAGTCAATGTCTATCAAGATCTATTTGATGCCTATCAGGATTCGATGTATCTGTCTTTTAGTGTGAAACTAGGAGCAAATTTTCCCTATAAATAAAAGGACTTCCTTCATTGTAAGTCATAACTCAAGAGAAATAACAATTACTCTCTCTATTCTCTCTACTCTTGTTCTTTTATTCTTTGTTATTTCATAACACATAGATCCTTTTTTTACTTTTTCTCTCTACACCATCACATACATTACATCTACTTCGAAATAAAAAATCCAATTTATTTTTTCCTTCACAACTAGCTCCCACAAAACCAATCTCTCCATCGTTTTCTCAGTTTCCAGCTGCTCACCCACCAAATAATCACTAAGCTCCGACCTCTCTGACTTCTTCCTTCTTTCTCTCTTCTTCATCCAACCAGATCCCAATACTATATTCTCATCATCTTTGACCAAATAACCACTATCAAATCACTATTTTGGAAAACCTAATAACAATGAACCACCACTAAAATAAAACCTCCCAAAGCTTTATTTTTTTCGACGAATGTCAGAGAATTTCGACGATACACTTGGAGATTTGGTCAGAAATATTTGCTTCCTTCGCTAGGAGAACCCAAAAAAATCTATGTATCTGATGAAATTTTATATTGATGATACGTAGACTAATATATGAGATTAATGATGTGATGGTGAAAGACATGAATAAATCACTGGACCGGCTAAAATATTTACAAAAATATGTATTTCACTATTTTTGTGTATAGATACATAAGAATGATGTATATAATTGAAAATATCACAATAATTATGTATCATAATTCTTTTTTTAGTTAATGATATATAATACTTATGTATCATAATGAAATCTGTGTTACTGATACATAAGAATCTGATTGATTAGTTATGTATTGCAAAGTAATGTATCCAACACAATGGGATGTATCCTGATGATTCAAACCAGAAATTTTATGTAATTTAAAAAAGAGTGGGAATAGAAAGTAATTATCTACTAAAGGGTTAGGATTTATGAAAGTAACCATTTTTTTGAAGTTTTATGAGTAGAAGTCCCAATAATCCAAAAAGGAAATATAAAAATATTTAAAGAATCAATTTTTAAGGTTCAATCAAATTTTATGACCAAATATATATTTGAAGATAATCTTCAAGAACTACTCTCAAAATTTATGGCCAAATGCTAACTTTATACTCTCTGGAGAAAATTGAAGGAAATGTGTGTTTTAAGTCTTGAATGAAGGATTGATGACATTGACCAACTTAAAGGATAAAACTTAATTAGAAAACTTGATTAAGTTAATTGTGGACTTGATTAATATTTTCAAAACTTTCTAATTTTTTCAAAAAAAGATATCAAACCATACCCCTCTCCTCTCCAAATCATCGACCGTCTTTCTCCTCTCTCTAGACAGCTTCACTTAACTCTCTTCCAACTAACAGTTCAACAAAATTTATCCCTTTAATCCCCGATGATTTCAACCTCCGATGACAAATTGTCGGGAGACTTCCTTTTTGACTTTCAACTGCCAATCAATGTAAAGACTTCTCCGGCGACAACAACTTCGAGTTCTTCGTCATCCAATTTCTTATTTCACAGGTAAAAAATTATATCTTTTAGTAATGAAGAAATAGAGGAACTTGAGCCAACTTCTCTTATAGTATTGGTTAATAATTTCAATATTTCTTACTTAAATTTAAAATGTGGACTGAATAAAATACTAATTTCTGGCATTTCTTTCCTACTCTTTCCGTTGCGAAATATAATTTTTTGTTGTTATTATAGTTCTTGTTGTTGAACTGTTGATTCTATGTGTTGGTGATTTTTTATCACTGCTGATGTTCTAAGTATGTGTGTATTGTATTGGTGTTGTTGGGTTGGTTTGTTGTTTGTCATGGTAAAAATAGTGTTGCAACAGGTGAATCATATGATGCAACAGATTAAACATCTGATGCAATAGATGACACATCTGAGGCAACAGATGAAACATCTGATGCAACAAATTAAGCATCTTAAGCAATAATGAAAATCTGATGCAACAGATGAACAATCTAGCAGATCATTCATCTGTTGCGATAGATGACTCTTCTGTTTGGAAGAAATCTAAAAAATATTGCTCCAACCATTAACTCAAAACAGATGAGTGATCTGTTTCAACAAATGAGTGATCTATTTTTATTGTTTCTAATGAATTACTCATCCGCTGCAACAAGTTACTTACATGTTATAATAGATAACCTTTTTGGTGCAACAGATGAGTGATCTATTTTTATTATTTCCAATGGATTACTCATCCACTATAATAGGTCGGTTATATGCTGCAACAATTATTCTACCTGGTGCAACAGCTAAGTGATCTATTTTTATTATTTCCAATAGATTACTCATTCGCTGTAACAGGTTGGTTATATGTTGTAACAAATAACCTTTCTTGTGCAATAGATGAGTGATCTATTTTTATTATTTCCAACGGATTACTCATCCATTGCAACAGGTTTTTTATTTGTTGCAATAGATAAACTACTTGGTGCAATAGATTATTTATCTATTTTTATTATTTCCAACGGTTTACTCATTCGTTGCAATAGGTCGGTTATATGTTGCAATGGATAACATACCTTGTGCAATAGATGTGTGGTCTGTTGGAACTGTTATTTTATTGTAGTGCAAGTTATATTTACTATTATCCTTTTTAATGATGTATTAATCAATTATAATTTATTTTATGTTACTGTTAATTTAAGATAATATGGCTCCTAAAAGAAAAGAAACTGAATCAAGTCTAAGTAAATGAACAAGTGAAGTAGCTAGGCTATATCCACCACTCTATGAGTTTGCTTTATAAGAATTATCTTAATCAGGAGCAGAAAATAATGAACAAGGGGAGGAGGAATTTTTCAAAAGAGATAATCTAAATGATAATATCCCTTCCACCAAAGAGTTGGTTAAAATCTTCAGCATTGATTTTTATCCTGTGAGAATACAGTGCGATGATGCCATAGATTTAACGGGTAATTTTGTGGTTAAGTCAGCCATGGAAAAATCTTTAGAAGCCTTCGGAAAAATACTTTGAGAACAAAATTGGATTATTATTTTAGGGAGAGCTACTTTGGGAAATATCTTTATTTGCCAGAGGATAATAATGCTCGTTTCCAGATAAAAATTGTATATGATCTTCTCAAGTGTAGGTTTATGTATGAAAACAAAAATAAGATGGATGAGGTGTGGTTAAATTACTGTAGCATGCTTGTTTGTTTTGGTTGGAAGGAGTTTGCCATAGTTATTGGACTAAAATGTTATTCTCCTTCTCCTTCTCAAGTTATATCTACTCTAACCCCCAAAAAGCACCCCGCATACCCAAAAAAGGAAAAGGAAAGTAGAGTTATTGTAATGACCTGGTGTCCATTGTTGGTCCAAGCTTCAAAAATAAATATTTGATAAAAGCGTTGAAAGGTAAAGGACTTTCAAAAAAGCTTAAACAATCATTGTGCTTGGTTTGGTTTGTACATAATATTCATTGGGAGAGAGACATTAACAACAACATAAGACTCGATTTAATAAATCTCTCCGAGGATCTTGAGGCATTTAACAACTATCCTTAGGGTTATGAAAGCTTTAAAATGATTGTCAAATAGTTGTTGACTCTGTTAACGCCAAAGACAGTCAACTTATATGGCTTTCCATGGGCTTTCATGGTAAATATTTCTTTTATTATGATATGGTTCTGTAAGACTTTGCAAAATCTTAAGCTTAATTCAGTTCATTTATGCTTGTTAAGGGGGTCCCATACTTAGAAGGTTCTAACTAAGTTCCCAGACTTAGGCTATTATTGGCCTTTAAAAGTTGCCAATCTCATTTTGCCACCTTAAAGTCCTTTAATGGTCCTTATTTTTGTTAATTCATGATCAGAGAGGTCTATAGGTGGTCCCATAAAAGTTTGGGTTTTTCAGACCACATTTAGACCACGTTTGGAAGCTCAAAATAGTGGACCAACTCGATCTTGGTGCGCCGCATCACCAATCGCATTGGTTGATGTTGTTGCAGGTTGCCAGGGTCAAATTACTAAGACTCAATGTGATGATGGCACCACACGTCAACTACTGCATCGATGTCATTGACGCGCCACGTTGATGCCTAGTTTCAGTCATTAAATGTCCGTATTTTTAAGGGCAAAAGGGTCAATTTACCACCCCTATATAAGTCTAAAACATGGGATTTATCCCCTATTCAACCAAAATATAGTGTCTCTCTCATGTTTCTCTCAAGAACAAGTTAGGGTTTTCAATTTAGGATTCAAATTCAATACTCAAATTAAAGAATCTCCTCATCAATCTTCATAAAATCAAGAACTAAGGTATGCCAAGTATTGATTTAAGGATTCCTTTCATCCCTGAAGTCCAAGAACCCTCTTTCAAATTATAAAACGTGATATTTATATTGTAGGTTGTTTGTAACCATATTTATCTTGTTGTATGATTCCCAAGTTGGAATATTTATGTGTTTTTTTATGAAACTACGTTAGCATGCACGTTGAAATCCATGGATTGAGTTGTTTATGATGTGTAAGTTGATGATTGAACCCATGACCTAAGTTGTGCATGTAAGGTGTTTGACAAAATTCCTAAGAGGATAGAAATTATGTATTATAGCTCAATTGTGACTCAAATAATAAATGCATGCTTTAGCCTTATGACCAAGAATGATTTCCATGATATTGTGTGCATTATGAGTATTTGATGAAATGTTCATGAGATTAGGTTGATGAAAGTATGACATGTCTATATGCAATTCCATCCATGTACAACATTATGATAACCATGTGCTTCATGAAATCCCCAACTTATTGTATTATGAATTGTTGATATTGGTCACGTGTTCAAAAGTCTTGTCAGTTGCATGCTATCGAGTCTTGGGGGTACTTTTACCCGATAATTTAGCTATGTTCCTAGAGCCAGTGTCAATTTTCACTATACTCTCAATCAAGCCATGATTATTAGAACCCTCAGTAATCTTAGTAACCTCAGTAATCTCAGTAACCTCAGTAATCTCAGTAATCTCAGTCAGTTACTAGATCTCAGTAGTATTCCACCAGTCAATAAAAATTTAGTGAACTCTGTTCAAATCAACTTAACAATACAATCAGTAACAGTCCAGTTCAGTTTAAATTAGTTCGGTGTCTCTTCAGTTGGGAGTAGGATTCAGCACCGAGTTAACCCAAGGATGGGGACTCACATGTTAGACAGTAGAGGGTGTGATCCTTAGAAGCAATTCTTGTGTTCCAGAACTATGAAGTCATCGTAGGTTGAGATGTACCCTATGAGTTTAGGGATTATACACCTCATCCGAGTTTTCCTACTAGGAAGGATTGATGGAAGAGCTCCCTGTCAGAGAGGGTTTTCTCACAGCTTGTCTCTACCCATGGCACGGTACTGACACCTTTCAGCTGGGGTTACAGGTTGTACCCCACCAGTTCAGTTTTAGGGAATGTCGGTTAGATGATTACCTCCCACAGTCTCAGTTTTGGATCCAGCCTCAGTAATAGAACTTAGTTCAATTCTACAGTTTTAGGACTGTCAGATAGTCGCTCATCTCAGTACGGAACTCAGCTCATTCCATCAGAATCAAGACTGTCAGACACGGTCACCCAGTTAATAGTATATTAATTATATGAAATTCATGTTACCAGTATTCAAATTTTAGGATTGTTAGATACAATCAATCAAACCAGTTGTTCATAATTAGAACTATCACAAACAATCATTCCTTTATCAGTAATATGACATCAGTTCCTCAGTACTTAATAGACCTAGTCATTCAGTATCCCAATATTAGTACTCAGATACCATTAAATCCATATTATCAAAATTCATGAGTCAGTGTTATCACGATCTCAGTTACAGTTACGTATTCATTCATGTATTCTCATGTTCATGTTATTCAATCAGTTAGTATTGTTCATACATATGAACCATTGTATTCATCCTACCTCACTTGCATACCAGTATATTCAATAGTACTGACGTACTTGCGCTCTGGTGTTTTATACCTTAGGTTCAGAAGAACGCGCTCCAGAGTATCAGTAGCATTCCAGTTTCAGCAGTCAGAGTCAGCAGTGAGTCCTCATCATTCAAGGATATTATTATTTTATTATTTCATTTTTTTAGTACTTAGTTTATTTCAGTAGATGGAGTTAGTTAGGGGATTATCCCATCAACTCTTTATTCAGACAGTTCAGTTTTAGAGGCTTTCAAACTACAACACGTTTAGACATTTATTTCAGTTGTTTTGGTATTGTTATACCATATTTTCAATTATGTATCAGTATTGAACCTTATAGCCTTTCAGTTTATGTTTTCGTATTTATGATATTATTATTATTATTCAGTGCTTAGTTACGGATATCAGTCATAGGTTGGCTTGTATTCCTTCGGGATTATGAGCACCGTGTAGCATTCCGAGTACCAGATTTGGGGCGTTACAAACTTGGTATCGGTGTCTAAGGTTCAACAGTGTCCTAAGAAGTCTGAAAAGTTGCATCGAGTAGAGTATTGTGCATAGGTGTGTTGTGCACCACACTTATGTGCACAACAGTTTCCCTTCTTTCAGTATGTATGTCGTGCTAGTGGGCATAATCTCCAATTATTTTCTCAGTCTAATCCGTTTCTACCTCTCGCTTGCAGAATGTGCCTTCCAAAGGGGCTAGCAAAAGGAGAATTTGAAATCAGTCAGCACCTCAGCCTGTTCATGCAGATCCCCCGGACCAATATGTCTCCCATGCAGAATTCAGGACTGCATTCACTACTCTAGCCAATTCAGTTACAGCTTAGAATGAATGGATGATAACGCTCAATCTACATCTCTCGTTTGAGTGTAAAGCGGTCGTTAGCAAATATAGAACCCAACCTAGGTTGGGTGTCGATCCCACAGGGAATAGCTTGGCCAACAAGTAAGCAAAATTACTAAACTTTTGGTGCAAGTCTCATAAGAAGGGGGGATTCTTGTTTTGCAAGTAATGTAAACAAAAGCTGAAAATAATAAAGTAAAAGAAGAGAGATTGTTACGTTGGTTGTAAACAATGAGAATTGAAGCGTTGGGGTTATGTCCACCTTCTGAGGTATACGTCTCTATTGGCTATGAGTGTGTAGAATTCTGTCATGCAATTGCTTATAGAGGATTGTAGTCGATGGTAAATCCAAGCGTCTCTCGACCTAAACAAGGACTATTTCACTTTAACTCTCTCGAGCTTAAAGCGTATCTAACGGTACGAATTCTCCAAGAGGTTAGTCCAGTTACGGCACTAGCTTTTTAATAGGAAAGGGTGTCCTACTACCTTGACATTATCTCTTTTCCAGACAAATAACTTTTCTCTCGAACAAGTTAAATGTTAGACTGGCGTATTCTTGCATTTGCAACCGCAAAGAATGTAGATTAAGATGAAGAGAATAATGATATAAGCAATATGCGTGCCTCGAACTCACAAACTCACAGCAATAGATAGTAACTCATTCGGCTTCCATAACCCCAACAGAGAAGTTTAGTTACCCATGAATGCGAAGGAGATCACGATTGACATTGTTGTTATACCACAAGATTGAGTAATTTCGTGTAGCTTAGGTGGTAGGCGTGAGGCGTGAATTCCTAGGCAAAGTAACGATTCTCTTGTTGTGGAATTTAAGAATAGAAGAGTAGAAGAAGAAAAATGGAATTGAATTGTAAGATGAGATGTTGAGAGGGATGGAAGGAAGTATTGTGTTCTCCCTCCTCCCTCCTTATTCAAAATCTCTAGCATGATAGGGTATTTATAATACCCATATCCTACTCCTACTAGATAAATAAAATATCTAACCAAATCCTACTAGGCTAATGTAATACTTAACCCAATTGTACTAGGTTAATGTAACATTATCATAATCCAAATAAAATAATGAAATACATAACCTAATTGTACTAGGTTAATGTATCATTGTCAAAATCCAGCTTTGAGTCTGTAAGTCCCCAAAGTCTTCAGAATTGCTGTTTTAGCCCGGGACAGATTTTCCATGCAGCAGTTTTGGTCCCCCAAAGTCTTCAGAAATGCTGTTTTAGCCCGGGACAGATTTTCCATGCAGCAGTTTTGGTCCTTAGGCGTGTAAACTCCCTTCCCTTCCTTCGTGAGCTTTCTTTAGCGTCAAGTAAGCCATAAAATGCTGAATTATGCATCATTTATACCTGAAACTTTACTAATCATGTTCGTTAGCTCATTTACAGGAAAAAGGACTAAAAGTGCATGAAATATATAATTTGTTCTCAAAACTAGGCTAAAATATGGGCAAAATATATTGATATAGGTGCGTAAATTTTCCTATCATCAACACCCCACACTTAGAGCTTTGTTCGTCCTCGAACAAACTATCATGTCCTTCTAAACGTCAACTTAGGGTTTTACAGCAACAACACAAAATATTCGTCAAGACAAGCACAACAATTATAAACAAAGAGTATCTTTTCGATTATAAGTAGAAACAGTTTAACCTCTAGCATAGACTCGGGATGGTGATCAACTCGCATGCAAACGTTAAGGTACAAGGAATCATATATGACTACCCAAAACTCATCAACCATGTGTGTCTCACACTATAGTACCCATAATCATTCACAAGTATAGCATATTTTTCAAACATGGGTATCAAAATATCCTTGCTCTCGCTCTCACAAAGAATTCATATGTAGAAACTGATGACCATAGGCTTGCCCTTAATGTAATACTCTACTAAATGTCAGAATGCTAAGCTTAGGGTCAAGTAGGTCTTTTGATGGTTGTAATGTAGGCTAAGGGACGGGTAGGACTATTTTGGCCAGGAATAGTGACTAAGTTCCTAAGCGCTTTAATACATCACTTTGTATCATTGACACTTTGTTTTTTTTTTCTTTCAACCTTTCTTTCTTTTATTCTACCACCCTTGTTCTCCTCTTTTGTTTTTCAATTTTAAGCACAACTCGCTTTTCAGCTTTCTTTTCCTTTTTCTTTTCACAACATACCTCTTATGATAGCACTTTCTTTTTCATAACACATTCAAGCACCATTACAATTTATAGCATCATACTCACCCAATTTCCTCTTATGTTGTCACATGACTTTTTCACTTTAAAGCACTTAGGAGTTTGGATCAAATTACGTTCTTGAAAAAAAATGGATTAGGCTTACATACAAGGTTGTCAAAGAAAATAGGCTAAAGGCTCAAAAGGGTTTAACTAGGATGATGTCCATGGGTAGGTAAAACTGAAGGTAAACAAATATAGGTTGCCAAAGAAATGCCTAAATCATATCCTAAACTTACACTCCTTATTTTCGCTTTGCATACATACCAGGCAAGTTCTAGCATCAGCCACACACATAGAATATACGATTGTCTCACACACACAAGGCACATAGTCGACTTGCTTGGAAGTAATATAGACTCTCGACCCAACAAGTGAAGGAATTGAACCACACAATATCACATAATGAGTCACAACTAGAGCCTAAACGTCTCAATTGTCACAATTGTAGCACATACTCTTGTTATAATCTCATGCTGCCTATCAAAATAATTTCATGCGAAGCTAGAAAAAATTTACTACTAAAAAATAAAACAAAAACAAAGCAAACAAACATAGATGCGAGTAGAGAAGTATAGCATGCAATACCACCACCCCACACTTAGTCAGGACACTGTCCTCAGTGGGGGATAAATACGAAGAACGTGGTCAGTCGGACTCGTCCTCAATGTCGGGGGTCATACCCTTTGCATAGGAATCATCATCAGAGTCGTCATTCTCAGAAGTTCCTCATAAGTATCCCACTTAATTCCAAGAGTGAGTCGAGGTATTTGCAGCGAGGAGGGTTCTCCTTGCTCTTTTCGGCCTCTTTTCTTGCCTTTTTGTGAAGTGGTCTTGCTTTGGGTGTCATTGTACCTGAGACTTAAAAAAAATGTTCATGTTAGAATCATCTCGATGGATACAATCTATAAACAAGCAGTAGTGTCACCACCCCACACTTAGTTTGTTGGTACAGACTAGTGAAGTGAAAGTGGTCGATTACTCAGACTTCATCGACATACGTTTTAGGGGCTATATTCCAACAAGAAATTCAGATATGTAACACTTCTTGCAATCTTTGCAATACTTTCATGTTAGGTATATCAAGACTTCTTCATAGGGATTACATCATGGTATAGTTTCTATCAATAATCACAATCTCTTATGTCGGTAGGCAACTATAAGTCTTATTCCGATGAGCGAGACATCCCAACATGTAAGTATTCAAGTGACAAGAGCATGCAATGTTCATGACTATAGAAATTCCGCAAGTAGTATAACAATGCATCAAAATCAATTTCTAGTTGGAAACAAGTTAAGAGTATCCTAACGTTCATGTTCACTCACTTGGTTTTGTATCAACAATTCAAACACATTAACATCACCAATATTTCTTCAAGATGTAGCAATTTTCAATAGACATAGCAACGTAGCACTTACGAAAAATAGATGAAGAACAAAAGAGTACTTACGTGATTGAAGCCTTTGGAGATGTTCTTGTGAAGTGGGAGAGCAAAAAGAAAAGTTTTGAGATGATTTGGAGAGTATATGCGGCGCCTAGGTCAAGTTTTCAATATGTTTGTGTTTCAAGACTAAGTATCCTTTATATAGGAAGAGAATGGGTCGGGTTTTGACCCATTTACAATCGGTTTTGGAGACAAAAATACTACATATGCGGCGCATAATGCTTGGCATAGTAATGGTATATGCGGCGCATTGTCTATGGCATAATGGGACATATGCGCCGCATAGTCTATGGCATTTGTAGACATATGCGCCGCATAGTCTATGGCATATGAGATACTGAGACCAAATGCCATAGCATAGGCGGCGCATAGTCAAAATCATACCTAGGAATAGGCGGAGCATAGTGTATAGCACACTAGATTCCGAGACCTTAGGCTATAGGATAGGTTGTGCATCGTTCGTGGCCTAGTTTTACCTAGGCCTAGCCTTCCTCGATGCCTAGTTTGGCATGAGAAATGCTCAATCCATATCCTTATGCATCACTATTCCTAACTTACCAACTTTACCATACAATGCGTCCAAATCGTCAATTGAAATCAATCTCCTCGTTGAATACCTCTTGCACCTACATTTGCTCAAAAACAATAAAAACGATTAGAACGATGGGTTGTCTCCCATCAAGTGCCTTAGTTTTGGTCGTGGCACGACTCTTACTTTTGGATTTTTATTTATCAAAAGCAAAACACATACTAGAACGAAATGAAAAATGAAAAACGATAAACGATAAATGAAAAATGATAAACGATGGGTTGCCTCCCATCTAGCGCCTTATTTATTGTCGTAGCACGACATGGTTACCTCGAGTACTTAGAATTCGTCGAGGTAAATGGAGGATCGTTTTCTAAAAGGATTTAGACGACAATGAGGCTTACCTGTGGGCATGCGATCTTCTTCGAGATGGCTCATACATTTCCCCGGAGAGTCACCAATTATATCATCAATAGTCCAACCCATAGCTCTCTTGTATCTCTTCAGAGCAGAGATGAGAGCTTCTACGTGCTGTTCACTTAAATCATCTGCCCTCTCCGGAAGTATATTTCTACTTTCCAAGAACACATACCTTAGATAATCGGGAAGCTCTTTCGATTCTAGCATTGGTGGCTCTTCAAGGGAAGTCTTCGCTGGTGGTGTGGGTCGATTTTGGAGATCAAGGTCCAGTTTCTTGGGAGCATAGCAATATGTCCCTAATCCTGATAGAGCACCAATAGCTTCTTTGCAATTTTCAGCATCCTTACTCTCTCCATTCATGAGCACAACCGCCAAAGGGTCAGCAATAATTTGCTCTTCTTTAAGTAATTCTTTTGGATCATCAAAGAAAACATCAGCCACCGAAAATACACTCGGATCTTTGGTTTGCTTCATTGATTTGCAAACATCAAATCGAACCACTTCGTCATTTATTCGGAATGAAAGTTCATTAGCTCTCAAATCAATGAGCACACTTCCTGTAGCAAGGAAAGGGCGTCCCAAGATTATGGGAACCTCTGAATCTGCTTCACAATCCAAGATGAAAAAGTCTATTGGAAAGATAAATGAAGAAACCTTTACCAAGACATCGCATAGAATACCACCCGGTCGTTTTACCGACCTATCCGCCATAACAAGCCTCATATTAGTTGGTGTAGGATCTCCTAACCCCAACTTCTTGTAGATCGATAATGGCATCAAGTTGATGCTGGCTCCTAGGTCACATAATGCTTTGGCAAAGTTCAAAGATCCGACGGTGCAAGGAATAGTGAAAGCTCCGGGGTCGGCCTTCTTCTGAACTATCGATCGGGTAGCAATTGCACTACAATGATGCACATCATCCTTCAGCTCATAACTTGCTTCCCTCTTCTTAGTCAAAAGATCTTTCATAAACTTCGCATACCCAGGCATTTGTTCAAGTGCCTCTACCAATGGAACATTAATGGTCAGCTGCTTCAACATAGTCATAAATTTGCTGAACTTAGTGTCATCCGCCACCTTCTTCAATCTTTGGGGAAAAGGTGGTGGTGGGTATGGAAGTGTACTCTCCATGGCTTTCTTCTCCTCTTGCTTCCGTTTTTCCATTTTTTCAGGCTGCACGTCACTGGGCGTGACATCCTTGACGTCAGGACTGGTTGTTGCGGCATCTTCTCCTTTTGCGTTATCATCCATGTCCGCAACTTCGTCAACCACTTGCTTGCCTTTTGCTGAAGGTTCCAGCACCTTACCACTTCTGGTAGTGATGGCTATGCATGACCCATCATTCCTTGGGTTTTGCACAGTATCGCTAGGTAAAGTGCCAGCCTTTCTTTGATTGAGTGCTGCTGAAAGTTGGCTCAATTGCTGCTCTATTTGCTTGATTGAAGTGGAATGAGAATCAACTAGTTGTTTCATGGAGGACAAATCATTAATTACCTCAGTAACTCCCGCGCTTGTTGCTTCTACTCCTTTCAATAATTTAGCCATCATGTCTTCCATACTTCCAGAATTAGATGTGGTGGTATCACGTCTACCAGGGGGAACGTACAAACCACTCTTTTCATTGTTTTTATTCCAACTACCTTGGTCTTTGCTTCCAGATTTATCATAATAGTTCCGACCATGGTTTCCTTGGGTATTCCCACGGAAACCCCCCTGATTGTTCAAGTAGTTGGCCTCCTCTTCCGAATCAGATTCGTCTCTTCCTTTTAGCGCCACAGCTTTCACTTTTTCGGTCTTCCCTGATAATAAATGCTTTGTCAGAAGATCCACTTGTGTTTTCATGTGCGTTAAATCTTGATCACGTTCTTCTTGTCTTCTTCTTTAGTCTTCAGTCATGCCTATAGATAAAGTGGGGCTTGCTACCTCAGAATCCCTGGTATGCCAAGTAATGTAAACAAAAGCTGAAAATAATAAAGTAAAAAGAGAGAGATTGTTACGTTGGTTGTAAACAATGAGAATTGAAGCGTTGGGGTTATGTCCACCTTCTGAGGTATACGTCTCTATTGGCTATGAGTGTGTAGAATTCTGACATGCAATTGCTTATAGAGGATTGTAGTCGATGGTAAATCCAAGCGTCTCTCGACCTAAACAAGGACTATTTCACTTTAACTCTCTCGATCTTAAAGCGTATCTAACGGTACGAATTCTCCAAGAGGTTAGTCCAGTTACGGCACTAGCTTTTTAATAGGAAAGGGTGTCCTACTACCTTGACATTATCTCTTTTCCAGACAAATAACTTTTCTCTCGAACAAGTTAAATGTTAGACTGGCGTATTCTTGCGTTTGCAACCGCAAAGAATGTAGATTAAGATGAAGAGAATAATGATATAAGCAATATACGTGCCTCGAACTCACAAACTCACAGCAATAGATAGTAACTCATTCGGCTTCCATAACCCCAACAGAGAAGTTTAGTTACCCATGAATGCGAAGGAGATCACGATTGACATTGTTGTTATACCACAAGATTGAGTAATTTCGTGTAGCTTAGGTGGTAGGCGTGAGGCGTGAATTCCTAGGCAAAGTAACGATTCTCTTGTTGTAGAATTTAAGAATAGAAGAGTAGAAGAAGAAAAATGGAATTGAATTGTAAGATGAGATGTTGAGAGGGATGGAAGGAAGTATTGTGTTCTCCCTCCTCCCTCCTTATTCAAAATCTCTAGCATGATAGGGTATTTATAATACCCATATCCTACTCCTACTAGATAAATAAAATATCTAACCAAATCCTACTAGGCTAATGTAATACTTAACCCAATTGTACTAGGTTAATGTAACATTATCATAATCCAAATAAAATAATGAAATACATAACCTAATTGTACTAGGTTAATGTATCATTGTCAAAATCCAGCTATGAGTCTGTAAGTCCCCAAAGTCTTCAGAATTGCTGTTTTAGCCCGGGACAGATTTTCCATGCAGCAGTTTTGGTCCTCCAAAGTCTTCAGAAATGCTGTTTTAGCCCGGGACAGATTTTCCATGCAGCAGTTTAGGTCCTTAGGCGTGTAAACTCCCTTCCCTTCCTTCGTGAGCTTTCTTTAGCGTCAAGTAAGCCATAAAATGCTGAATTATGCATCATTTATACCTGAAACTTTACTAATCATGTTCGTTAGCTCATTTACAGGAAAAAGGACTAAAAGTGCATGAAATATATAATTTGTTCTCAAAACTAGGCTAAAATATGGGCAAAATATATTGATATAGGTGTGTAAATTTGCCTATCATCAATGGCCAATTATTATTCTGGCCAATTCAACTGCAGCCAAGATTTGAGACTTCACCCGAATGAATCTGTAACACCCTAAAATTTCATCCTGAGATGCTACACGGTGCTTAGGGATACACTAAACATCGTAGCTAGACACTACCTCAAGGAATTCACTTCAACAATAGTCATGCACAATAAAGATATATACCACATCGGGTTCAAGAGAAATACTGGAGAATACTAAACTGTACAACTAAAATTTATTGAATGTCTGTACATACCAACCCTCTAGTCTGACAAATCCTCTATACATCAAAATCAAGGAGCCATTGGGAAAAACCCTCAACTGACTCAAACAGTACTGAAAGCCATAACAACTGAACGATATCACTAAAAATATAGACACGGTCCTCGAACCATGAGGACCCACCACTGAGGAAACGTAGTCAAGGCACTCAAATATCGCTAATGTGTCTGCGGCTGAGTACCTGAACCTACATTACGAGAAAATATAGCCCATAGGAAAATATGTGGGTCGGCACTTTGGAATGTACTAAGTATGTGGGGGTGCATGCAACAATGCAAACATCATCATCAATTTCATAAAAATATGCATATGTAAAATGATGGCTCACTTGGATTGAGTTATATTGAAACATACTTTTCATGATCTCATAGTAAATAAATCATATAATTAAAACCTCATAAATCATCATCAAATAACTCAACTCTTCAACTCAAGACTCGGAGTGACTCGGTAATTCAAGAAACTCAACTCTTATGGACATGGGAGGTTCGTATAACCTACATAAACCATGTGAGCTACATGGAGTCAAACCTTTTTCCCTCCTAAGGAGAGAAACCCACATTGGCGGGAGCGTCGTACTTTTGCCAGGGAGTACAACCTAAATTTAGTGATCACAATCTCATACTCGGCCTCTGGCCCACAATTATCAATATCAATCCTACGGTGGCACGTAGTTTGGGGGGAAATACCACATTTCCCGCTCGGTGCTAAATACTACTCCCAGACACAAGATCAGAACGCGTTAGGAAATCCACCACAAACATCACAAGGGTCTACCATGAAGATTAAATCAAATCCCTTTCTCATTTATGAAATCATAATCAATTTGTGGATTCCTAACTAGACTCAAATCAAATCAATCTTTCTCAATATAAAAATGTATCAATTCATTAAATCATGGCAACATCAATAACTTTGAAGAAATATCAAGACTCATTGTAACAACTCAATATTATAAATCAATATACTCAATAATCCAATTTGTCATAAGGAATCTTAAAGCTTGACACATAACTTGAAAGCACTTAAAATATCAACTCATGGTAGAAATATGAAATTAACAATATTAAATATCAAGTCATAACTTGGGAATAGCAAAATAATCATGTATAACAAAGTTTGAACAATTTATATTCTCATTATCTCATGATGAAGTAATTTGGGTATAAACCCACTTACAAAATCATATAAAGCCATGATAGAAATCAAAGCTTTGGGCACAAGAACGAAAGGATTGCTCTTGTTCAAAACCCCACATACCTTAATCTTTGAAATTGGATGAATTCTAGTGCTTGAGACTCTATCCGCACTTGTAATAAATGATTCTTGAAGAAATCTTGAAGATTTATGGATGATTTTTGGAAGATTAATGTCCTTTAATAAAAACCCTAGATATATTTCTTAAGAGAATTGGAAGAGAGAATGAAGAAATTAGGGTTTAGATGGTAATTCTCAGATATATAGGGGCATTCAAAAGATGGAAAAAGACCAAAATACCATTGCAAAAACGTCCTTTAATTGCTGAAAAAAATAGCTAACGACATTCATGACAAGTCGTCAGACTTGTGATAAGTCGTCACAAAAGGGTGAATTTTATGATTTTCTGCTTAAGGTTGACGACATTGGTGATAAGTCGCAACAGGTGTGATGACTTATCATAAAATGTCATCACTGGAGGTGGAAATCTGCCTAAGGCTGACGACATTGGTGATAAATCGTCACACTTGTGACAGCTTATCAGAAAATGTCGTCACTCAGTTTTCCAGCCTGACATGCTGAAGTAAAATGGGCATAACTATTGGCTCCGATACCAGATATGGGTGAAATTGGTATCGTTGGAAAGCTAATTCAATTATCTATATTTTTTTAGGTCATAAGATCAATAATTAGTAGTATAACAAGAGATATGATCATTTAAAGTTGAATATGACAATATCCTTCCCAAGAATTCAATCGATAAGGAATGTTTTGATTCACCTAATTGCTAGGACATCTTTGAGGCCTTAATACACATCACCCTTGATCAAAAAACAACCAAAGAACTATAATTTACTTCTCATGAGATTAGGTCATGGTTTCACTATTGGTTAGAGTCTCGAGGTATTACAATATCTCCCCCTTGGAAACATTCATCCTCAAATGTTGTCATATAGGCCAAGAACAAGAGAAAATGAGGACGTATAACTAGAACGACTCACTCAAAGGTCTTACTTCACTCTATACCTTCGGACACCCTACAAAATGCACAAATTCTTGATGGAAGTATACACACAGTTGAATCTTCAATAAGAAGAGGGTGAAATTAACAAAGAATGGTACCTTCTGCTCGCTCCGAACTCATAGAAAAGAGGTGAGGGTACTTGGCTCGCATATCAGCTTCAGTTTCCCAAGTAGCACTCTCAATAGATTGATTTTGCCAAAGCACTTTAACCAAAGGAACTTCTTTGTTCCTTAGCCTACGGATCTGAAAATCCAAAATCTCAATCGGAATCTCCTCGAATGAAAAGCTATCCTGAATATCTAAGATTTCGGAAGAATCAACCACGACAGAATCACCAATACACTTCTTAAGCATAGTAACATGGAATACCGGATGAACGCTAGACAACTCTGCGGGTAACTCCACCTCATATGCTACTTTCCCAACACAGCTCAGAATTTTGTACGGACCAATATAACGGGGACTAAGCTTTCCCTTCTTCCCAAATCTCTTCACCCCTTTCATGGGTGAAACATTAAAGTACACCAAATCATTAACATTAAACTCAAGATCTTTTCTTCTCACATCCGCATATGACTTCTGACGACTTTGAGCGGCCTTCAATCTTTCTCGGATCAACTTAACTTTTTCCATAGCCACGAACACAGCATCAGGCCTAATCACAGTTGCTTCTCCTCCTTTAAACTAACCTATAGGTGATCTACATCTTTTCCCATACAAAGCTTCGAATAGGGCCATCTGAATACTACCATGGAAACTATTGTTATACGCAAATTAGATCAATGGAAAGTGCTCATCCCAACTACCTTTAAAATCAAGTGCACATGCCCTCAACATGTCCTCCAAAGTCTGAATAGTCCTCTGATCCTGACCATTAGTCTGCGGATGAAAATCATAACTCAAATGACATTGGGTACTAAGACCCTTCTGAAAAGCTCTCCAAAACTGGGAAGTAAACTGAGTACCCTTATCAGAGATAATAGCCAAAGGAACTCCATGCAATCTAACTAACTCACGAATATTCAATCTAGCATAATCCTCAGATGTATAAGACGAATGCATTGTCAAGAAATGAGATGATTTAGTCAATCGGTTTACAACAACCCAAATCGAATAATGATGACGACAAGATAGAGGTAAACCAATTACGAAATTGATATTCACTTCTTCCCATTTCCAAGTAGGAATGCTAAACTCTTGCATTACACCACTGGGCCTTTGGTGATCTATCTTAACCTGTTGACAAGTAGAATACTTTGCCACAAATCCTGCTATGTCTTTCTTCATACCGTTCCACCAATAGATTTCCCGCAAATCCCAGTACATCTTGGTAGCACTGGGATGAGTAGAATATCACGCACCATGCACTTTAGCCATAATTCTCTGCCTTAGATTATCAACATTGGGAACACACAATCTACCCTGCAATCTCAACACACCATCTCCCCTTTGGGATAAAACTTCTACTTTTTGGTCTTTAACTGACTCCTTCAGTCTGACCAAACTAGGATCTCTGTCTTGCTTCTCCTTTACCTCCGAGACCAAAGAGGACTCGGAACTACTCTGAGCTAACATACTCCCTTCAGCAGAATCAAGTAATCTAACACTAACCTAGCAAAACGATACACATCACGAGCCAATTCTTTCTTATAATTCTCTACATGAGCTACACTACCCATAGAAAACCTGCTAAGAGCATCGTCTACAACATTGGCCTTGCACGGGTGATACAACACACTTATATCATAGTCTTTTAGCAACTCTAACCATCTTCTTTGTCTAAGATTCAACTCCTTCTGGGTGAACACATACTGCAAGATTTTATGGTCTGTAAAGACATCAACATGGACACTATACAGATAATGTCTCCATATTTTTAAACCAAAAACTACAACTGTTAATTCAAGATCATGGGTTGGGTAATTCTTCTCATTAGGCTTCAACTGTCTAGAGGCATAAGCTATAACTTTACCTCTCTGCTTCAACACACAACCCAAACCAACTCAAGAAGCGTCACAATACACCACAAAAACATCAGTACCAATAGGTAAAGATAACACTGGGGCTGAAGTGAGTCGAGTCTTTAACTCCTAAAAACTCTTCTCGCAAGGTTCCGACCACAGGAACTTCACTTTTTTTTGGGTTAACCGGGTCATAGGAGACGCAATGAAAGAAAAGACCTCAACAAAATAATGGTAGTAACCATCTAGACCCAAGAAACTCCTAATGTCAGATGGGGAGGTAGGTCTAGGACAATTCTTTACAGCTTCTGTCTTTTGGGGATCAACTCTAATGCCTTCGGCGGAAACAATGTGACCCAGAAAAGCAATTTACCTTAGCCAAAATTCACACTTGCTAAATTTAGTGAATAATTGATGATCTCTAAGAGTTTGCAAGATAATTCTAAGATGGTTGGCATGATCATCCTCACTTTGGGAATATACAAGAATATCGTCTATGAATACAATGGCAAACATATCAAGATATTGGTTGAACACTTGATTCATAAGGTCCATAAAGGCTGTTGGGTGTTGGTTAACCCAAAGGACATGACAAGAAACTTAAAGTGACCATAACGGGTTCAGAAGGCTTTCTTTAGAATATCACACTCTCTTACTTTAAGTTGATGATAGACGGATCTAAGGTCTATTTTTTAGAAGTATCTCTCACCTTGTAACTGATCAAACAAGTCATCAATTTTAGGAAGAGGGTACGTGTTCTTGATAGTTACCTTATTGAGTTGATGGTAATCAATGCACATATGCAATGTACCATCTTCTTACTCACGAATAGAACTGGTGCACCCCATGGGGAAACACTGGGTCTGATAAAGCCTTTGTCTAAGAGATCTTTAAGTTGCTCCTTCAACATTTTAAGTTCTGCGAGAGCCATGCGGTATGGAGGAATGGAAATAGGCTAAGTGCGGTGAAGGAGATCAATCCCAAATTCAATTTTCTATCAGGTGGACCCCTGGGAGATCTTCCGATAAAACATCAGGAAACTCATTAATAAGGGTAACTGAATGAATAGTCAGAGTCTTAGACTTGAGGTCTTTAACTCAAACTAGGTGATAGATGCAACCCTTGGAAATCAACTTTCTAGCTTTGAGGTAGGATATGAAATGGCTCTTTGGAGTTACAGAACTTCTGGACTACTCAAAAACGGGATAGTTAGGAAACTGAAACTTGACCACTCAGGTACGACAATCTATAGATGCATAGCATAAGCGAAGCCAATCCATACCCAGAATGACGTCAAAATCAACTATATCTAGCTCAATCAAATTAGAACATATGACCCGATGAACGAAAGTGATAGGACACTTCTTATAAACTCACTTAGAAATAACAGATTCTCCTACCGAGGTAGAAACCAGAATAGGCTCAAGAATCCGTCCAGGGTTCATCTCAAAATTTATAGCAACCAGAGGTGTCACATAAGAGAAACTCAAACTGGGGTCCATCAATACATACACATCAAAATGAAAGACACGGAGTATACCAGTGACAACATCTAGAGAGTCCTCTTACTCCTGGCGAGGTGGTATAGCATAGAAGCGATTCTGGCGCGAACCGCCAGCAGTACTAAAAGAGGTGCCCTGAGGAGGAACTGGGTGGACTATGGGAGTAGGGGAACTGGTAGCCTGATTCAAGAGATGAGCATCTCGACTCCCCTATCAAGTATACAGACAATCTCTAAGTCGGTGGCCTAACATTCCACAACCAAAGAAACCCCTTTGATCAACAAAATACTCGCCAAAATGATCTCTACCACACATGGAACATGAAGGAGGACGAGGTCTGTTACTTACACTTTCCTAAGACCTGGATAGGATAGGTATGTCCCCCTGCTCCTGCTTGCTTCTAGGTGTATGAGCACTAGTTGAGGAAGGTGCGGGCATAAACGGACGTCCCTAAAATTGAGGGAGGTTCCCTCCATGGAATATGGACTGACTGAATCCCTACTGCTCTGATCTAGCTCTTTTATTTCCTCTTACTCTCTCCCTCTCTTTCACCTTATCAGCTTGAATTTGTTGGGTATGTATTATCAACCGAGAAAGGTCCATCTCCCTATTAATCATAGTAGATCTACACTCTTTCACAACGTAACTCAACACGCCGGTCATGAACTTACTTATGATGGTCTTGGAGTTAGCCATCATACTAGGAGCATATTTGAATAACTGATTGAATCTAAGACAATACTCATTAACAGTCATGGAGCCTTGTCTCAAATTCATGAATTCCTCTATCTTTGCTTTCCTCATCTCAAGAGGAAAGAATCTGTCCAAGAATGCATCCTGGAATAACTACCAAGTTATGGGAGCGGCATCCTCCCCCTACTCTTCCCCCATACCTCCACCCAGTCATATGCAATATCTTTCACTCGATAGGCAGCCAATCCAACACTCTCCTTCTCAGTCACATACATAATCTGGGTGATCTTTCTCACTTTATCCAAGTACATCTGTGGGTCTTCATCTACCTTTGACCCATAGAACTTAGGAAGATTCATCCGCATAAGGTCACGAACTCTAGCTGCAGCAAAATTATTCTCTTGTGGAGGCGGAACAGTAGACTGGGCGTTAGCTTGAGCATTGGCGGTAACTGCCTGGGCTAGCGCCTGAAAAGCTTCCCAGAATTCTGCATGAGACATATGTTCGTTCAAGGGATCAACGGGTTGAGGTTGCACGTTGTTTCTACGAGATCGATGAGAAGGCATTTTCTGTTATAAGAGAGCACGAGTTAATCACAGATAAAGAGACAGTTGCAGGCATGATAAACTTTAGAAAGAAAGAAATGAATTTTCCTAAAACATTCTGTAGACTCTTACTGATAGATGTGGTGCGCTACACACCGATGATCAAGACTCTACATAACACGGCTTGTCATACTCCCTAGGACTCCTTAAACCTTAGGCTTTGATACCAAGCTTTGTAATGCCCCAAAATTTCATTCTGTGATGCCACACAGTGCTTAGGGCTACACGTAGCCCCAAGATAACCCTCAGAGCCAAGCACTACCTCAAGGAATTCAATTCAACAATAGTCATGCACAATTAAGAGATATACTATATCGGGTTCAAGAGAAATACTGGAGAATACTAGACTGTACAACCAAAATATATTGAATGTCTGTACATACCAACCCTCTAGTCTGACAAGGCCTCTATACATCAAAATCATGGAGCCATTGGGACAAACCCCCAACTGACTCAAACTGTACTGAAAGCCATAACAACAGAATGATATCACTAAAAATATAGACACGGTCCTCGAACCATGATGACTCACCACTGAGGGAACGTAGTTAAGGCACTCGAATATCTCTAACGTGGATGAGGCTGAGTACCTGAACCTACATTACGAGAAAATTTAGCCCATAGGAAAATATGTGGGTTAGAACTTTAAAATGTACTGAGTATGTGGGGTTGCATGCAGCAATGCAAATATCATCATCAATTTCATAAAAATATGCATATATACAATGATTTCTCACTTGGCTTGAGTTAGAATGAATCATACTTTTCCTGATCTCATAGTAAATAAATCATATGATAAAAACCTCATAAATCATCATAAATAACTCAACTCTTCAACTCAAGACTCGGAGTGACTCGGTAATTCAAGAAACTCAACTATTATGGACATGGGAGGTTCTTATAACCGACATAAACCAAGTGAGCTACATAGAGTCCAACGTTTTTCCCTCCTAAGGCGTGAACCCCACATTGGAGTACAACCTAAATTTAGTGATCACAATCTCATACTCCGCCTCTGGCCTACAATTATCAATATCAATCCTACGGTGGCATGTAGTTTCAGGGGAAATACCATATTTCACGCTCGGTGCTAAATACTACTCCCTGACACAAGCTTTGAACGCATTAGAAAATCCACCACAAACATCACAAGGGTCTATCATGAAGATTAAATCAAATCTCTTTCTCACTTATCAAATCATAATCAATTTGTGGATTCCTAACTAGACTCAAATCAAATCAATCTTTCTCAATATCAAAATGTATCAATTCATTAAATCATGGCAACATCAATAACTTTGAAGAAATATCAAGACTCATTGTAACAACTCAATCTTATGAATCAATATACTCAATAATCCAATTTTTCATAAGGAAGCTTAAAGCTTGACACATAACTTGAAAGCACTTGAAATATCAACTCATGGTAGAAATATGAAATTCACAATATTAAATATCAAGTCATAACTTGGGAATAGCAAAATAATCATGTATAACAAAGCTTGAACAATTTATATTCTCATAATCTCATGATGAAGTAATTTGGGTATAAACCCACTTGCAAAATCATATAAATCCATGATAGAAATCAAAGCTTTGGGCACAAGAACGAAAGGATTGCTCATGCTCAAAAACCCACATACCTTAATCATTGAAATTAGATGAATTCTAGTGCTTGAGACTCTATCCGCACTTGTAATAAATCATTCTTGAGCCCACAATATGAGGAACTTGATTCTTGAAGAAATATTGAAGATTTATGAATGATTTGTAGAAGATTAATGTCCTTAAATAAAAACCCTAGATATATTTCTTAAGAGAATTGGAAGAGAGATTGAAGAAATTAGGGTTTAGATGGGAATTCTCATATATATAGGGGCCTCCAAAAGATTGAAAAGGACCAAAATACCCTTGAAAAAACGTCCTTTAATTTCTGGAAAAAAATAGCTGACGATATTCGTGACATGTCATCATACTTGTGACAAGTCGTCATGAAATATTGTGATAAAAAGGTGGATTTTATGATTTTATGCTTAAGGTTGACGACATTGGTGATAAGTCATCACAAGTGTGATGACTTATCACAAAATATCATCACTGGGGGTGGAAATCTGCCTAAGGCTAATGACATTGGTGATAAGTTTTCACACTTGTGACAACTTATCACAAAATGTCGTCTCTCAGTTTTCCAGCCTGACATGCTAGAGTAAAATGGGCATAACTCTTGGCTCCGATACCGGATTTGGGTAAAATTGGTATGTTGAAAAGATAATTAAATTATCTATCTTTTTGTATGTTATGATCTCAATAATTCATTGTATAATGAGAGTTATGATCATTTGAAGTTGAATATGGCAATATCCTTCCCAAGAATTCAATCGATAAGGAATATTTTGATTCACCTAATCCCTAGGACATATTTGAGGTCTTAATACACATCACCCTTGATCATAAAACAACCAAAGAACTATAATTTACTTCTCATGAGCTTGATTCATGGTTGCACTATTGGTTAGAGTCTCGAGGTATTACAGAATCCTTCTCTATTCTCCAGTTCTAAGTCCAAAGAGGGTCCAAAGGAGTTCCTCGACCAGGATTAGGAAAGTCCTCCTAGTGCAGCCACTATTATGTTGCAGATCCCTTATTTACATGTTCATATTTCTTCAGATTCAGGAGTTTTTTTTCTTTTGTAACTCCTTTCTAGCAGTTAACTTTAAGGTCAGACCAAATATTAACAGGACCTTTTCCAGTCTCTTCCCCAGTGAGTCAGTCTTACATAGACCGATAGGTATTTTGTAACTATCTGGTTATGATATCTCAAAGAGTCAGGCCTTTAGATTCTAGTAGTAATGCTAGTATGTGTAGAAAATCAATAAGGGAAGATGATTCCCAACCCATTCCTACCTCAGTGCAATGTTTTGTACTTCAACCCTCCTGATACTTACACATGTTTTACGTTTCAGTCCTACAAATACAATTTATATCCATGCATTTTTCATAGAATAGTGTGTGTTTCAAGTTCCTCGTATGAGGAGTACAAGTTCATCCAATGTTGCGGATCATGTTCCATCAATTCAGAAATTCCAAAACCAGTTCGTGCAGCTCATGACTCATGCACTCATGTCATGCTTTATAGTATGCTTAGACCACACGATTCCTGACTTCACTCTTAGTGTTCAGTCAAACTCAGATTATGCCATGTATATCCTCAGTTTAGATCCCTTAGTAAATTCCTAGTGTTAATATTCCATCATGTAGGCCTCAGTTACACTGTCAGTTCAGTAATCAATCTTCAGTAAAGGACTCTAATAGTCTTACAGAACCATGACTTTCATCTATCAGTTACTTAGCCATCAAAATTCAGTGCTCCCATATCATTCTAACCTTCAATTATAGAAAAACAACATTCAGTCTTAGTTACAGTCATAGTTATGGTTATAGTCTCAATTACCATCTTAACTACAATCTCTGTCCTAGTACTAGTCCAGTCAGATCAGAAACTCAGTCTAGTTTTAAGATTTTCTAACCATAGCATATGGCCATTATTTACTCAGATATTAGTATTTCAGTACCTCAGTTTACAGAATATTCCTGAATCATATTAGACGCCTGGTCTTGCGTTCCTAAGGTAATATAGTTTTCCCTTACTCATTCTTAGTTACCTCATGTTACCTAGTCAGTCATTACCTTCTATGCATAACACTCTATAGTTTCAGTCCAGCTATCCTAAATTAAGTGCATTTCAGTTTTACATGTCCAGTATTCAGCTAATAGTCATTCAGTTAATCAAATAAATTAGTATATCCATGCATTCGTACACAGCACCCATGTGAATCTCTTGAGTAGTCTCAGTTGCAGTGCATAAGTTTTAGTCACCTTATCTTAGACGATCTTTCATAGGCCTTGCCTCTTAATACAAAAAATCCTAGCCATGTAGCGATCTCCTATGCAGATATCCTGCTCAAGCCAGACCAAGATTCATTTTCTCTCTCCCATCGCTAGAACTCTATAGAAAGATTGTCATAGAAATTCTTTAGTTGAGTATAAGTTTTCAGCGTGAGTTATTCCGCAAAGCCAGTAATTTAGTTTAGCAATCAAACAAAAAAACCGTATGGTGTAGTTTCCTATCTTTCCACCTAGTCCTACCATTAGAAATCTCAGAAATGTACCTGTTCCAAGATAGAAAGTCCCAGTAGTTGCAAGATCATCTCAGTTCATATATCATGTCTTAGCTTCAGATCCCAGATATTCAGCCGCGATTGAGTTTGTAGGTGCCCTGTGCATCGTCCCAATGTTAATTAGTATCTCAGTTAAGTCAGTATTCTTCTAGGGACATAATGTCCTAAGAGGGAGATACACGATAATACCACGAACTCTCATGACATAAAACATGCCATTAGCTCTTCTTTTAATGAATCCAGTTTGGAGTAAGGAGGTACTTATGAGTTAACCCTCAAACTCTGATCTCAGTCGTAAGCCACGTATTCAAGGTACTCAGCTTAGATCATGATATCCAGCTCATGTATCACATTCCAGACTCAGTTAAGTTCACGTGTTTCCACTCATACATATCTAGTAATAAATTTCAGGCTCATTAGCATTTTCAATTTAAGGAAATAGTCTTCCTTGAACTTATCCAGTTTCATGCTCAGATTTTAATGATAAACTTGGTATCAATTACCACTGCATATTTAGTCATGCATTCATCTGTCAGATCAGTCATGTATTCATGCATTAGATATGCATGTTCAGTACAATATATTCATCTTATTAGTCATGCCATTCATGAAATCATGCATCAGATATGCATGCTTGGAACAAATCTCAGCAAATTATTGATGTCAGTCATGTACTAATGTTTTAGTTGTTCATGTTCAGAATGTACTTAATCTTATCATTTCACCCATCTCAGTCAGTATCATTCGAGGAAAAATATTTCTAAGGGGGAGATATTATAAGATCCCGTAAAATTCTAAGCTTAAGTCAGTCCATTTATGCTTGTTAAGGGGGTCCCATACTTAGAAGGTTCAAACTAAGTTCCAGACTTAGCCTATTATTGGACTTCAAACATTGGAAATCTTATTTTTCCATCTTAACGTCCTTTAATGGTCCATATTTTTGTTAATTCATGATTAGAGAGGTCTATAGGTGGTCCCGGACAAGTTTTAGGTCTTTCGGACCACGTTTAGACCATGTTTGGAAGCCCAAATTAGTAGACCAACGCGATCTTGGTGCGCCACGTCGCCAATTGCATTGGTTGATATCATTTTCGGTTGCCAGGGTCAAAGTACTAAGACTCGACGCGATGATGGAACAACGCATCGACTATCACGTCGATGTCATCGACGTGCCGCATCGATAATAGCATCGATGTCCAGTTTCAGTCATTAAATGTCCGTATTTTTAAGGGAAGAAGGGTCAATTTCCCACCCCTATATAAGTCTAAAACACAGGATTTAGCCCCAATTTAACCAAAATATAGTGTCTTTCTCAAGTTTCTCTCAACAACAAGTTAGAGTTTTCAATTATGGATTCAAATTCAAGAATCTCTTCATCAATCTTCGTAAAATCAAGAACTAAGGTATGTCAAGTGTTGATTTAAGGATTCCTTTCATCCATGAAATCCAAGAACCCTCTTTCAAATTTTAAAACATGATATTTATGTTGTAGGTTATTTGTAACCATGTTTATCGTGTTGTATGATTCCCAAGTTGGAATCTTTGTATTTTTTTTATCAAACTATGTTAGCATACATGTTGAAATCTATAGATTGAGTTGTTTATGATGTGTAAGTTGATGATTGTACCTATACCCTAAGTTGTGCATGTAAGGTGTTTGACAAAATGCCTAAGAGGATAGAAATTATGTATTATAACTCAATTGTGACTCAAATAATAAATGCATGCTTTACCCTTATGACCAAGAATGACTTTCATGATATTGTGTGCATTATGAGTATTTGATGGAATATTCCTGAGATTAGGTTGATGAAAGTATGACATGTCTATATGCAATTCCATCCATGTACAACATTATGATAACCATGTTCTTTATGAAATCCCCAACTTATTGTATTATGAATTGTTGATATTGGTAACGTGTTCAAGAAGTGTCAAGTCTTGTTAGTTTCATGCTTTCGAGTCCTGGGGGTACTTGTACCCGACAATTTAGTTGTGTTCCTAGAGCCAGTATTAGTTTTCATGATTCTCTCAGTCAAGCCACTATCATTAGAATTCAGTCAGTTACATGACTCAAGAAAACTCAGTAATCTTAGTACACTCGGTAATCTCAGTAATCTCAACCAGTTATCAGATCTCAATAGCATTCCATCAGTGGAACTTCAGTGAACTCTGTTCAAATAAACTAAACAATACTTTCAGTAATAGTTCAGTTTATTTTAAATCAATTTAGTGTCTCTTCAGTTGGGAGTAAGATTCAACAACGAGTAAACCAAAGGATGGGGACTCACTTGTTAGCCAGTAGAGGGTGAGATCCTTAGAAGAAATCCTTGTTTTCCAGATCTACGTAGCCAACGTAGGTTGAGATGTACCCTATGATTTTAGGGATTATACACCTCATCCAAGTTTTCCTACTTGGAGGGGTTGACGGAAAAGCTCCCTATCAGAGAGGGTTTACTCAAAGCTTATCTTTACCCGTGGCATGGTACTGACACTCTTCCTGCTGGGGTTATAGGTTAGACCCCACCAATTCAGTTTCGGGGCATGACGGTTAGATGATTAACTCTCACAATCTCAGTTTCAGATCCAGTCTCCGTAATAGAACTCAGTTCAGTTCTACAATTTTAGGATTGTCAAATTCAGTCGCTCAGCTCAGTACAAAACTCAACTAGTTCTATCAGAATCAGGACTGTTAGACACAGTCACCCAGTTAATAGTTTATTAATTGTATGAAATTCATGTTACCAGTATTCAGATTTTAGGATTGTCAGATACAGTCAATCAGACCAGTTCTTCATAATCAAAACTGTCAGAAAGTCATTCCTTTATCAGTAATATGACATCAGTTCCTCAGTACTCAATAGAGTTAGTCATTCAGTATCCCAGTATTAGTACTCAGATATCAATACATCCATGTTATCAAAATTCATGAGTCAGTGTTATCACGATCTCTGTTAAAATTACATATTCATGCATATATTCTCACATTCATGTTATTAAGTCAGTTAGTATTGCTCATACATATGAACGATTGCATTCAGCCTACATCACTTGCCCACCAGTACATTCTATCGTACTGATGTATTTGCGCTATGGTATTTTATACCATAAGTTCAGAAGCATGTGCTCCAGAGTATCAGTAGCATTCCAGTTTTAGCAGTTAGAGTCAATAGTGAGTCTTAATCATTTGAGGATGTTATTATTTAATTATTTCATTTTTTTCAGTACTTAGTTTATTTTAGCAGATGGAGTTAGTTGGGTGATTGTCCCATCAACTCTTTATTTAGACAGTTCATTTTTAGAGTCTTTCATACTACAGTGCGTTCACACATTTATTTCAGTTGTTTTGGTATTGTTTTACCATATTTTCAATTATGTATCAGTATTGAACCTTATGGCCTTTCAGTTCATGTTTCCGCATTTATGATATTATTATTATTATTAAGTGCTCAGTTACATAAATCAGTCAAGGGTTAGCTTGTGGTTCTTTAAGATTATGAGCACCGTGTAGCGTTTTGGATACCAGATTTGGGGCGTTACAGATTTATTTTTTTATTCAATAATGCTTTTGATTTATTGGTGTTATGTTATAGGTTTGGGCATTTGAAGACATTCCTTATTTGAGACAAGAAGTGAACTACCAAGACGAAGTTTCCTGTCCAAGAATCTTGAGATGGTTGTCTGCCAAAACTGATAAAAATACAAAATTTATTAATTCTTTCAATCCCCTGAAGGAAGCAGTAAGTCTAATTTTAATCAAGTTTTCATTTTAATTAATGATTATTTTAAATGATTTCATCATCATTCGAATATATGTACTGATTTATTTTAGATTGTCCATCTGTGACTTGTTTTCACCAATCGAGCGTTAAAGATGCCATTTTTTCTTACTTTACGGTCTGTGCAAACTTTATCGGACCCTAAGGTCATTAATAGAATAAAAATGGAATTGTTTGGAGAAATAACCATCACAAGAAAAATAATTTTAGAGGGTGGGCTTGTTGTTATTAATAATGGTAGTGGTAGTGGTAGTGGTGCTGTTGTGGGGATAACAATGCTCCTCTTACAGTTTTTGAAACAACAAGCCATTATGATTATGATCATACTAGTTATACAGATTTTTCCACTTTTAACGAATGTTCTGCATGCAAATGTCAAGACTGCAAGGCGAAACATGATGGAGTGATTAATACTATTAATGCACTAACTTCTTCTGTAAAGAAAATGACATCTAAGAGGGGTGTCATTCCATCAAAGATAATTTCATATCTACACACTCCACTAGCGATCAAGGTGGCTAAGAGGAGAACGAAAGATATTTCCAAGGCATCATCAAGCTTTGAAAAAAGTAAAATTCCAACGCCTCTGTCTTTGTCTTGCACTGTTGTTCAATGTATAAGGTCCATGGGAGAGTAGCATTGTAATGACCTTTATGGTCATTTTCCTGTATTTTCAAATAATTTAAGTACTATCTAAATGTATCATGGATTGTTTAATTTAATTTGGCATTTGGTAGAAATAGAATTTAGTACTCTTCTGGAATATTTTTGATATTGGTAAAATTCTTTAAGTGATGATATTTATTTTTTTGTATCATTTACGTTTATCCCTTTACAGCCATTGTGTATCTTGGTAGTTGTTTACCTTTCCATCCCTATTTACTGATGACTCAGATTATTCCTTCGCATTTTAGTTATACCTTTTCTATATTGAGCTCAGTCCCCGATAATACCTACTGAGTACCCGTTGCTTTGGTACTTATACAACACTTCTGGATTTTTTTCTGATGTAGATCTGGGTACTAGAAGTCGACGTTGACGTGACTCCTACCTTCCAGCACTGATTCAGAATAGGGTAAGCTTGCTGTCGTCAGGGGTTGTTCCTTCTCTATCTATTCTAGTTAGTTGTTTGCACTCTAGACTGCTTGTGTATATTGTGTACATTTTAGATTTTTGTCTAGTACTCTAGGTACCTATTAGTAGTGGATCTGGTACTGACCTTATCAGGTCTTGGGAGGGATTCATTTGTATAGCTGTTCTTTTTTCCTCCTCTCATTTTAATATAATATATATGCTCCCTTCTTAGTTTTCACTTTTTATTGTTGTTGTTATCATTACACATGAATTTTTATTTGGTCTCTACCTGTGAGCCCGTTACCTACCTTTCCGGACTATGGCTTGGCTTACCTACCGGTGGGTTAAAGTAGCCGTCATCACGACTTGAGAAAACGGGTCGTGACAGCTTGGTATCAGAGTGCTTAGGTCTCACTAGTATTGTCAGTACTAGAGCCAATGTTTAGTTGAGTCTCGCGGATCAGCACAAAGACATCTGTATCCTATCTTCGGGAGGCTACAAACCATTTTTAGGGAAAAATCTCATTTTCCTGATCCATTTTGGTGCATTGAGTCTAAGTTGGTTATAATTTTTATTAGTTCACTCTTTACGCAGATGGCTAGGATGCGAGGTTCGAGAGCTGAGGGTCGAGGCCTGAGGTCCGCTTCTAGAGTTCTAGGTTGGGGTTGAGGTCGACCCAGATATCAGGGGAAAGGTAGAGAAGCAGTCCTTATTTGAGATTAGTCCAGGGATCTATGACCTGATCCTGTTATAGCTATGGAGATTGAGAGAGCTCCAGGTATTTTACCATATCAGCAGGTAGGCCAGGGGGCATCCCAGGCCCCACCCATCTTTATATCTTCATCTATTATTTAGGATACATCATTTTAGTTATTGGGGTTTGTTGGCGGTCCACCGGCCATGGGAGCTCAGCCAGCAACATAAGGTGGTGTTGATTTAGGGCCATACCCTGCGGCAGCAGTGCTTAGGGTAGAGGTTCCGCTAGTACCAGTAGTCCCACAGCTGACAGTAGCCCAGCTATTTATGTCTTCAGAGGAGCAGAAAATGTTGGATCAATTTTTTAGATTAACTCCACCCAGGTTTGTCGTGTCCCCAGGAGAGGATGCTTATGATTTCCTATCTAGTTGTGAGGAGCGATTGTAGAATTTGGGGTTGGTCGAGGCATGAGGAGTGAACTTTGTTTCTTATCAGTTTGACACGGCAGCGAGGAGGTGGAGGAGAGGTTATATTGATTCTAGGCCAGCTGGGTCTCCACCAGTGACTTGGACTCAGTTCTTCGAGGCTTTCTTGGGGAAGTATATGTCTCGTAGCATGCGTGAGTGTCTTCAAGATGAGTTTACTGCATTGAGACAAGGTTCTATGACTGTGGCTGAGTATGAGGCGATATTCCATGAGTTAGCCGGACACGCCACTATGATTCTGGATACGGAGTACGAGCGGATTCGATGCTTTGTCAGGGGTGGTTCGGGTTTATCCCCGTCCTATTTTCCTATAGAGCCAAGATATTAGCTCGTGTTTACATCTAAGAGGTGGTTCGCTTACATGGGGTCCTTGTGTCCATTATTTTCGAAAGAGGCTCTCAGTTCATTTCTAGCTTCTAGAGGGCATTTCAGGAGGAGTTGGGGATCCAGGTTGACCTTAGCACAACTTTTCATCCCCAGATGGATGGGTAGTCAGAGCGGACTATCCAGGTCTTAGATGATATGCTACACACTTGTGTGTTTGATTTTGGAGGCCAGTGGGACCAATTTCTACCTTTGGCAGAGTTTGCATATAATAACAGCTTTCACTAGAGTATTCAGATGGCCCCATTTGAGGGTTTGTATGGTAGGCGATGCCGATCTCCTATTGGTTGGTTTGAGACTTCTGAGGCTAGGCCTCGTGGCATAGATTTGCTTCGTGATTCGTTGGACCGGGTTCGAGTTCGACTACTTAGGAGATCGAGCGTAATATGCGCGCCCAGTATCCCTACCTGTTCGAGTTTTCTGGTATGGCCTTATTTTTTACTGTTTCGGACGAAAGTCCTTTTAGAAGTGGATGTTTTAATGACCTTTACGGTCATTTTCCTGTATTTTCATATAATTTTTGTACTATCTAAATGTATCGTGGATTGTTTAATTTAATTTGGCATTTGGTAGAAACATAATTTATCACTCTTCTAGAATATTTTCGATATTAATAAAATTCTTCAAGTGATGATATATTTATATCACTTTATAATAGACTTTTATGATTCATTAATATTTTACGCGGAGATAGTAATTTTAGAAATGTAAAAATATTATTATTATATAATAGAGGTTTTGTTAGAAATATTTTTATATTAATTGTGGTATATTCAAAATATTATAATTATTTTATCATGATCTTATGTAATATCTAAATATATATAACGGAGTAATTAAAGTTAATATGTGGTACCTTCACTTTCACGTGGAAGTGAAGGGAATGGTATGCTGTGACTTTCAATTGTGGCCACTAAGTGCTACTTTATATATCTTTTATAAATAAAAATATATATAGATATATAGTAACTTTGACCCTTTTAAAGTGAAAGAAAAGTGAACTTGTATTCACTGTAAGTTTATATATATACACGATATGCTTTTCTTATTCCATATTTGGATCCTCTCAGTTGGTTTCTTTTAAATTAGTTAAAGTTCTTGGTTAGTCTTACAAAATTGCATATAAGTTAAGAGGTGTTGTGGAAAATAATTTCTTTGATATTATTCAAACTCGGGTTCTAGCGGGATACTATTTGGAGGCTTCAAAAAAAAATATTATAGCTTTGACGTTCAGGTAGGCTAGGCTTACACTACCTTTAGATTGAGCTTATTTACTGAAATTGTAAACTATTGTGCTAACTTTGGATAAGTGCTTGTTTATGCGTATTATTTGATTTATATAATCTATCTTATTTATTCGGATTAGGACCCGTTCCTAGTAAATATTGAAATGCTATCTTTTAATATATTATAGCATCTATTACTTTAGGATGTGAAACTAAATTGCAAAATCTTGAATTTATCCTTTTTTAATTAACATTGGCGGATGATTATTTAGACGTTGAGATTGTTATGATATGGTATAGATTTTAATATTACTGTTGGGTATGGTTACTATGAGTTTCGGTTAGAGTCCGACAGTTGATTATTATTGTTACTATGAGTTCTGGTTCGAGTCCGGCAGTTGATTATTATTGTTACTATGAGTTTCGGTTCGAGTCCGACAGTTGATTATTATTGTTAATATGAGTTTCGATTCGAGCTCGGCAGTTGATTATTATTTTTGCTATGAGTTTCGGTTCGGGTCCGGCATCTGATTATGGTTGTGGTTCTTGTGAGTTCCGGTTCAAGTTGATTATTATTGTTACTATGAGTTTTGGTTCGAGTCCGGCAGTTGATTATTATTATTACTATGAGTTTTGGTTCAAGTCCAGCAGTTGATTATTATTGTTACTATGTGTTCCGATTCGAGTCCGGTAATTGATTATTATTGTTGCTATGAGTTTCGGTTCGAGTCCGGCATCTGATTATGGTTGTGGTTCCTTTGAGTTACGATTCGAGTCCGGCATCTGATTTTGAGTTCTATATATGTGGCCTATCGTTATTACCCACTATGTCCGATTTGAATCCGGCACGTGTCCTTTTGTTATTATCCATTACTACCGGTTCGAGTTCGGTGCCTGGCCTCTCGTTAATACCCATTGGTATCAGTTCAAGTCCGGTGCACATCCGGATGACTATCATGATCTATTGAGATCAGTGCAGTTACAAATTATTTATGTTTATTTTGACTAATTGTGTGCCCCACCAGCTTATGGGGATACGGTTGGGTTAATTGTCTTCTTCAGTGTGCCTATCAGCCTTATTGGGGGCCAGTTAAGTTATGTTTGATTTGTGTGTTATTACTGCATTATTTATTTTTCTGTATCATTTATGTTTATCCCTTTACAGCCGTTACGTAGCTTGGTAGTTGTTTACCTTTCCATCCCTATTTACTGATGACTCAGATTACGCCTTCGCATTGTAGTTATACCTTTTATGTATTGAGCTCAGTCGGCCGATGATGCCTACTGAGTACCTATTGCTTTGATACTCATACTACACTTCTGCATCTTTTTTCTGATGCATATCCAGGTACTAGCAGTCGATGTTAACGTGACTCCTACCTTCTAGCACTGATTCAGAGCAGGGTAAGCTTTTTATCGTCCAAGGATGATCCTCCTCTATCTACTCTAGTTAGTCTTTTACACTCGACATTTCTTGTGTATACTGTGTACATTTTAGATTTTTGACTAGTACTCTGGGTACCTGCTAGTAGTGGCTCTAGTACTGACCTTATCAGGTTTTGGGAGGGATTCATTTGTATAGTTGGTCTGTTTTCCTCCTCTTATTTTCATATAATTTATATGCTCCCTTCTTAGTTTTCACTTGTTATTGTTGTTGTTAGCATTACACGCGATCTTTTATTTGGTCTCTGTCTATTAGCCTGTTACCTACCATTCCAGACTATGGCTTGGCTTGCCTACTGGTGGGTTAAAGTAGGAGCGATCACGACTTGAGAAAACGGGTCGTGACAAGCATGAGCTGAAGAAGGTGAATATATATCATCTTCTCCAACAAACAAATAGACACATATCTATTTCAATAGATGATACATCTGCTAAAAATTATCATATAGATATATACATCAGTTGCAACTGTTGTCTAAACTATTGCGTTAGATGCGTTATTTGTTGCAACATATGTCCTTCTGTTTCAGCAAATCAAATAGGTTTTCGTACTGTTTTAATTTATACCAAAAGATGAGTCTTATGTTGTAAGAGATGGGTCATCTGTTTAAATTTATCATACCACTCTATTTTACCTACCTATTCGAATTTATCCCAACGGATGATCCATCTGTTGCAACATAAGACTCATCTATTGCAATAGATTGATAATCCATTGTATATCTGTAATTAGCATTGTCAATTCTGGCTTTCCAGGTGGATGTTATAGTAGAAGCTACTGCTGAAGAGCATAATATCATAGTTGATAATCCATCAACTTCTTACAAAGAAGAATAAAAAGTGTAGTCAGTCAGTTTGGGAGAATGGAAGAATTACCCATTTGAAGGGTTCAACATCTCGGACAAGGCTCCAAAAAAATAACAAAGTTGATCAATGACTATTTAGAATGGATTGCCGATGGGTTGTTAAAGCATCATGCCGGTAGGTATATAAATCAATTTTAAAGAAATTGATTTATACAATTCTTGTTGTAAGAACACGACATTAACACATATAAATTATTATGTAGAAAATAAAATAATGAACACTACAAAGTGAAAGAATCGAGTCTTGGTTTTGATATGTTCAACTTTGTTGTTGCACATCCCAGAATGAATAATTAGTTCTATTTGATGTCACATCCCCAAACTTGCTGGAATGATGAGGTTTAAATGTCATACATATTACTATTAATTAATACTTTATTTAATTACATCTATGTATTAATTTTTTCATCATATAATCTTAAATGTTTGATAATATGTGCAACACATCGATGTCATTTCTACTACCTCCGGAAGAAGGCCAAGTTGCAAACACAAGAACAATACAAATACATGACAGAAAATTATTTTTACAAAGTTTACATCAATAATGCCTACGATAAGTATTGTCAACAACAACTGGAAGTTTTCCGAAGAAATGCTTAATCAACATCATCAAAGGTTTTAGCGTTCCAGCTGGATTATCTTGGCATTTGGTCGACGAAGTGTACATCCCAATCAATTATGGTGATGAATTCCATTGGGTGTTGGCTGTCGTCGTTCTAAAAGAGAGGCACATTCGAGTTTATGACTCGATGTCGCAAAGGAGATATTTTGGGCCGTCGTCTGAGATACAAAAACTAGCCAAAATACTACCTACTTACCTAGATGTGAGTGGCTTTTTGGACTAAAAGGTTCTTACTGATTGGTCAACAATTGAAGCATACCGGGATAAAATAGGTAATCCATTTGATGTACAATATGTTCAAGGAATTGCTCAACAAACCATTGGTAGCCTATAAGTATAAGTATCATGATTTAGTTTCATTTCATAAATTTCACAATGCTTACATGAACTGCAAGATATGGATTATCTATTTTTTTTAAAATGCAAGGATTGCAATCTTTTTGTTGCCACTTACGGCGAGTTTTTGAGCGATGGATTACAAGTACCAAATGATGGACTTGATTTCGGATTACTCCGAAAAAGATATGCTACTCTTTTATGGAAATATGGAGAAGCGAAAGTTCAGAATCCATACTCAAGCGACATTAAAGATCCACGACGACCAAAGCCAAATTTCGTAGCACTGGATGAAGAACAACTTGTTCATATTGAGTAGATCTTTATAGCTTGAGTCTGTCAATGTAATAACCTATTCACCTTGGTTTAAATTATTGATTTATTTGTAGAGTAGATCATTTGTACCAATAATAAATTTTTTACATTTCATTTATTTGTTGAGTTATTTCATATAATTTCCGAAGGCTTCGATTTATTTTATGTTGTCTATTAATATAATTTAATCTTTAGTTTTGAACTTGTTAATTAAAATGGAATACTAGATTCAAATATCGCAATAGATAATACATCTTCTACAATCGACGACATATCTTATCAAAAAAATTTAGACATATGTTGCAACATGTAGGTCATCTATTGGAAATTATATAACAGGTCTTCCTACTTTTTTGTTTTGTTCCAATAGATTACCTATTAGTTGTAACAGATAGATTATATGTAGCAATAGATTGCATATCTGTTGTGATAGACAGATAGAAATATCTGCATAATGCAAAAGAGGAACAACCTATTCTAACAGATAATCAATCTGTCACAACAGGTATGATATGTTACAATAGATAGACAATCTGTTGCATTATAAAAATTCAACTTTTGCCAGACATGAAAAACTGCCACTACATGTAAAGTGAAATGGCTTGAAATAAAAAATTATTATCATGTTTGTCTCTGTCTTTATACATATTTTTATTTATACACGAGCTTCACCATTTAGTTAGTACCCCATAAGACCACACCTCTTACATCTTTCCCATAACGGTGTTGTACATACCGGTCATTTCTATGCCAGTCAGCAAATACTCAATGTATGCAAGTAAGTACGGCCCGCACGATGCACCATTTTTTTTGGAGGTGGATGTTCTTATTTCGACTTTGAAAATACCATGATTCCTTCATCAAGACTTCTACCAGCAAATGATCCATCATTTTACTCTACGTCAACAACTTGTGGAACAACTGCAAGAGTGGTTGCGCGTGGGTTAAGAATATGGCCTCATCAAAGATAGGTAAGTTGCAGTCATAAACCTTAATTGTTCCCTTGTCGAGTAGTATCTCAATAGCGAGAAAATGTTTGACTTCCACGTTCATGACTGCAAGAATTCTCTTTGCCTTAGTCCAGCTCTTGCCGTGTGGATATGGCCTTTTCCCACTAACATAGTTAATCATGTTTTCATCCCATTCGAATGTAGAAACTAACTTATCAATTTCCCAGCCACCGGGACCAGATCACCTATGGAGATCATCGTACCTACTCTCGAAATTATTGTAGAAGTTGAGGTCCATTATCCTATCAAAAACATCATAAGCATCCGAGTATGCTAATTTCCTGCCTCTCATGAGGCAGAGAACTTCATCAATATACTATGGTTTAAGAAGACAATTTTTAAATAGGTTAGTAATTGTGAAGAAGAAAAACACAGTGTAAAGATTCTGTTGCGGAAGGTTTTCTGAATCAGTTCACAGATTACCCAGCTAACGCAACTTATGCAACAGATGTGTATTATGTTGCAACACAATACACATATGTCGCAACAAATTACACATCTATTGCATAGATTCTTCTTTATGGAGTAGATTAGAAGGCTAGGTTAGCAAAAGTAAACATACATTTTCCACATACCACTCACACATAATGGTCATACTCATGATGTCTTAGGCATAAAATAAATGCATGGTGTATTCTTGTGGAGGTTTCATCTTGTCAGTCATAATTTTTTCCAGTTCCTTCTTTTCTTTATCGGCAAGTGCCGTGTATATGTCCACCTTCTTCAGCAGCCCCTAAACTTCAACAACTCTTGAAGCAGGAAGAGTTGTAATTTTTTATGTTTTCAAAATGGAGAGTATTTGTCTAATGTTTTTTCTCTTCCTCCTAACCTCTACTGTAGGAGTGTATGGATCCCTCACCTTCTTAGACGATATGACAACCCTTTTGGATTTTAACTCCTTAGCAGATTTAACAATAGCCTATAGTTTTTCAAGGAGTTTATCCTCCCTGTCCTTGCATACTTTTCATTTGCAATGAGAATATGAGGGTGAGGATGGGTGAGAGGACCTGTGCAAGGGGTATTTTCATAAATATTAATTTTTTTCTGAGTACCAACATGCTCATAATCATGACTGGAAGTAGCAAAAACATCAGGATGGCTGCCACTATCATCAATAACTCCACCAACAAAACCCCCAGAAGAAGCACCCAAATCTGTTGTAGTAGGTTGGTCATGAAGAGCTTCAACATTACGCTGACCTTGCCTAACTACTTTTCTTATGGCTATTGCTCCAACTAATTCCTTATTTATTAACTCTAACATTGGTTTTGTTGTTGTATCAAAAAACCTAGAGTAATAAAAGAAGTACTTCCCAACTCCTACTCAGTAGGCACGATCTAAGGATGCACAACCCATAAAAAAGACAGAAGGCATTTAAATCATATAATAATAATTTGAAGTCAGTTGGGTTATATGTTAACACAGCCAACTTATGCAACAGATGATCTATATTTCGCAACAGTTGATCTGTATGTCGCAACAGATTGATAATTTATTGCATTGAATTACCCATCTGTTGCATAATTTGCAGTAGATGGGTAATCTGTTGAGTCAGGTTCAGAGAACAATTGCAACGGATGGTTAATCTATTGTAAAATATGGATCATCTATCACAACAGATTACCCATCTGTTCTACCAATTGCAGTTGACAGGTAATCTTTTGCAACAGACGACCCACCTGTCGCAACAGATGCCACATCTGTTTCATCATCTTTCTTTGAGGTAAATTATTTTAGTTGAAAAATGACATACTGCATAATCTGGAGGGTTAAAGAGATCAGCCTCCTTAATTTTGTTTTTTCCCTTTGCAGCCAACCACCTATGGATTTTTGGAAAAGAAACCTCATCCGGGTAATCCTTGAACTTCTTTTCGGAGGAAAGGAATGGATTCAAATACCCAAGCCTAAAAATGTAAATAGGAAGCAAGAAAAAAAATATTATAATAACTATATTCAATATAAATTAATGGATGAATAAAAATAGTGATCAATTTTACCATGAAAGCCCAAGAAAATCCGTATAATGTGATCGTCCCTGTGGATAGCTTTGTCAGTAAATATTGGACAGTCAAGTAGTAGTTTTCTTATGCCAGGGATAATTATTGAATTTCTTAAAATCATCAACAAGTTCCAACGAATCATCTTCTATGACTTTCCTGATGTCTCTTGCCAATAAAACAGAACGGACAAACGAAACTAAGCACAATTTCTTCCTATAGTGCTTTGGTATGGTTTTATCCTTGAGATCTGCTATCAAATCCCCCACTTTGTAGCTACGTCTTCCAACAATGCCCAACAACACATCTTTTTTTCCTTGCATTTGTTGGACCTTTTGTGGGGTGTTTCCTTGATGGGAGGTTCTTCTGGATGATCGCATTTCAAGTCCGTCACTATGGCAAACTCTTTCAATCCAAAACATGCCACAATTATTGATCCAGATTTCATCCATATTTTTTTGCCCTCCTTCAAATCTTTATCATCACCCGCGTACTTGATCCTGCGCTTGAGAAGACCATATACCATGCTCATTTAGAAATGGAGAGTGTGGTCCTCAGGCAGCTTAAGAAAGTATGCAAAGCAACTCCTCTTAAAAAGTTTGTCTATGTTTTCATTCTTCATAATACTTCTCAATTCATCAAAACATTTCCCCAATTGACATTTTAGTACAAGATCACTAGTTACTTCTTTAGGGCGATATATCGGCATCGCAACTCGAAACCTGGTGATACTAATAGTTTAGACATGATCATGCTAGGATTTTGATATTAATTCATGCCCCATTAGTGAGAAGGAGTTATCACTTTCTTCAGCTTCATTTTGTCGTGACTGAGATTGTTCAGGAAGCTCCTCCAAATCAATCTGTTCTCTAGCCTTTTTCGTTTGGTGGTCAGAAGTTGATCCACTTTTAGTTTCTTTTATTTTGGGAGACATCTTTTAACTAAAAGTAATAGTAAAACAAAAAATACATTGGATTTGATATCTGCAAAAAAATTTCAATAAAGGTAAGATAAATTTCAATAAATTATTATACACCACATTACAAAAAAAATTCTCCAACGGATAACCCATCAATTAGAATAGATGGGGAATCTGTTTGAAGACCTATTTAATATCTTCCAATAGATCTTCCACCTATTGTAATAGATGAATGTAATTCCCCAAAACCTAGTCCCGAGGCATCACACGATGCTCAAGACTACGAGTACCCTTAAGCTAACCTTCTCTTCCTGTTACTAAGTCTGAATCTCATAATAAAGGAAACATAGACATAAAAGTCATCCTATATGCGAAAAATTGTCTGAAATAACTGAGAATAATCTGAATATAATCTATGAAAACCAAATACTATAAGTTAGAATCAAATCTAGCAGTCTGACAAGCCTCTACTAGTAATAACTAGAGAGCCACTGGACAAACCCCTGACTAACTCAAATTGTCTGAAAAGAAATACTAAATCATATTGACTAATAAGCTGCAAAATTTGAATGCTTAAGTCCTCGAACTATGAGGACTCAACAACTGTCAGATGTAGATGGAGATGTTCGAACTACTCACGTTGCTGATACTGAGCACCTAAAACTACATTATGAGATAATGTAGCACATTGACGTAAATGTGGATCAGTACTTTGAGGATGAAATGAGTATATGGGGTGAAATGCATAAGTAAAATATTTTCTCATCATTATAATTTGTAAAACAATGCATAACAAATGTAAATGACTCACATAAGCTGGAATATTTGTAATACTGGAATCAGTAATCATGAATAACAAATCATACTTTATAAATCTACTGAGTCATCATATTTAGTTCTGAAAATTGTATTGATGTTCTGTTTAAAAATCATACTGTCTAAGAATAAAAGGACTCACTTATATAGCTGAAATCTAAAAGATGAAATTTGTAGCTAATATGTTTTTGTAAAGCATAATCTGAATAAATTTGTGAGTCTTTACACTTAGTTTTCTTAAAAGCTTTTCTGTTAGGGAAATACTTTTTCAAAAGATTATTTGTAAGAAAATTCTTTCAAAGCTTTTCATTACTAGTAGGGAAAATACTTTAAACTATTCTAAAAGCTTTTACAGTTAGGGAGGCTCTTCTAGCCGACATAAACTATGTGAGCTAACATGGAGTACAATGTCTCATTCCCCTAAGGGAAAACCTCATGATGGGGAGAGGTATCATACTCTTGTCAAGGAGTATAACCTGAGCTAAGTGATCACATCTGTAACTTTCATCCATATAGAAATGGAAATAATCTGATAATCTGTACCTACATTGGCTACGTAGTTTTGTGGAAGATATGGCATGCTAATCCCACACTTTCCACTCGATGCTAAATACTACTCCCTTTAAGCTACGCTCATTTTGTTGAAAATACACTTTAAAACTAGCATAAGGTTTATTTTGAAACTAATTATGTATTTATCTGATTAAAGCTGTAAATAAAGTTGTTCTGAGTTTTGTAATCTGTAATAAATCTGTAAAGTGGATTCTAAATCTTATTTGAGGATCAAAAGATCAAAGCTTTACTGTAAATTTGAAAATAACCTCATCAAAAGATGCTTAAAGCATCATCTTTCTTGAAATATCAACATATAAACTTGAATTTAAGAACCCATGCATCAAGTTCATGTCAAAATAGCACAAAGTTCATGCTTACTAATGAAAACAATGATAGTTTATCTTAAAATCTGGAAATTACTGCAATAGGCATGAAAATATGAAAATAGGCATGCAATTCATCTTCTAAAACACTTGAAATCTCATAATCTTGCAAATAGCAATAATGGGTATGAATCCTAATTCAAATCTCATATCTATTCATTCAAAATCATATGAAATTATAATTAAAACTTGGTTTTGAGCACAAGGATGAAAGAAGATCCTTGTTCATAAACCCCAAATATCTTGATTGATGATTAGATAAAGAACCTTGAATTATTGATTCCTATTTGAGTTCTTGAAGATGAATTCTTGATTATCTTGTCTTGGGAATCCTCAATTTAGAGCTTTCTTGAAGAAACAATGGAGGAATTTGATTTCTTGCAAAATAAGCTTTGATCTTTAGGGTTTCTCTTTTAGAGAGAATGGATGAAAATAGCATAAAGTGCTTTGAATATAATAAATTCCTTGTTTATGATGAATTGGGGCCTTGGAGATTAACCAAAATACCCCTTTTAATATTTAATCAGAACTGGAAAAGAAATATTTTCCCGATTTACCATGCCACTGCGATGCGCCACTATCATGGAGGCTCACTGGACAAGGGACAATTGGGAACTCAAAACACACCGCGATGCGGAGCCATCGCGGTTCGCTATAGAAATGTCATTTTGTCCATCACCGCGATGCGCCACCATCGCGGTGAGCCACTAAAAATTGACAAATGGAAATTTAGGCTTCTCCGCGACGTGGGTCTATCACGAAAGGCCACTGGAATTTGACGATTTCCATTTTTACCTGCACCGTGACACGTTGCTTGCCCAGCTGGTGTACTGTCTTACTGAAAATGCTCTAACTTCTCAACCGAGTTTTGAAATTGAACGAAGTTGGTATTGATGGAAAGCTTATTCAATTTCCCACATAATTGAGGGTCTAACTTCTAGTAGTGAAATTAAGCTAGGAAAAGTACAGGATATTACAATATCTCCCCCTTGGGAATAGTCTTCCTCGAATGTGGCTAATTAAGGTAAGAATACTGAGGAAATTTAGGCTATAAGCTATCATCATGCACAACTGTAGTAAAATGTATGACCGAATCTCAACATAATGAGTTACTCGACTGATCTGCGAGTGCATGAATTTACATGAAAATAACTAGATAGATGAATCTGAGACAGGAAAAGTACTGAATGAAGGAAAACTGTTACATTCAGCTGAATTTGAGTTCGTGGAGAAGAGATGAAGGTACTTGGTATGCATGTTTGCTTCTATTTCCCAAGTAGAACCCTCAACGGACTGATTTCTCCACAGAACTTTGACCAAGGGAACTTCTTTGTTCCATAGTCTATGGGCCTGATGATCAAGAATTTCTACTGGGACTTCTTCATATGAGAGACTATTCTGAATATCTGTACTTTCTAGAGGAACTATAACGGTTGAATCCTCCATGCACTTCTTCAACAAGGACAGAGGGAAAACTTGATGAACTGAGAATACATCTACAGGTGGCTCAACCTTGTATGCCACATTTCCAACATGACTCAAAATCTGGAAAGGGCCTACATACCGGGGACTAAGCTTCTTCTTTTTGTCAAATCTCTTTACCCCTTTCATAGGCAAAAATTTCAAATAAATAAGATCATCAACCTGAAACTCAAGATCTCTTCTTCTTACGTCTGCATAAGATTTCTGACAACTCTGAGCTACTTTCAATCTCTCTATAATCCACTAAACTTTTCCATGGCCTCAAACATCATGTCTTGCCCAATCAAAGCAGCCTCACCCAGTTTGAACCAACCAACTAGCGATCTATATATCCACCCATAAAGAGCCTCAAATGGAGCCATTTGAATACTAGCATGGTAACTGTTATTATAAGAGAACTCAATCAATGGCAAATGGTCATCCCAACTACCTTTGAAATCAATAACACATGCTCTCAACATAACCTCAAGAGTCTGAATGGTCCTTTCTGCCTGACCATCTGTCTGCGGATTAAAAGATGAACTAAGATGAACTTGGGTACGAAGACCCTTCTGAAAGGTTTTCCAAAACTAAGAGGTAAACTGAGTACCCCTATCTGAGATGATAGACAAAATAACTCCATACAATCTAACCATCTCTCTAATATGCAACTTAGCATAATCTTCAGCTATATAGGACATGTGAATTAGAAAGAAATGCACTGACTTAGTCACTCTATCTATAATAACCCAAATCAAGTGATGCTAACGAGGAAAATGAGGTAAACAAGTCACAAAATCCAAATTCACTACTTCTCACTTCCAAGTGGGGATACCAAAATCTTGCAATGTACCTCCTGGTCTTTGGTGCTCTACCTTAACCTGTTGACAAGTTGCACCCTTTGCTACAAACTTTGCTATATCTCTCTTTATACCACTCCACTAATAGATTTCCTGTAAGTCGTGATACATCTTGGTAAAACCTAGATGAATGGATAACGCGCACCATGAGCTTCCTCCATAATCCGCTGCCTCAATCATCAACACATGGTACACAAAATCTATTCTGGTACCTCAACATACCATCACCTCCTTGGGAGAAAACCTATACCTTTTGTTCTTTATCTGACTCTTTTAGTTTGACCAAACTAGGATCCTTATCTTACTTCTCTTTCACTTCCGAAACTAGAGAAGATTTGGAAGTATTTTGAATCCAAATATTCCCTTCAGCTGAATCAACCAATCTAACACCCAATCTAGCTAACCGATGAACTTCCTGAACTAACTCTTTCTTACCATTCTCCATATGAGCAACACTGCCCATAGAAATCTTCTAAGGGAGTCTACCACTACATTAGCCTTGCCTGGATGATACAACACACTCATATCATATTTTTTAAACAATTCCAACCACCTTCTCTGTCGAAGATTCAACTCCCTCTGAGTAAATACATACTGCAAACTTTTGTGATTCGTAAACACATCAACATGCACCCATAAAGATAATGTCTCTAAATTTCCAATGCAAACACAACAACAGCTTACTTAAGATCATAGGTCGAGTAGTTCTTTTTGTGAGGCTTAAGATGTCTAGAGGCATAGGCTATAACCTTACCTCTTTGCATCAACTCAGAACCCAAACCAACTCTAGAGGCATCACAATACACCACAAAACCATCTGTACCATTAGGTAACACTAAAACTGAGGCTAAAGTAAGTCGAGTCTTCAACTCTTGATAACTCTTCTCGTAGGAATCTGACCATTGGAACTTAACTTTCTTTTGAGTCAATATAGACATAGGGGATGCAATAGACGAAAAACCCTTAAAAAAACACCTGTAATAGCCAGCCAAACCCAAGAAACTCCTAATGTCTAATAGCTAAATAGGTCTAGGCCAATTTCTTACTATTTTTGTATTTTAAGGATTAACTCGAATATCCTCACTGGAAACAATATGTCATGACCTGAGTCGGGGCCCTGGCCGTAACGAGCATCCCAAACCATGGAGGCTCGGGCACCTTTCTACATCTGGTAATCATGCACTATACTCATACAATAAAGAAAGAATGTTGAAGTATAAATCATTACAGAATCATAGTCATGTTCTGAGTTAAGTATATTGATACGAAAGAAAATCCATAAACATCTAGACAACATCTATTTTTGTCTACGAAATCTCTAATACACACAAAATTATCAGTTGTCTAAAACTGGGACAAGGCCCCCAGTGGACCTAAACCAAAGTAAATAATAAGTGACTGAAAAGAAATAGGCCTTTCGGAATAAAGAAGGCTCACCAACTGCACACTTCAATTCTGTCTGAATAACTCTACGGCTTAGCAGGACCTCTAGACTGAGCCTCAGACCTTGAAATGTAGGGGGGTCATTACAATTGTACTAGTACGTAGAGCAATCCAAAATAATGAATTTATACATATATAACATAGGTGAGAGCAAGTCTGAAACATCATGCATTAAATAGATAAAACACATGGGCAATTTCAATGATCTTAAAACAATTTTTGACAATGTAGTTCTAATCTTTGAATTACTTTTGAGTTAGGTGGTACGCACTACATATCCTAAAGTATTCCCCACGGGCTATATGGGATACGCCCTTAACTCGGCGGCCAAGCCCCCAACCCAAGTTTTCCGACAGGATTGGAGTTTCTGCTTATCTACTACGCCACAGGGCCGTCACCAGCATACAATTTCCCTTTCGAGTAACATATGAACTCGTATCGGCAAAACACGGTTTCGGGCAATGACTTTTATGGATCATGCCTTCTTCGAGTAACCACCTAATATCTCTTAAGCCTATTTTTAGAATGTTCGCATTTTTATAAAATCAAATTATGAAAATCTAAGTAAAATTTGTATTTTTAGTCCGTTCTAAATCTGCTATGGCATTATCTTAATTTGAATCGTCATACCAAGACTTATAAGTCATATTTTTGAGCCATAAAATATCATGTTAAAGATGTTTATTTAGAAGATTGAATGCTTTTTTCCAAACTTCATGACCGCCACTGGTTCATTAAAATGATTAAAAAGAGTGATCATTGCATAAGTTGATAAATGCTTTAAAGAATGAGTCTTCTTGAGTTGCATGAATTATGGTGGTCCAAATCTTGAGTTCTTGAAAATAAAGAGACAGTACCAATGGATGATGTTCTTGTAGAACAAGAAAAAGATCATAAGCCGAAAAAAATTAGAAGATGAACCTCCAATTGAAAATGCACAAGAAAAATGTGAACCTTCTAGGTTTAAGGAGTTTTTAATGTTCCAAAAAGAAATTGAAGCAACCGAGTTATCTATGTTTTAGAAAAATAAAATGAATAAGTTTAAATTTAGGATGCAAACTGAGAAAACATGCCAAAAATATTTAGCGTAGTCAAGGGTTGCATTCAAGATGAGAAGTAAATTTAATTCACCACAAGCCCAAAGAAGAATCTACAAATTTATTCACAAGGTCACTTTCAGTTATCAAGTATGAAGATTCCAAGATAGAAAAACAAAATTTGCAGTTGCTAAAGCAAGGAGAAGTAGTGTTGAATATTTGCTTTAGAATTGCAAGCTTTTTACTGCAGTAATTCTATTGCGATGGACCCAGCCAATTAGTTAATCATTTTAATTAGGAGCTAATTTATATTTGAATTTTGAATAAATAATATTTTCTAGACTTTAAGAGTTTGCTATTTTCTACAATTTCTTTTTGCTTAATTTTAGGTTTAGAAGTTAGTACTTCTACTATAAATTGTAATCTCAGATTGCAATGAAGATATGTCGAACTTTCAATTTCAGTTCATAAGCTTTCTCTCCTGTTCTTCATTCCTTTAATATTCTTATTCTTCTTGTGCAACTTCGTCTCTTCTAAAACAAACAGTCATCATGTCCAGAATGCAGATATACCTCAGACTTTGCACTGGATTAGTAGCAGACACTAGAGGAAGTTTAAGGAGTGGAATGTAGCAATCTGGGGAGGTCAAATTTATCACACATGGAGAGAAAGTAATTGAAATATATTCAAAAATATACGCGTACAAACAAAGATAGTAGTGACACATACAGTCTGAGATCAAGGAGAGTGGAGTGTACAAAGAGAGCACATAGATTGTGAGTTTCTGAGATTTTGTTTTTCATTCTTTAAATGTAGCTAGTATTTTGTGTTCTGTTGGAGGTAGGGTAGGGTTCTCTTTCTCTAATGTGGTCAGATATGCTCAGTGCTTTGTAGATGTAAGTTTTTCGTTGTTAAATAAGACAAAAGAAAGATCAATTCTTCCAAACCAAACATGCACATACTCTTTCCATACACACAAAAAAGGATCTCAATTCTCACGAATACTGATAACAAGAAGAATATCTTCCACTGCAAACGCCATCGAATGACTCCGTAATTTGTGAACACTAAAAGGATACCCTGCCAATGCCAAAGAGATTAAGGATCTGATGATCTTTGATTCAATTCTGATCTAGAATAGTAGGAATATATGTGTCGATGAACTTCCTAAATCTCTTTTTATACTCCTTGGGGGAGATGACAACAGGGTCAAGTACATTCTGGGAAACCACAACTGAGGATTTGAACCAATTCAGGAGTTGTTTGTCCCAGGTATACTGTGTTAGATAGTCAATTATGCCACAAAGAAGTTCATTGCTCTCAGTATCCACTCCCACAAATAGAGAATAATCCATCATATTGATTGACTGCAATTCAGCAAATTATACCAGTTTAGACATAAAATTCTAGGATTAAATGGTTATTGGTTAATAAGGTAAAACAGAAATGACATGCTATTCAAGTTCTATTCATATAATGGTAAATATGAGCTACAGTTCACTTGATAGTCGGATTTCTGACAAACTTACATTGAGGAAAGTAGTGTCATTCCATAGAGCTCTTTGCAATTTCCTTTTTGCGCCCTTAGCAACGTATATAGGATAAAGGTTCATATCATTCACAAAGTTTTGGTCCTGAAGAATGCCTTCAGCACCATTTTCAGCTGAACTAAGTCGACCATGCAAAGTGCCTTTCAGTTCATATTTTTGCGTAATAGTTTTTCCAAAAGAAAGGTTCTCCATCACCACGAGATCGTGGGTTGTCTCTTCCCCGCATTTTGGTGATCTTACCATTACCTGTAAAACATTAATTTGAAGAGAAAAGTCGCATAAGTATATGCATTTTCTGCACTAATAAGCAGAAAATTAAGTGATTAATAGACCTGATAAATGCCAAGAACTTTTACAAGGCAGGTTTCCTTCCCTTCGTCTATGCACTGATACATGTAATCAAAATAACTAGGAGCAAACTTCAAGAATGACTCAAATTCACCCGTCTTAATTTCCTTTACTATGAACCGATCATCAAGAGTTTTGCCGAATAATGGATTAGTTTCTGGATCCCAGACCCTACACCTACTTAAGGAAACAATAAAATCAACTTCAGAACGGCAACACCTCTCTCGCAGATGAAGAAATTGGGCCGCATAGGGACAGATTACTGAGTATTTATGCTTCACAGGCAAATTCCTTGATGAGAATGATTCAGCTTCAAGATCTTGACTTGCAACATGAAAATTTTTCAACAATGCCAATGCACAAGCAATTATGCACGAAAATTCATCTTCATAATCCGACACCATATAATTATCACTGTCAAGGGGAATATAGAGCTTTCCATATTCATCAGTAGTGAGTTCACAAGCTATAGTTTCTGTGTCATGAGTTGCGAGAGAACCTAATCTTGTTAAATGACCTCTCAAAAGATTCTTCATGTATTTACGTCGAATTTCTGGGAAAGGAGTCCACCACCCTTTGTCGTATTCTATTTTGGATAACATTGCTGAGAGGGATCTACTCCTTTGAGGATCAAAATAGCTGGCAACTACAGCATCTGCATTTACCAGATTAGGTTATGTCTGAAAATGGATACATAAGGTTCTAAAACTCAATTTTAGAATCGACATGCTATTGTAAGGCTTTCTCACCTCTTTCCAGACTCACTCCTTCCCATTTAGCATCTTTTTTAGCACTCTCCTTGTCTTGTTGCTCCATGTGCTTCATGGTCTTAATAGCCGCCAGTGCCTCATGCTTTTGGTCAGTGGTTTTGGGATCAGTAACTCTACAGTCAGATGAGAACAGTGAATGAAGACGGTGATCCCACACACACCACTCAAGCAGAAGCTCTAGCCGTATTCTGTTGAGGCTCAGAGCTTTATAGACAGCCTCCTGTTTCGCTGAATTCTGAATATCAATCTGTAAATCAGAAAAGGCAAGATTATGTTCAAATGTTGAGTTAATAATGTCTTAATAAGAGAATTATATGTCAGAAAATTTTGTATTAGATGACACACGTCCATAAATTTGACATTTGTTGAGTCATAGCTTGAATGGCTTCTCATCTTGTAAAACTAGGTCTTGAGCGTAACTCACACTCCGAAAGCTAGCTCAAGGGAGGAGGATTGCCCAAGCCTTATACAGAGACCACCAATCTTATTAACCACCAATATGGTGTTAGGGTTTTTGCCCTGATTTTCTTACTATGTTTAAGTTTTACTTTTTTTTAGAAGGAAAATAAAAGTTATCATAATTACTTTTACTTTTACTGAAAGAAAAAAAATATAATTCTTTTGCATATTTGGCTAACCTCTTTCTTGGAGGAAAGGTTTTGGATATCTATAAATAGAATACCCCTTCTCATACCATAACACAATAGCATCCACAATGTAATCTTTTAAGAGTTTCGTTTAGGGGGAGATTTTCTCTCTCATTAGTTTTATGCTTTTTAATATTATTTTTAATATTAGGTTTGTTATGATATATATCAATTATAGTGAATGTCTATCAAGATCTATTTGATGTCTATCAGGATTTGATGTATTTGTCTTTTAGTATGAAACTAGGGGCAGATTCCCCCTATAAATAGAAGGGCTTCCTTCATTGTAAATCATCTCTCAAGAAAAGAAATAAGAATCACTCTCTCTATTCTCTACTCTTCTTCTTTATTTTTTCTTGTTTTATAACACGTTATCAGCACGAGACTCTACCGTCTCAAATTTGAAGCTAAGGCTAAGGTATTATTATTTTTCTTCCCTTTTTCCATATGGCTAACAATCTTACGCAGTGTGAGTTCGTTGCCCTTCAAAGTTCGGGCAGGAACTATATTTTATAGGTGTTGGATGCTGAAATCCACCTAGATGCTATGGGTCTTGGAGACGCCATAAAGAATGAAAATACAGCATCTAGTCAAAATCGTGCTAAGGCTATGATTTTCTTACGTCATCATCTTGACGAAGTTCTGAAAATTGAGTACCTTACTACTAAGGATCCACTCGTATTGTGGAATAGCCTAAAACAAAGGTTTGACCACTTAAAGGTGGTCATCCTCCCGAAAGCACGATATGAGTGGATGCAGCTAAGATTTTAAGACTACAAGTCTGTTCATGAATACAATTCTGCCATGTTCAGAATTTCTTCTCAATTGAAACTCTGTGGAGAGACGGTCAATAATAATGATATGATGAAAAAGACGCTCTCCACTTTTCATGCCTCGAATGTTCTCCTACAGCAACAATATCAAGAAAAAGGTTTCAAGAAGTATACTGAACTAAGTTCTCATCTTCTTGTGGCTGAACAAAATAATGATTTGTTGATGAAAAATCACAAAAACCGACCAACTGGATCCGCACCATTTCCTGAAGTCAATGATGTGCATGCTCACCATGCTAGGCGTGGAAAAGGTCGCGGCCCTGATCGTGGACGTGGTCATGGACGTGGTCGTGGTCGTGGTCACAATGACCAAGAAAGAAACCTTGTTCTGGGTGTTAATCATTCATCAAAAAAAAAAAAAAGATGAGAAACGTGAAGCAGATACTTGTTTTCAATATGGCGGAAAAGGACATTATTCACGTGATTGTCGTGCTCTCAAGAACTTGGTTGATCTTTATCAAGCATCATTAAAGAAGAAAGAGAGAAATCCCGAGGCTAACTTTCTCTCTGAAAATAATGTTGACGTCACATGCTTGGATGTAGCAGACTTTTATGAGCACCCTGAAGGAAAGATTGATCACTTGATTGGTGATGGTTTCGTAAACATGGAAGAATGAATGTTTTTAATTTTAATTTTTTTTAAATTGTTGATAAGAGTTAGAGAATAAAGAATCATGTAAAAATAGTTGTTTGCATGAGTATTGTTTTTAATATTGTTATTTATTATTGAGTTGAATCAAATTTTAATTTTGTCATTATTTATTGAAAAAAAAAAGAATGATATATGTAACACTTGAGTTCACTGTTATATCAATATTAATATGTTATATTGTACATGGTAAATATAATAAATATGCAGAATAGAGTATGACAGTCAATTAGTATTAAAACGAATAAAGTGTAGTGATGTGTAGACATGCATATATATAGTATGCAATCTTTTTATATAGAAGGCTATAAAATATATATATATATATATATATATATTCCCAAGATGCAATGTCAGAATGTTTAACATGCAATATAATATTATTATATTATATTTCTTAAATAACGTAACAATTCTACTGCTACTTATTTTGTATATCAAAATCCTGAGGCTATTGGTTCCTTCTGTTGATTGTTGTCTTGTAATGTAAAGTAAATTATCTTGCCGATTGAGAGAGCTGTCATGTATACTTCTTCCTGATTGTCACTTTCTTCATATCAAGCTTGGATTTATTTTTTTAATTTGTTTCAATTATTGTATTTTTAATGAATTGACTTTGCATGCATGTTGAGAAGATATAAAATGCTAAGCTAAGCTAAGTTAATCACGTTCTAATTGGACTTTTTTTTTACTTAGTAAAGTGTGATTAACAATTACTTATAGTATAAACTTTCACTTTGTACAAAGATTTAATATGTATTTGGTGTATGTCATTTTATGTGAAGATATGGATAATTTTCAAAGTAAGCTATCAAATTATGAAGATATTTGTTTGATTGATTCTGGCACTACACATACGATATTCAAAGATGATAAATATTTCTCTCATCTAAACATGGGCAAGATTAATGTTACTACAATTTCTGGTAGTGCTAATTTGATTGGAGGCTTCGTAAAAGTCATTATAATCTTGCCCAAGAGAACTAAACTTATCATAAATAATGCTATATTTTCTCCTAAGTCTCGAAGAAACTTGATGAGTTTTAAAGATATTCGTGAAAATGGTTATCATATCAAGACAATTGATGAGATGAATCTTGAATATCTTGGTATCACCAAGAATATCTCTGGCCAGACATGTGTTGTTGAAAAGTTTCCTGCTTTATCTTCTAGCCTGTATTGGACAAAGATTTGTGCAATTAAGGCAAATTCTATAGTAAACCGGAAGTTTACTGATTCCAATACTTTCGTACTTTGGCATGATCGTCTGGGACATCCAGGATCAATAATGATGAGATGAATAATAGAAAATTCAAATGGGCATCCATTAAAGAACTTGAAGGTTCTTTCGAATGGTGAATTCTCATGTAATGCTTGTTATCAAGGCAAGCTGATTGTGAGACCATCGCCAACAAAAGTTGGGATTGAGTCCCCCGCGTTCTTGAAACATATACATGGGGACATTTGTGGACCAATTCACCCACTAAGTGAGTCGTTTAGATACTTTATGGTCCTAATAGATGTTTCTTCTAGATGGTCTCATATGTGCCTTTTGTCATCTCGCAACTTGGCATTTGCAAAATTGTTGGCACAAATAATACGATTATGAGCTCAATTTCTTGATAATCAAATTAAGTTTATTCGCCTTGATAATGCTGCAGAATTTTCATCGTAAGCATTTAATGACTATTGCTTATCAATTGGGATAAGAGTGGAACATCATGTACCCCATGTTTACACTCAAAATGGCCTTGCTAAGTCATTAATTAAACGTCTGCAGTTGATAGCAAGACCATTACTGATGAAAACTAAGTTTCCCACTTCTGTTTGGGGTCATGCAATTTTGCATGCTCCAACACTTGTTCGTCTTAGACTGACAAATTATCATAAATTTTCTTCGTTGCAATTGGTTTTGGGTCAAGAGCCTAATATATCTCACTTGAGAACTTTTGGGTGCGGTGTATATGTGCCTATAGCACCACCAAACCGCACCAGATAGGCCCAAAGAAGGTTAGGAATTTATGTTGGGTTTGAATCACCCTCTATTATTCGCTATCTTGAACCATTAACGGGAGATATGTTCACTGCTCGATTTGCAGATTATCGATTTGATGAGATACTTTTCTCAAAATTAGAGGGAGAAGATAGTGATATCAAAAGAGAAATTTTGTGGAAAAAATCCATCACTATCTCATCTTGAGCCACGTGCTTCTATTTGTAAGAAAGAAGTACAAAAAATTATTCATCTGCAGAGAATTGCAAATCAAATTCTGAACGCATTTACAGATTTGAAAAGGATCACTAAATCACATATTCCTGCAAAGAATGTCCCAATTCGAATTGATTTTCCTAAAGGACCATCCACTAGTGTCATAGCTAATGAATCTAAAGCACGCTTGAAGCATGGCAGCCCATTTGGTTCTAAGGATCGAAATCCTAAAAAAAGAAAAAAAATGGTCAAGATGACACTACGAAAGATCCACATATGGAAGTTCAAGATTTGAGCAATGTTGATATCCCTGAAGGAATTAATAAGCCTGAGACTCAAGAAAATCAGGAACTATCCATAAATTCAATTGATGTTGAAACTAATTTGAATCGATCTGAAATAGTAGTAGATTATGTCTTTGCATATAATGTTGCAACGAAAATCATGCAAGATAGTGAGGATATTAAACCTCGATCTGTCACAGAATATCGACAAAGAAATGACTGACCAAAATGGTAAGAAGCAATTCAATCTGAATTGAATTCACTTGCCAAACGTGAAGTTTTTAGACCTATAACTCAAACATCTAATGATGTTAAGCCTATTGGCTATAAATGGATCTTTGTGTGAAAAAAAATGAGAAAAATAAAATACAAAGGTATAAAGCACGCCTTATTACACAAGGATTTTCATAACGGCCTGGTGTCAATTATGATGAGACATATTCACCAGTTATGGACGCAATAACATTGCGTTATCTTATTAGTTTCACTGTCCATGAGAGACTTGAAATGCATTTGATGGATGTGGTAACAGCCTATCTATATGGATCACTTGATAATGAGATATACATGAAAATTCTCGAAAGATTTAAAATGTCGAAAGCATATAGTTCAAAGCCTCGGAAAATATATTCCATTAGATTGCAAAGATCATTGTATGGTTTGAAGCAATCTGGACGCATGTGGTATAACCGTCTTAGTGAATATTTATCTAAAGAAGGTTATACGAATGATGAATTTTGCCCATGTGTTTTCATAAAGAAAACAACGTCGGAGTTTGTTATACTTGTTGTCTATGTCGATGACATAAACTTTATTAGAACGCCAATAGAGCTTCAAAAGGAAATTGATTACCTAAAGAAAGAATTTGAGATGAAAGATCTCAGAAAGACAAAGTTATGCCTTGGTTTGCAAATTGAGCATTTGACAAACGGCATCTTTGTTCATCAATATGCCTACACAAAAAAGGTGATGAAACGATTCTATATGGATAGAGAACATCTATTAAGTACTCTGATGGTTGTTCAATCACTTGATGTGAATAAGGATCCATTCCGACCTCAAGAAAAGAATGAGGAACTCCTTGGTCCTGAAATATCATATCTTAGTGCAATTGGTGCACTAATGTATCTTGCAAATACTACAAGGCCTGATATTGCCTTTTCAGTAAATTTGGTAGCAAGATATAGTTATGCTCCTACTAGGAGACATTGGAATGGTATCAAACACATATTACGGTATCTAAAGGGAACTACCGATATGGGCTTATTTTATTCTAAAGATTGCAGTTCCGATCTTGTTAGTTATGTTGATGCTGGATACTTATCCGACCCGCATAAAGCTCGGTCTCAAATAGGCTATGTATTCATATGTGGGGGTACTGCCATATCTTGGAGATCAACAAAGCAGTCTATCGTAGTCACTTCATGAATCACGCTGAGATTATAGTTATTCATGAAGCAAGCCGAGAGTGTGTGTGGTTGAGATCCATAATACATCTCATTCGAGAAAAATGTGGCTTGAAATATGACAATGTATCCATAATTTTATATGAAGATAATGCAGCATGCATAGCATAACTTAAAGGAGGATTCATAAAAGGAGATAGAATGAAGTACATTTCGCCAAAGCTCTTCTATACACATGAGCTCCAAAATGATGGTGATATTGACGTACATCAGATTCGTTCAAGTGACAATGTGGCTGACTTATTCACCAAGTCTCTTCCAACTGCAACTTTCAAGAAGATGGTGCACAAGATCGGAATGCAAAGGTTCAAGGAAGTTCTTATTAGGGGGAGCTAATACGCGTTGTACTCTTTTTTCCTTACGAGGTTTTGTCCCACTGGATTTTCCTTGTAAGGTTTTTAATGAGGCAGCCTATATGTGTATTGTTAGACATTCAAGGGGGAGTATTATGAAATATATCAATTATCGTGAATGTCTGTCAAGATCTATTTGATGTCTATCAGGATTTGATGTATTTGTCTTTTAGTGTGAAACTAGGGGCAGATTCCCCCTATAAATAGAAGGGTTTCCTTCATTGTAAATCATCCCTCAAGAGAAGAAATAAGAATCACTCTCTCTATTCTCTCTACTCTTCTTCTTTATTCTTTCTTGTTTTGTAACAAGGTTCTATATGTAGGCCAATTGGCCAAATCATATAATAAAATTATGTTTTTAGTATTGTTTTTCGTTGTCATCTTATTTATCATCTCATAGTTTACAACTAATAGCTTCCGCATGATGGCCTCTCGATTTCAAACCCAACATATGGGACTTTTTTCTCATTCTTTAACACATCTTCATCAGGAAATAACAACCTAACTAATCTTTGTCCATGCGTGTATAAATTTGATATATGTTAACATGCTAGTGAACATTGCATGGACATCATTAAGTAGTTTGTTATGCCTGTTGGACAAACATATATGAAAAAGAAAAAAAAACATATATGGATTTTTTACACTAACAAACCCAGTGTATTCCCATTCCCACATACTGGGGTCTGGAGAGGGTAAAATGTACGTAGTCCATACCACTACCTCCGAAGAAGTAGAGAGGTTGTTTCCGATAGACCCCCGGCATAAATGGGATCTTTTTATAAAATAAAAAAGAGGAAACAAGATGCAATGACAATGCATGAATTACCACAAGATTGATTACATTGGATGCTATAAGAACACACAATCCTCGAATGAGAGCTGAGAAAGGAACTAACCTCAAATTGAAATCTCTCTTCCTTCAACATTTTCTCAACTTCAGAGAATTCCAAAGTTGACCCTTGAAAATTCAGAGTTGTTTTATTACAACGGGACTCAATTGCCTTTAAAGCTTTCTCCAAATCGAGAAACATCATAATCCCTTTCATGTAAATCTAGTTAAGAAATGGAAATTTCAGCCATCATAAACTTGAAATATATAATACATTTTCAGCCAAAATTAAAAGCATTAGTATACAAAAAACGTGCACCATCAAAAGAACCTACGTCTTCACAATCCTTAGACTCTCCTTTGGTCAAACTGCTAAACTCCAGCTTCACAGGTGGAAGAGACACGGAATATAAAGTAAAAGTTGAGTACTTGAACACGGCGACCACAGATCCCAATCTGCACATTTAAGAAAATGATACGAATTTCTTCAAAAAAAGATGAAATAAGAGCAAATCGTCACACACTTAATCACTGTGCATCAATTCAAATGATTGGCAGAGTTGAAAAAAGAAGCTGCTAAATAAATGTTACCGCTCGCTCAGTGATGCAACAAACAGTCGATTAGTTCTGCCGTAAAATGATTATATCTGTACCTAGTTATGCCTTAATCCTAAATCGATTATATCAGTAGCTATTCCGTCCTAATCAGGGTCATTTCATTCCAATAATTTAAAACTTGTCTTAAAAGGCATTTATTGAGAAAAACACAGAGGTTCTGTGGATTTAACAATTAACCCTGTACGACATTCAAGTCTCTACTAGAAGAAAAGGACTCCAATAAGTATAATGTGATATAATTATGACATCAACAAGTCCTTGATCCCTGATAGTTGGTGTTGATTATATGAATCCTTCGCTTCCATTACATTATGTTCTCTGCTAGTTCAAATTGATTTTAGGTTTTCTTTTTTTTTTTTGAGGTAACTTTTCTTCGTATGATTTAGGTCCAACTCTTTCCCTTTATTACCTTTAACCATCCAAGTGTTACATGTAAAGACAGGTTCATATGAAGGTCCCCGTAGGACTTAGCCAAATCATCTCAAGCAACCTTTGTCTCATTTTAGGATAAATTTCATCCATGATGATTTGGCTAAGTCCTACGGGGACCTTCATATGAACCTGTCTTTACATGTAACACTTGGATGGTTAAAGGTAATAAAGGTAACTTTGTATCTATTACGCAAAATTATTTTTCTTTCATTCATTTCATCCATGGTCACTTAACTTTGTATCTATTACGCAAAAGTCACTTTTCTTTCATTCATGGTCATTTAACTTTAGTCCGACCATCACAAAAGTCACGGGTAAATTTCATCCATGGTCACTTAACTTTGTATCTATTACACAAAAGTCACTTTTTTTTCATTCATTTCATCCATGGCCACTTAACTTTGTATCTATTATGCAAAAGTCACTTTTCTTTCATTTCATCCATGGTCATTTAACTTTTCTCCGATCATCACAAAAGTCACTGTAACCGAATTTTACAATAATTTCATCGAAAAAATGATGTGGCAACCTTAATTAGTTCTTAATTTTAATTTAAGTGAATATATAATATATATATTCCCATATCTTGACCTTGTTTTATATATGCACAACTCAATTTTTCTTATATATTATTTAATGAAAGAATATCAATCTCTTAATAGATTAGATTACCTAATGAACACTATTTACATAAAAAAATTTGGTTGATATTTTTATGAAACATTTCATAATATTGTATTCATCTGCCAAAAATGTGCATCGAAAAAGAGTGATAAACAAGATAAAATCTTCAAAACACATAAAATAGAAATACATGAATGATATTATTTTTTTAAAAAAAAATATTTTAATTCTTTGAAGATAAATCAACATGCTAAAGATAGTTTTAAAATAAAATCTTTTTAATTGTATCATTGAATAAGTATTGTCAAAATTTGTAAATATTGTTATATTAACGTACAGTTTTGTTAATAAAAGTTATAAAATATAAGTACTTTAATAGATAAAGAAATTATAGGATATCTAATTTTTATATTTATTAATTAAATTAATTAATTAATATGTAATTTATCAGAAATTGAATATTATAATAAAAAAATTTAAGAGAATTAATCGATTAGTCAAACAGTTAAAAATACAAAAACAAACTCAATTAACAAAGTAGTTTATCATATTATTATGATATACCGAATGCAAAGACTCAAGTGGCAAGAAAAAGAATGTATGAAAAAAATAATTTTATCAACTACATATCACAATTTAACAGGTAAAAAAATAATTTTATCAACTACATGCCATAATATTAGAGGAAAAAAATAATTTACCAACACATATCTCAACTTTAGAGGATTTTAAGAATATATAAGTATAATTTTATTTCATAAAAATATCAATCACGTTTTTTTTATGAAAATAATCTTCATTAGGTAATTGGTATTCTTTCATTAAATAATTCATAAGGAAAATTGGGTTGTGCATATATAAAAAGGGTTAAGCTATGAGTAATATATTATATATTCACTTAAATTAAAATTAAGAACTAATTAAGGTTGTCATATCATACTTTCGATGGAATTATTGTAAAATCCAGTCATAATGACTTTTGGGATAAATTTCATCCATGGTCACTAAACTTTATATCTATTACGCAAAAGTCACTTTTTTTCATTCATTTCATCTATGGTCACTTAACTTTGTATCTATTACGCAAAAGTCACTTTTCTTTCATTCATTTCATCCATGGTCATTTAACTTTACTCCGACCATCACAAAAGTCACTATGACCGGATTTTACAATAATTTCATTAAAAAAATGATGTGGCAAACTTAATTAGTTCTTAATTTTAATTTAAGTGAATATATAATATATTACTCATATCTTGACCCTTTTAATATATGTACAACCCAATTTTCCTTATGAATTATTTAATGAAAGCATACCAATTACCTAATGAAGACTATTTTCATAAAAAAAAATTGATTGATATTTTTATGAAATAAAATTATACTTATATATTTTTAAAATCCTCTAAAGTTGAGACATGTGTTGGTAAATTATTTTTTTCCTCTAATATTATGGCATGTAGTTGATAAAATTATTTTTTCCTGTAAAATTGTGACATGTAGTTGATAAAAAAAAAATTCATACATTCTTTTTCTTGCCACTTGAGTCTTTGCATTCGGTATATCATAATAATATGATAAACTACTCTATTTATTGAGTTTGTCTTTGTATTTTTAACTGTTTGACTAATCAATTAATTCTCTTAAAAAAATTTATTATAATATTCAATTTCTGATAAATTACATATTGTTTAATTAATTTAATTGATAAAAATTAGATACCCTATAATTTCTTTATCTATTAAAGTACTTATATTTTATAACTTTTATTAACAAAACTGTACATTAATATAACATTATTTGTACAAATTTTGACAATACTTATTCAATGACACAATTAAAAAAAAAAATATTTTAAAACTATTTTTAGCATGTTGATTTATCTTCAAATAATTAAAATAATTTTTTTAAAAAAATAATATCTTACATGTATTTTTATTTTATGTGTTTTGAAGAATTTATCTTGTTTATCACTCTTTTCCGATGCACATTTTTGACAGATGAATACAATATTATGAAATGTTTCATAAAAATATCAACCAAATTTTTTTATGTAAATAGTCTTCATTAGGTAATCTAATCTATTAAGAAATTGATATTCTTTCATTAAATAGTCCATAAAAAAAATTGAGTTGTGCACATATAAAAGAAGTCAAGATATGAGAATATATTATATATTCACTTAAATTACAATTAAGAACTAATTAAGGTTGTCACATCATTTTTTCGATGAAATTATTGTAAAATCCGGTCATAGTGACTTTCGTGATGATCGGAGAAAAGTTAAATGGTCATGGATGAAATGAATGAATGAAAAGTGACTTTTGCATAATAGATACAAAGTTAAGTGACCATGGATGAAATTTACCCTCTCATTTTATTCTCTATAAGTGCGTGCTGAACCTCTATCAGCTGTCATCCTTCTTATTTTTTTCCATGGACAGTTTGACCACACAACAATCTATGTGTCACATTTAATTTGTGGATATGTTGTTTACTCCTAAAGAACGTTTCTGTTCACAAGACATTCCTTTAAAACTGTCTTTCATTTTGTTAGATAACCTTCAATTATGATATGATCCAATTTTAGCATTTCATTCCCTGCTTTTGTAATTCATTTTTAGCTTAATGAATAGTCACGTGCAAGTCATGTGACCTGTTGTTAGCTGTTAAGAAAGTTTAGTTATAACTAACTTTTGGACTCAATTCCCAAATTCGGTTAGGATATCTGTATAAGTTGTGGAACTTCTCACTGTAATCATTAGATAGAATTTGTCAATCAAATCAACATCAACTTCGCTCTTTTCTTCTCTAATTCATAAGGGTTCCATTCTCTAAGAGATAACTGTTCAAGAACAATTCAGCTATTTGTTCTTTAGGTGATCTCACTTATCCTCATTTTTTGTTCGATCAATTTGGTTCTTATGAGATTACATAATTGATTTTAATCATCTTACTTTTTAATTTAAGTTTTAAACAAAAATATGTAAAATACTAAATTTATAAGTTGGAACGACTTCGGTCATACCCGAAGAAGTAGTGGAAATCTCTGTGGAAGGGGTGACTGCAGTCAGGCTGTCTACTAAACAAAGAGGGGTTTGAGAAACTGAGCTGCAAAAATTTTCCAAATGACAAATCGCGGGATCTACTGGACAGTAAAACTCTTTTGGAATTTTTTGAGCCTTCGTTCTGGAATATGCATTTACAACGACTCCACATCCAAAGTTTCCCTTCACTTTCACCTGGAAGGCCCTTGTGCAATGGAAGAGAACGAACTTGAATAGTGAGTAGCTTCCCTTGATGTGCATAACTGAAGATATGACCTTCAGGAGATTCACCGCAGGTCCAGCACTGGTGGGTCTGCACAATAGAGCTTACGCGTCAACAACCTAAAACAAATGCTTCTATGTATAGAAAACGATAAGCTGGCATAACCAAAGTTCCGACCACAGTACATAGATTATAGAAACAATTTCAATTATTGCATTCTTCTAATGAGAAACCAGAAATCTAGGAAAACAAAACATAGTGACACAAAGAAAGAGTTCTGAGTCGAGATAATTGAGTTCGACGCACCTGATTTAGCAAATTATCTTGCAAGAACCTACCAAGGGGAATATCAAAAACTAGATAGAGCCTGATTCTGAGAGCATTATGCTCACACTTAGTGCCTCTTTTCGCATTGCAAGTGGACTTCATCACTAAAATACTCTCCCAATCTAATGATGATATCATGGCATCCATCTTATGTCCTTCGTCTTCAGGAATTTCCAGAGACTCTTCTGCCCTCACTAATGGACAATGTAGTTGTTCCTTTTCAGGTCTCTTCTCATTGTCAGGAAAAGTGCCCTCCTGTTCTAGATCAATTTGATTAGCCAACTCTTGTGCATGAGAAACGTGAACATCATTTACGCCGTCATCTTCTGGATTGTTTGGCTTAAACAATAGAGAATCACCTTCTTCATCTATGTTATGCCTTATTTCACCAAGAACACTACTGGAAATTAGAGTATCTTTAACAAAGGGTGAACTGGTCTCAGCATAAAGTTCCTCATTAGTACGAAGGATTTGTTTCCCTGAACTAACAGATAGATCTCCATCAGTGACTATTAGATTCACAACTTGGCTAGGGGGACTACTTGAGAACATCGCTTTTTGATCTAGAAGGAAAGTAGTCTCAATAAGTAAATTATATGCCATGGTGACTGCACACCGGACCACATATTTAACTTTCTTTAATTCATCGCTGTTAGCTCCCATTAACAAAATCTGCCAAAGAAATCACGTCCGGTGATCTAAAGATATAGGCATCATGAACAAGCAAGAAAATTGATTTGTTTTTGCAAGTGCAAAGAGCAGTTAAGTATAAGAAATTAAACTATCAGTTGGTACCAACATTGACAATATTGAGTGAAATCAATTAACAATCAGACAACATTAATATAAAACTTTGCAAGCAAACCAAATAAAATCATCCTCTTACTAAAAGACAGAAGAAGCACCACATATCTATGTCGCTAGGACTCTTCAAAAGTTTCATCGGGTGTGTGCTGGATCCTTTAAAAGTAGTGCATTTTTTGAGGATCCGACACGGGTCCGACAGCGTTGTTGGGAGTCCGAGCAACATAGCCATATAGTATGAGATTAATGCACCAAGCTGCCACTTTTTTTCTCTTTTATCTTCTTGAACCAACTCACAAATCAGGTCAAGATCTGGCTCACAAAACTAGCTATCATATGATATGGGAATAGATCATGCGGGGTTGTTCTGGAATGACTAAACATGTGATTCAAAGTAACCACAAAGTTGATTATATATTCTCATGAAACCATTTCATGATGAATGTACAAAGAAAACACATAACCAGCAAAGACATTGGACAAACGGCTCTAAATTATATAGAGGCAATAACTTAATGCCTGTCATAAGAAAATAATTGTTATTTTATGGTGTTCGGGTACAAGAATCTGTATATATGCAACACCAACTTAAACTCTAGTTCAAGTCTAAGACAAGAACACTTTTAAGGTTACATAACACCTTCAACACTAGATTATGAATAATCTATCTAAGAAGTATGTTTATTTTCTGAAAATAGATGAAATAGAATTTGTAAGGCCAAGTTCCCGACTTCACGGAGTGTCCTTAAGGAATAATTCCCCTCATTGTACCCGAGGTTATGGAATCTTCCTCCTACGATAAATTGGCCTTCAATCCGAACAATAGCGGTACCTCAAATTGTTGGATTCAACGAACTCACTCAACAGTTTGATTGATCATACAGAATGTTTTGAAGACAAGAAGAGAGTTTGTATTTCAAAAAATTTGTGTCTAAACCTGTGGATGAAAGCAGGTTTATATAGCCTTCATATGCCTCTTCTGAAAAGTGACAATGGTTCACTTAAAGGTGTGACCTTTCCTGAAAGATCATGTCTATTCATCCAAAGTTTGCATCTTTTCCAAACAGGCAGACCATTTCATGAATCAGTGTGTCATTTCGTTGAAGGATTGCATCCTTCTGCAGCATCAGTTCAAAACAGTGTATCCCTTTGAAGCATCAGTTCGAAACACAGCATGCATGCATATAACTGGAGGATCAAAACACAGAAAAACTTACTACGTTTATATTTTTCCCTTCGAATTAAATTTCTGTCAAATAAATTTTGTCCAAAAAGATAGATCTCATCAAGAGATCATTTTCCAAATCCAAATCCAAATCTGAAGCTAAAGCCGAGCGAGCGACGACGACGACGGCACGAGGCATCTTTTATTTCTTGCCCCACATACCAAGTGGAATAAGTGTTTCTTAATATAAATACTTGAAAGTCACATTCTCCCACCAATGTGGGAGAAATGGTATACTTTTCATTTTAGTATTTTCTTCTTTCTTTTTTTTTTCCATTTTTCATTCACACTTTTCATATACTTTGAACCCAACAATCCCCCACATGAACGGAAAATAGCTATTTTTCATAAAAAATTTATGGACAAGTATGTGATCATCAAGCAAAGACTGATTGTATCTGGATAAGTGGGTTTTCCTTTGAACTTTTCGTAGTGAACATGCATCGGATGCACTCGGTTAATCAGTAGATTTGATATCTTTGAACCGTCAAGCTTTAATGTGCACCTAGATAACACATGTCGCACAACCATCCTTTTACCATTTATGGTTCTCACAGTTTTGTTCTTTTCATCTATGAACACGTCCCGGTTTCATGAGAGCTTAGAGAATAGGCCTTTACTAATATTCTCCTTGAAGCGGCTTCCACTTAGCCCTCACATAGGTAATTTCTAAACGTTCAATCCTTTAGATTAAACTATTTGGTCAAATCTGTCAAATTTAGATAATTATTAAAAGACTTTTCACCTTAAGTCTTATCCTTGTTTACTAAACATTGTCTACATCATGAGAATGGGTTGGTTAATTGACAATGTTGAACCTGTCAAACACAACTTTGTTTGATCTCCTTGAACCTAGCTCTTGGGATCTCCAGTCTGCTAGGTAGAGTTACCACTATGCTGACTTATCCTGGGCCTTAAACCCATTCCGTTGGATGTCATTTCCACTCATTCTCTAGATAGGCCTTTTGTAAGTGGATCTAACACATTATCCTTTGACTTTACATGGTCAACACTGATAATTCCACTAGAGAGAAGTTCCCTAACAGTATTATGTCTTTGTTGTATGTGACGAGATTTGTCATTGTACATCATGCTCCCTGCCCTACCTATTGACGCTTGGCTATCACTGTGTATACATACTGGTGCCACTGGTTTGAGCCAATAAGAAATATCTTCCAAGAAATTCTGGAGTCATTCTGCTTCTTCGTCGACTTTATCCAATGCGATAAATTCAAATTCCATTGTAGACCGAGCAATACAAGTCTGTTTGGATGATTTTCAAGAGACTGCTCCTCCACCAATAGTAAATGCATATCTACTTGTGGATGTTACTTCATTCGATAAGTGATCCAATTTGAATCACTATATCCTTTGAGAACCGCAGGATATTTATTATAATGCAAATCATAGTCTTGAGTGTATTTAAGATACCCCAAAACTCTTTTCATTGTCATCTAATGAGTTTTGTTGGGATTACTCGTGTACCGACTCTATTTATTAATAGCGCATGTTATGTCTGGTCGTGTACAGTTCATTATATACATTAAACATCCCAATACTCTTTCGTACTCTAATTGTGAGTCACTTTCACCTTTATTCTTTCGAAGTACAAAGCTCACATCCAATAGAGTCTTGGCAATACTGAATTCCATATACTTGAATTTGTCAAGTACATTTTCGGTATAATGAGACTGTGACAATGCCAACCCTTGTGGAGTTCTATGGATTCTTATTCCTAAGATCGCATCCGCAACTTCAAGGTCTTTCATATCAAACTTACTCTCGAGCATTCGTTTCATTACATTTATGTCAGAAATGTCTCTACTTATGATCAACATATCATCCACATATAAACAAACAATGACTTGGTGATTCAGAGTGTCTTTAATATAAACACATTTATCACATTCATTTATCTTGAATCTGTTTGCCAACATGATTTGGTCAAACTTTTCATGTCATTGTTTAGGTGCTTGCTTTAGTCTATAAAGTGACTTAACAAGTTTATACACCTTTTTTTTTTCTGGAACCACAAAACCCTCAGGTTGTTTCATGTAAATTTCTTCCTCTAAATCTCCATGTAGGAATGCGGTTTTCACATCCATTTGATGAATTTCAAGACCATATACCGTCACTGAGGCAATTAACATTCGAATCAATGTTATCTTTGTTACCGGCGAGTATGTATCAAAGTAATCATGGCCTTCTTTTTGTTTGAAGCTTTTTACTACAAGTCTTGCCTTGTATTTGTCAATAGTGCCATCCACCTTCATTTTCCTTTTAAAAATCCATTTAGAACCTAAAGGTTTATTTCCTGGAGGAAGATCAACCAATTCCCACGTATGGTTGCTTAAGATTGAATCAATCTCACTGTTGACTGCCACTTTCCAAAAGGATGAGTCTGACGATGATATCGTTTCTTTAAATGTTTGAGGCTCATTTTCTAAGAGAAATATTACCAAATTTGATCCAAACGAAGTAGACGTTCTTTGACGTGTACTGCGTCTTGGATTATCTTCACTATGTACATTCTCACTTGGTTCATCTCGAGGTCGTTTAGATCCTCCACTAGACTATTCATGTCTAATTTTATACGGGTAAATATTTTCAAAGAATTCAATATTATCTGATTCAATTATCGTATTTTCATTTATATCTGAATGTTCGAATTTATGAACCAAAAACAGACATGTTTTACTGCTTTTAGCATATCCTATGAATACGCAGTCCACAGTCTTAGGTCTTATCTTAACCCTTTTAGGCATAGGAACTTAGACCTTTGCTAGACACCCCCACACTTTAAAATATTTCAAGTTGGGTTTCCTTCCTTTCAATTTTTCATTAGGAATTGATTGTGTCTTACTATGGGGATCTCTATTGAGTATACGATTGGCTGTAAGGATAGCCTCCCTCCATAAGTTTTGCAGTAAATCGAAACTTATAAGTAAGGCATTCATCATTTTCTTCAACTTTCTTTTCGTAATTTTATTAGATTGAGGTGAATACGGGGTTGTAGTTTGATGGACGATTCCATTCTCTACACATATTTCGGCGAAGAAAGATTCATATTCTCCGCCCCTATCACTTCTTATCATTTTTATCTTTTTCTCTAACTGATTTTCTACTTCAGTTTTGTATTGCCTAAATGCATCTATTGCTTCATCCTTACTATTTAGCAAGTAGACATAATAATATCTAATGCAATCGTCAATAAAAGTTATGAAATACTTTTTCCCACAATGTGATGGTGTTGACTTCATATCACAAATGTCAGTGTGTATTAAGTCTAAGGGATTGGAATTTCTTTCAACGGACTTATAAGGATGCTTTGTATACTTTGATTCCATACACGTTTGACACTTTGATTTATTGCACTCAAAGTTTGTCAAAACCTCTAAGTTAATCAGTTTTCGTAATATTTTATAATTAACGTGGCCTAAACGTTCATGCCATAAATTATAAGACTCAAGCAAGTAAGAAGAATTTAAACTTTTATTGATTTCAACATTCATTACATTCATCTTATAAAGGCCCTCGGTGAGATATCTTTTTCCCATTTACACTTCTCCTTTGCTAATTATAATTTTTTCAGAAACGGTTACACATTTGAATCCGTTCTTGTCTAGAAGTGAAACAGAAATCAAATTCCTACGTAACTCCGGAACGTACAAGACATTGTTAAGTGTCAAGACCTTTTCTGAAGTCATTTTCAAGCCCACTTTTCCTGTTCCTTCTTCCTTAGACTTAGCGGAGTTAGCCATGTAGATCATTTCTTCTACTAGAGCCAGAGAGAATGGAGAAAACAACTCTTTGTTGGCACAAACATGGCGGGTGGCACCAAAATCCATCCACCACTCTCGAGGATTCCCCACCAAGTTGCATTCTGAAAACATAGCACACAGATCATCACATTCTTTGTTGGACTCAATCATATTTGCTTGGACCTTTTTCTTGCCTTTCTTAGGGGCACGACAATCCGTGGACTTAGGGCCAATCTTGCCACAGTTGAAACACTTTCCCTTGAATTTCTTCTTGGGTTGATTGCTTTCTTGTTCAACTTTCATCCTTTTCTTAAAATTGTTTTGGTCATTTTTTACAATATGTGCTCTATTAATTGTAGAATTCCCTTTTGACCTTCTCTCGGCAGCCTTATTATTCTTTTCAATATGCAGTTGGACAATAAGATCTTCGACAGTCATCTCTTTGCGTTTGTGCTTCGAGTAGTTTTTGAAGTCTTTCCACATAGGTGGTAGCTTCTCAATGGTCGTTGCTACTTGAAATGCATCATTCACAATCAAACCTACAAAACAGTTTATGTGAGTACTAAGAACATTTTTAATTTGTTCAACTAAGGTATTTTTCAAAGATATACCTTCCGCTAGGAGATCGTGGATGATTACTTGTAATTCCTGCACTTGAGAGACAACCGGTTTGCTATCTATCATTTTAAAGTCCAGGAACCTTGCAACAAAGAATTTCTTAATTCCCGCATCCTCTGTCTTGTATTTTCGTTCTAGTGCCCCCACAATTTCTTTGATGTCTTAGTTCCACTGTAAACATTATAGATGTTGTCTTGGAAATCACTCAAGATATAATTCCTGCAAAGGAAGTCCGAGTGTTTTCAAGCCTCGGGAACCTCAGGAGCATCCTCACTAGTGAACCTTTGAAGACATAGTGTTGTGAGTTAGAAGAACATCTTCTGCTGCCATCACATAAAGTCAATGCCCGCAAATTTTTTGAGCTTCTCCGCAGGTGCCATTGGTTGCGGAGCATTTGCTCAACTCGTTGAGGCAATACTAGTTGCCCCCACAGTCGTAGCCGTATCTTGCATTTGACTTTCGTTAGTCATTTTTTCTGTCACCACAAGACAATAAAATTTAGTATTTTCAGAATACTACTTATAGAGTTAAGCAACTTTAAACTCTTCTTCTTGTTTCTAGTTAACGATGAAATTTTTATGACTTCCAATCGTCAACCGAGTGATCTTTAACTTGTGATGAAGATTTTATGTCTTCGAATCACTAATTAAGTTCAAACAGAGTAGAAAGCTTAAAGTTTTAATCTCCAAAAATAAGCAATACAGATTCTGCAAGATTATTCCTTAAGATTGTTATTTTATGGTGTTCGGGTACAAGAATCTGTATATATGCAACACCAACTTCAACTCTAGTTCAAGTCTAAGACAAGAACATTTTTGAAGTTACTTAACACCTTCAACACTAGATTATGAATAATCTATCTAAGAAGTGTGTTTATTTTCAGAAAATAGATGAAATAGAATTTGTAAGGCCAAGTCCCCCGACTTCACGGAGTGTCCTTAAGGAATAATTTCCCTCACTGTACCCGAGGTTATAGAATCTTTCTCTCAGGATAAAATGGCCTTCATTCCGAACAATAGCGGTACCTCAAATTGTTGGATTCAACGAACTCACTCAACAGTTTAATTGATCACACAGAATGTTTTGAAGAGAAGAAGAGAGTTTGTATTTCAAAAAATCCGTGTCTAAACCTGTGGATGAAAGCAGGTTTATATAGCCTTCATTTGCCTCTTCTGAAAAGTGGCAATGGTTCACTTAAAGGTGTGACCTTTACTGAAAGATCATGTCTGTTTGTCCAAAGTTTGCATCTTTTCCCAACAGGCAGACCATTTCATGAATCAGTGTGTCATTTCGTTGAAGGATTGCATCCTTCTAAAGCATCAGTTCTAAACAGTGCATCCTTCTGAAACATCAATTCGAAACAGTGCATGCATGCATATAACTGGAGGATCAAAACACAGAAAAACTTATGTCCAAAAAAATAGATCTCATCGATTGTTTTCCAGATCCAGATCCAGATACAAAGCCAAAGCCGAGCAACAACGATGGTGCAAGGCATCTCTCATTTCTTGCCTCACTTACCAAGTGGAATAAGTGTTTCTTAATATAAACACTTGAAAGTCACATTCTCCCACCAATGTGGGAGAAATAGTATACTTTCCATTTTAGAATACACTTTCCATTTTAGTGTTTTCTTCTTCTTTTGTTTTCCTTCCACTTGGTTTCCTCCATTTTTCATTCACACTTTTCATATACTTTGAACTCAACAATAATTGCTTGTGCAAAGAGGTTTATCCACGCCTCAGATGTATGATCCACAGCTCACCAAATAAGCAGGAGGACTGTATTTTATAAAAGCTAACCAATTCAACATATACACCATTACTGATTTTTCTCCTGTGCATATATGGAAATATGATAAAACCAAAAAGATATTTCTTTACGGTCATAACGCAGCATGCCATTTTATAAGTGAATTGCAGAATGATCGATCACACTATTTTTGGTTATAGGAAACCATCCTTGTTTCCCTTGAACAATAACTTATGAAAGATTCCCAATAATCCTTTCTACCAAAATTCTTAGTTATGTATTCTGTATCAGCAAAAGTAAAATAGACAAAAGCTGCAAATATACTCACTGTACATCCAAGACGATTAGAACCGTCCCTGATAAACATCAGTGTTTTGCTAGGCGTTTTCCCACTATCACCAGAAGAGGTATGTTCTTCTAGGAACTTCTCAAAATGAAAGGAATCACACTGCTTGAGCTTTTGGCTTTCCAATAGTTCAGAAGATATGATTGGTGAGCCTGTGTATTGAGCAACTCTCTCCAGTCGATGTTTCTTGATATCCAATACTAGTGTCAATCCTTTACGAAGAGCATACTCCTGTATGTCACGATAAACAGATTTCTCCACTAAAACAACATCTGGTTCGTACATTTCTACCATGTGAATGATAGACTTTACTCTATTGCTCTCCTGTTATTATGGATCAACAGGAACAGTAGTCACAAACATATAAATAATGCACATCTTTTTATTTGATACATAGAGGGCATTGCTAGTTTACCTGAAGCAGTGAATTAAATGCTGACAATTCACTTGAAGAGAGACCAAGTGCACCCTGAATCAACAACAATCTAGGCTTGCTATACCTCGTGGGCATGTGTTTGTGAGCAGCATTTTTATTGAAGACCAAGCCGCGGATTAATTGACTACAAAACAGAAAAAAAAACTACAATTTAGCCCAGTAGATATTGATATTAGGTCATATTTAAAAGTGAAACGAAATCTTTAATGAAGTTGAGGTTTTTGTTGAAGTATTGAGGAGTTAATAACTTAAACGGCCACTCAACTTTGAACTTTTATAGCAAAAGTCACTTAACTTTGAACTTTACTCAGAAAGTCACTCAACTTTAGATGTTTTACTCAAAAAGTCACCCAACCTATTTTATTATTATTTTTAACTAATTTTTGCTTATGTAGAATTTTTTTTAATAACAAAATTCTGAAAAATATAAAATATTAATTTAATGACCTTTTTACCCTTTCTTTCATTCTCCTTTCTTTTATTTGATACCTACATTTAAATGTTTATGTGGATATTTAAATACCTACAGTACTGTTACTGCTTCACTTGGAGAAGTTTTCTTGTTTGCTACTTAATTAGTTGCAGAGTTTTCAAGAGTTTCTAATGATGTTGTTGTTGGCACCATTTAATTAATTTGTAGGTTAAATATTTTGAGGAGATATATAAATCAAGAAATGAAGGTATCAAATGTAGGTATCAAATGAAAGAAAAGGAATGAAAGAAAGAAAAATTTATGATGTGTGAGATATGCCACATCATAGGTGTATGAGGGTTTTATTATTTAAGAAATGTATTATGGGTCTCACTTTATTTTAATTTCTTCTTTTTTTCCACCTATCATTTACTCTTCCCATACCCTAACTGCCCCCCTCAATCCCCCCTCCTAACCCCCAAACATAATCTTTATTTGATTAATTTTGCAAATTTACTTTTTATGTATTTGACTGCACACATTTAAATCACACAACAAAGCACGGGTAAATAATTAGTAATGTTTTGTAAATCATAATGTAATTAATTAATTAAGATAATTATGAAGAAGATTAAGAATAAAAATAAAAAATATAGACTTATTTTTTGAATTGTTAATTTATATCTAAGAAAGAATAAGCGTTCATTAAAGTAACTTTTATGTTACTTAACATGCAATTGAAAATGTCTATGGTAACTTGACCATCTTATTAAAAATATCCTTGATAACGTAGTCATTATACTAAAAATATTTAAAATACTTGAATAATTTATGAAATTAAGAAAAATTTATCATGATTTTTCAATATCAGAAAAAAGGCAATTTTTTGCACTAAAGTTCCCACTGTACACAGGATTCGGAGAAAGGTTCCACCACAAGGATGTATTTACACAATTTTACCTTAAATTTCTGTCAGATGTTATTTCCAAGGCTTGAAGCCTTGAACCCGTGACCTACTCATCACATGGCAATAACTTTACCAGTTGCGTCAAGACTTTTCTTCTGTTTTTCTAATACAATTTTTATTATTAAATGACTACATATAATATTCAAATTTATAAATTTAAATTATAATTAATATGATTGATTTAATAAAATAAATTCTTGATAAAAAATTGTTAAAAGAAATGTCAAGTAAATAAGAATTAAAATAAGGGAGTATTTAAAACCAAAATCCATAATGAAAAAACTGATCTAAAAATCAGACGGTAAAATTTTTTTTAAAAAAAAAAAGGATGAGGAGGGCAAAAGTACGCTGGAGGATGATTAGATAATACCCCTTTCTTTAAATGTAGATATCAAATGAAAAAAGGGAAATGAAAGAAAGGATAAAAAGGTCATTAAATGGATATTTTATAATTTTTAGAATTTTGTTATTAAAAAAAAATTCACATAAACAAAAATTAGTTTTAAAAATAATAAAATGAGTTGGGTGACTTTCTGAGTAAAACATTTAAAGTTGAGTGACTTTCTAAGTAAAGTTCAAAGTTAAGTGACTTTCTGATATAAAAGTCCAAAGTTGAGTGACCGTTTAAGTTATTAACTCGGTGTTGAGTTATTCGTTGTTATCTTTCTTTTTTTGATTTAGTGATTTTATTTCTAAAATTCAGTTATTTAGTTGACATGAATACAATTTTATTAGTACCCTAGTTGAAATAGAATAGGAGTACTTTGCCTATTTATTTTCTAAGTTGTGAATGAATAAACAAGCAGAATATTTTTTATCATAAAACGTATCTTTTCTTATTGTTCTCTGTATTCTTAGAACAACAATTGGTACCCCAAAAAAACCTGCATAAAAGTCAATATTGTTATGTCTTCCAGCAATTTCTCAATTTCTTCACCCCCAATTTTTTCAGGTGAGAATTATCCTATTTGGGTTGTCAAGATGAGAACCTATTTGCAAGCATATTATTTGTGGGAAGTGGTAGAGGTTGGAGGAGATCCAAATCTTTTGCTAAATAATCCAATTATGACGCACATTATGAATCATACAGAAGAGGTTTCAAAAAATTTTAAAGCTCTCTCTTGCATACAATCAGCTCTTTCGAAAGTAATTTTTGCAAGAGTTATGGCGAGCGAGACTGCAAAGGAGGCTTGGGACAAGTTGAAAGAAGAATTTCAAGGAAGTGACAAGATCACGAAAATAAAAGTGATAAATCTAAGAAAAGAGTTTGAAATTCTCAGAATGAAGGATTCAGAAACTATTGAAGAATTCTCCAACAAGTTAATAAAGGTTGTAAACCAAATCAGACTTATGGGAGAAGAGCTTAAGATTCAAGAATCGTGGAAAAGGTTCTTGTGAGTTTGTCGGAAAGATTGAAGCAAAGATCTACTCACTCGAAAATTTGAACGATCTCACAAAAATGTCACCTTCAGAACTTATATATGCTCTTCAAGCCCAAGAGCAAAGAAGATCCTTGAGGCTAGAAGAAGCTACTGAAACTGCTCTTCAAGCCAAGTTCAAAGGGAAGATACACATGCAAAAGGAAGGTAAAATCCCAGAAACTTCTACTAATTCTAGTAGGAAAAATCAAGGCAATTATCATAATGAAGTCAAAAAGAAAGAAAACTTTTCTCCATGCAAGTATTGTAGGAAAACCAATCATAAAGAGGATGATTGTAGGTTTAAGGGGTAGAAACCATCTCTCTAGTATATATATTGTAATAAGCTTGGTCATATTAAAAGGTTTTGCAGAGTGAAGAATTAGAACAACCAACAAACTCAAAAAGCAAACATTTTGGAAGTTGAAGAACAGGAGGAGTTTGTATTTACGGCGATGGTAACAACAAGATTGGATGATGAAAACACATGTGTTAGGGAATGTGAGGTTTTGATGATGGGCATATGAATGAAATATGTTGTGCAAGCATTTACACACAAGTGAATAAAGAGAAGCTATTGTTGCTCACATGAACTGTATGTTGAAATTGATGCAAGGCTGACAATGTATTAAGACATAAGTGGATAATTAAGGAAACTCAAAATTGTTTCAAATACTATGATTAAGGAGAAGATAAATGCAACATCTAGAAGTTGAGTTGATCAAGGATTCCTACAAGACTAAGGGATAAAGAAAAAGAGTCTTATTCAATCAAAGAGGGAGAGAGGGCAACAACAAAGAAGTGAAACCACTTGGGAGTCCTATTGGAGATAGAAGAGTACATAAACTAAGGACTCAATTAGTAGTTGTCTTAAATAGAATAAACGGCATTCAAGTGTTTCACTCATGCACTGAAAAAAATAGTCAAGAATCAACAAATCAGTTCTACAACTTAAAGGAGCTATTAGAACAACTTGGTCCTTTACTTAGAGTCATAGACTTTGGGTAATAGGTTGGTTGTTGAGTCATATTGAGTTGTAATATCTAGTCTCAGTGAAGTATAAACTGAGTTAGGATTAACGTCTTCAAGTTGGAGAACTCGAAGACTTGGGAACACTTATCTTGGGAAGATTTGTATTTTTGTATAAGTAGGAGTTTGAAGTTTTAATTCCTAGTTTACAAGAAGTCTTGTAATTTGTTGATTGTTGAGACTCAAGAGTAATAGTGAAGTTGGGGTTAAATTCTGTAGAGGTACAGGTTGTGGTTTTTTTACACCTTTCTTGAGCGGGGTGTTTTCCACGTAAAAATACTGTGTTCAAGTTTTACTTCTGTGAACCATGTTAGCTTACTTGTTCCACAGATAGGAAACCAGTAGAGTATAATATTAAAATCATTAGGGAACCCACTCTAACAAGTAGTATCTTAAATAAGGCTAGCACCTAAGAAAAGATCACAATGATGAATTCCCCACCTCTTACTGGGCACAGTGAAGGTCAGTCAACTACTAGACCTCTACTCTTTGATGGTTCTCACTTTATCTGGTGGAAGGCCAGTATGGAGATGCCATCCAAGGTGAAGATTATGAACTATGGGATAGAATTACTGATGGTCCTACTATTCCCCATAAAGATGGTTGATGGTGAACCAGTCAAGAAAGTAAGGAGTGAATTTACTGTTGATGATTTAGTGGCATTAAAAATATGCAAAAGCTAAGAACATCCTAGTTTGTGGATTAGGACCTGTTGAATACAACAGGGTGTCAACCTGCACCACTTCTAAGAAAATTTGGGATGCACTGGTAAATTCACATGAGGGTACCTCTCAGGTAAGAAAATTCAGGATTTCTCTTCTTTTCACTGAGTATGAGGTATTTAAGATAAAAGAAAATGAATCCTTGTATGAGATGATGACAAGGCTTACTGCCTTAACAAATGAGCTGACCTCCTTGAGAAAAGTCATCACTGAGGAGGAATAAGTTGAAAAGGTACTGAGAGTACTACTAAAATAAAAAACGGAATGTTAAAGTAACTGCAATAAGGGAGGCATAAGGGAGGCAATTAAGGATCTCATAGGTATGACCCTAGATGAACTGGTAGGGAACTCGAGGAATTATGAAATGGAAGTTGATGGAACCAAAGAACAAGCAGTTCCTGAGAAAATCTTGTCATTGAAGGCTTCTGATACTGATGAGTAATTTGAACTTGATAAGGAACAAGTTGCCTTTATAACTAAAAACTTCAGCAAATTCTTTAAAAAGAATAAGGGAACAGGTAGGAAGAAATGTTCCAATGACAATCCAAATGGTTGCTACAAGTGTGGCAAGACTGATCATCATATCAGAGATTGTCCAGTCTGGGAAATAGAATGGAAAAAGAAAAGGGCAGAAAGGGAACTGAAGAAAAAGGCCAAAAGAAAAGAGGAACATGCAATGATAGCAGCTTGGGGTCTGACTCAGATGATGATGAAACTGATGAAACATAATTCATGGCACTTGGAGATTCAGACTTAGATGAAGAAGATGATGCTTCTGAGGTATGCATACTTGAACTTAAAGAAAAACAATATTTGTTTTCTAAATCAAAATTTGTCTCCTTGATGAGTGCACTTATTGAAGATTTCCAAGAATTAAATTCTGATAGGGATAAATTGTTTAACAGTCTTGCAAGCCTGAAACTTGATCTCATTGATTTAAAGGCTTGTAAAGACACAGTTGACAAGGAAAACTGCACTCTCAAGAAACAGGTTGCAGAATTTGATTCTTCAAATAATGATCTTAAGTCTGAAATCCTGAAATTGTCTCTCACTAAAAAAAAAAGGTCATGAGTAAAGAACAAGAAAGTGCTGAACTTGAGTTAGAAAAGTGCAAACTAGAATGTAGTAATGTAGCTGACATAATAAACAAACTGAGTCAAGAAGTCTCTAAACTGGAACTTGATCTTGAAAGAGCAATCAGGTGGATAAATTCTTCAAGAATTGTTCACAAATTGAGTGAAAGAATTCACAATGAAAGGCAGGTTTGGGATTCCACAAAGGTATTGATGATCCTAAAGATTTATGTTATATCTGTGGCAACCTTGGACATCTAACCACTGAATGTCTTGTAGGTTCCAACAGTAGATCAAACAATCAAAACCTGGAAAATAAATTTTCTCAGACCAAAAAGAAAAGAATTGGTTGTGGTCAGAGAAACAGGTTGCACTACATGTTGCCAGCATGGACTAGAAGAAATTTAATTCATCATTTTACTCATAAAATAAGACCCAAGCTTGTTTGGGTTCCTAAGTCTAACCATTGATTTTTTTTGCAGGAGAAGGTGAAAGGAAGCAAAAAGCACTGGTACTTGGACAGTGCTTGATCAAGACACATGAATGGTGATAAGAAAAAGTTTCTTTCACTTTCAAAAATCAATGGAGGGGGAGTTTCTTTTGGTGATGGAAAAAAGGGAATCATTACTGGAGTTGAAAAAATTGGCTCATCTGAGCCAAGAGCATTGGAAGATATCTATCTTGTAGAAGGATTGAAGCACAACCTGTTGAGCATTTCACAATTGTGTGATAAAGGTAATAAAGTTATTTTCACTTCTGCAGGAGTCAAAGTCAAGAGAATGGACACCAAGGATATTGTACTCACTACAAGAAGATACAAAAATATATACAAAACTGATATAATGGCAATACCAAAACCAGAGTTGACTTGTCTAAGTGCAATAGAAAATGATCCCCTCCTTTGGCACAGGAGACTTGGACATGCAAGTTTGAAACAACTAAATATATTTTTCTCCGAAGATATAGTATTGGGATTACCTAAGACCAAGTTTAAGGAAGAAAATGTATATACAGCCTGTGTAAGGGGGAAGCAGGTAAGATCTTCTTTTAAGTCAAAGAACCATGTTAGCACTACCAAGTATGTTGACCTGGTTCATATGGACTTGTGTGGACCAATGAAATTTCAAAGCAGAGGTGGAAAAATGTATGTTCTTGTAATTGTTGATGATTATTCCAGGTTCACCTGGACTTTTTTTTCTAGCCTCTAAAGAAAATGTCTTTGATGTCTTTTCAATTTTTATCAAGAAAATTAAAAAGAAACTCGGCACTTCATTAGTCTCCATAAGATCTGACCATGGTACAGAATTTGAGAATGTCAAGATCTTAGAATTTTGTTCAGCAAATGGTATAGATCATAACTTCTCTGTTCCTAGAACATCACAACAAAATGGAGTGGTGGAAAGAAAGAATAGAACCTTGGAAGATATGGCTAGAACAATGATGCTTGCAGAAAATATTGCTAAAAACCTTTGGGCTGAAGCAATAAGTACTGCAGCATATATCATAAATAGATGCATGATCAGACCTATGTTAGAGAACACTCCCTATGAATTACTAAAAGGAAGAAATCCAAACATGTCTCATTTTAGAACCTTTGGTTGTAAATGTTTCATACATAATAATGGAAAGAATAATCTGGGAAAATTTGATGCTAAAAGTGATGAAGGAATCTTCTTAGGTTATTCACTTCATAGTAAGGCTTATAGGGTTTTAAACATCAGGACTAATTGTATTGAAGAAAGCATGCATGTAGTTTTTGATGAATCTTGGGTTAAGACTAACCTTCTGAGAAATAGGTTACACAACCTGGTTCATCGACTGGAGCTACCAAACAAGGAGGCACCTCAATAGAGGGAACTGAATCTGGAGGCACAGTGGCAGGGGAAATGAGCCACCAACTACCCCAGCTCAGAACATCAGCAGTGATCCTAGTAGTTCACTAGGCTTGGTCCCAAAAGGTTACAAGTATCAAGGATCACATCCTATTGAGAATGTTCTCACTGATCTCACTTCTGGGATCACTACAAGGTCTGAATTAAGAAGTATGTATGCCTTCAAGGAATTTCTGTCAGAGATTGATCCAAAGAAGGTAACTAAAGCACTGCTTGATGTTGATTGGATCATAGCCATGCAGGAAGAGTTAAATCAGTTTGAGAGAAGCAAAGTATGGCACTTAGTTCCTCTTCCAAAAGATAGAACAGTAATTGGGACTAAGTGGGTGTACAAAAATAAAGTTGATGAGCATGGAACAGTTACAAGAAACAAGGCAAGATTGGTGGTCCAAGGATACAATCAAGAAGAAGGCATATATTTTTATGATACTTTTTCTCCTGTAGCCAGAATTGAAGCTATTAGATTACTTGTTTCATTTGCTACCTATATGGAGTTTATTCTATATCAAATGGATTTTAAGAGTGCATTCTTAAAGGGCATTCTCAAAGAGGAGGTATATGTTAAACAACCTCCCGGATTTGAGAGCAAGGAGTTTCCTGATCATGTGTATAAACTGGAAAAGGCTTTGTATGGGTTGAAACAAGCTTCAAGATCTTGGTATAAGATATTGCCAAAATTTCTACTGGAGCATAGCCATACTAGAGATAATTGGCAACACTCACTTCTTGAAAACTAATAGAAAGGATCTCTTAGTTATGCAGGTATATATTGATGATATCATTTTTGGCTCCATAAATATGAACATGACTTATAATTTTCCCAAACTAATGAGTTGTGAATTTGAGATGAGCATGATAAGGGAGATAAATTACTTGTTGGGATTGAAAATCAAACAAACAACATCTGAAACAATGATCCATCAATAGAAGTATGTAAAAGAACTCCTCAAAAGATTCTTCATGGAAGAGGCAAAAGAGATCAGCACTCCAATAGCCACAACTACAAAACTTAATCTGGATGAAACAGTCCTGATGTGGAGCAAAAGATGTATAGAGGTATGATAGGTTCATTGCTATATCTTATAGAAAGTAGGCCAGATATTGTGTTCAGTGTAGGATTATGTGCTAGATTTCAAGAAAATCCCAAAGAGTCTCATCTAAAATTTGTAAAAAGGATTTTTAGATATCTCAAGAGAACCGGTGATCTTGGTTCATGGTACCCAAAAGGTAGTAAATTCAAATTAGTTAGATATTCTGATAATGACTGTGCAGGATATTTGGTTGACAGAAAGAGCACTACAGGCATGACACACTTCCTTAGATCATGTTTGATTACCTAGTCCACCAAGAAGTAAAATTCAGTAGCTTTGTCTACTGTTGAAGCTGAATATGTTGCTTCAGGATCTTGTTGTGCTCAATTGTTATGGATTAAGCAACAACTTATATACTTTGGTATAGATGTTGGATGTGTTCCTATTTTTTGTGACAATACAAGTGCCATTAATATATTCAAAAATCCTGTTGAACATAAAAGAACTAAGCATATTGATATTAGGCATCACTTTCTTAGAGATAATATTGAAAAAGGTCATATATCAATTATGTTTTGCTCTACTAAGGAATAAATTGTTGGCATATTCACTAAGGCTTTGAGTAGAGAACACTTTGAAAAGAATAGGTTAGCCTTGGAGATGATTAAAATTGTATAAATCTCCCTCAATGATTGACTAGAATAATCTGCTCTTAAGTGATTGTTGATTAATTCAGTCTTACACATTTATTTGTGTATCTTAATTCCAAGATTTAGAGTAAATTGACTCAGCTATGTGTTAATTTTGTAGAAAGACTGGAACTGCAAGGCAATTTTGTCCATTTTCTCTTCAAAATTCAGGTATGATTATTGCTTGCCCATAGTAGCATAAAGAGAAACAGGTTGTCTACATGGTCCTTTCCATTACACTTAAATCGCCAAAAACCCAAAAGCCTTCTCCTTCAAAAAAGTTGCCAGACCTTTCCTATCAGGACTAAACTTCCTAATCATTACGTTTTCTTCACCAAATACACTTCACCCATGCTTCATCTTCTCTTTCTATACCTTAAATATGGTTCTTTCTCTTCTCACCATTCACAACTCACACAACCACAAACAAATCATTGTGTTCCTCTTTATTCACCATGGCATCCTCTTCCTCTAATCCATCTACTGACTCCACTACTTCTCATTTATCATCCATTATACTTCATCCCAATATTATATTACCTCCACTCATTCCTCCTTCAATCTCAATCAAATTATCTAATTTTGCAATGTTCAAGAATCTATAAAACTTTTTTACCAAATTTTCTTCCAACCCTTCACCATCTTCGGAACCCTCACTTCCTCCTTCAATCCCTCTTCAAATTATTGATTGAGATAATATTTCTATTACAGACCTAATCCCTCGAAGGTCCAGATCTAAACCAAAAAGAAAACCCTCTTCCATCTCCATCGATGTAGATGATATTGTTCCTGTACTACCCTTTCCTATTTTCTCTACTCCTCGTACTCCTCACATTCGAGGTAAAAATCAATGGAAAGATGCTTCATTGGCAGAAGCATTTCGAGCTAGTAAAAAGAAACGTGTGGCTACATCTGATCCCACTCCTCCTCGTGCATCTTATCCTGATCTTCTTCTTCGATCAGTAAAAAAGAAGAAGAAGATCATTGTAAAAGTTCCAAAACCTTTCTTGTCTCATAAACTATTATCTTAGCCTACCCCAAAAGCGTCTTCATCTTCAAAATCCACCCCTACTGTCAAAGCTTCCACATCCTCCAAAGTTTCTCCTCCAAATTCCTCTACTCGATCAAAAAAATAGGTGAACAAACATGTTCTTTCTGACTCGTCTGATTCTGAGTCCCCTCTGGATGCTACTGCTGAGTTGGATCCTGATTTTGAGGTTCAAGAATTATTCTCACATCAGGACACTCTTGAGGAATACCATTTTTACTTTTAAAAGTTCAAATTAGCTAGAAGAGGGGTATTAGTGGTTTTAGGGGGTTTTGATATGCATACCTTGTTGGGTAAACTAGAGTTTCAAGGATGGTCACACCTATTTCTTCAAGGTGACCTTCAGTGGAGGTTTGCCAAACCTGAAGTGTATGAGTTCTATACTAATGGGGTGGCTATTGGTGAGATGTTTTCTACCACTGTACGAAAGGTTACTAGGAATCTTTATGTTGCAGGCATTGCTCGAATCTTGTATATCCCTTCTGGGGGTTGGGGCAACTATGTCAGGGGCACTTGGCAACCTCTTGATAATCTTTCCTCTGCTCTTGACATATATTGTAAATTCTTTAGAAATCCTCACCTGATAAATCATAGAAGATTTCTTAAGAGGGAGATGTCTCCACTCCACCAACTCTATTTTGATATAGTGCATAAGATGATCATCCCTAGGAAGGAAAGAAGGATTGTGGCTAGTTTTCATGACCTTAATCTCATGGAATTGTTGGACACTGAGGTGAAAATTGACTTTCCTCGACTCATATTGAAGCATATGCAAAGGGTTCTCCTCAAGGAAGTGAATGGGCTTGCCCACCCTTATGAATTCTGGCTCACCCCTATGTTTGAGGAGTTTGGGGTGTCTGTCCAAGTGTGATCCTCACAGACTACCAAGGATATCATAGAGAGTGTAAACCACATAATGTTACCTATATCTATAAGGAGTGTTGATAACCCTATGCAGAGGTTAAGAAATGCACTGGCAGCAAAGCATGCAGAAGTGAAGGTTGCTCAAGCTGCACTAGAAGCTGCTCAGGCTACTCATGAGGATGAGAAGAGAGTTTTTCAAGCTTAGATTGCCTCCATTATAGACTCCTTGGAGAGTGAGAAAGTTGATATTGATGATGTTATTAGGAGGCTGACCTCACTCATCCCCTCTTCCTCATCCACTTAGCTCCTTCTTAGTGCCTTAGGAATATTTTCCTTATATTTCTTAGTCCCTATTGTCTCTCTTTTTGTTGTTTCTGGGTAATGATAATTGTATCTTATTTTGTGAATGAAATAGACCTTTTTGCTTAATATGATCTGCTTCTATTTTTTCAATGCATAACTGTTCTCTTGCTCTGAGTTTCGATTATTTTAGTGATAGCCCCAGTGGCCATGAATTATTAAATAGTTTTCACTTGTAGGGTCAGCTTTTCGATGATGCCAAAAGGGGGAAGAATATACTATACAATGCTTATAACTCAATTGACTAACTTGTTTCATTCTGTGATCTTTTATTTAAATCCTTTATTGAGTATGTCAAGATTGTATGAATGATGTTGTGTTGCTAAGTTTGTCATCATCAAAAAGGGGGAATTTGTTAGGAAATATGAGGTTTTGATGATGGACATACGAATGAAACATGTTGTGCAAGATGTTCCACATAAGTGAATAAAGATAAGCTACTGGTGCTCACATGAACTGCATGTTGAAGTTGATGCAAGGCTGACAATGCATTAATCCATAAGTGGATAATCAAGGAAACTCAGAATTGTTTCAAATACTATGATTAAGGAGAATATAAATGTATCTTCTAGAAGTTGAGTTGATCAAGGATTCCTACAAGACTAAGGGATAAAGGAGAAGGGTCCTATTAAATTAAGGAGGGAGAGACAGAAGCAACAAAGAAGTAAAACTACCTGGAAGTCCTATTGAAGATAGAAGAGTGCATAAACTAAAGGACTCAATCAGTATTTCTCTTAAATGGAATAAACGACATTCAAGTGTTTCACTCATGCACTGAAAAAGATTGTCAACAATCAGCAAATCAGTTCTACAACTTGAAGGAGCTATTGTAACAACTTGGTCCTTTACTTAGAGTCATAGACTTTGTGTAATAGGTTGGTTGTTGAGTCATATTGAGTTGTAATCTCTAGTCTCAGTGAAGTATAAACTGAGTTAGGATTAACGTCTTCAAGTTGGGAAACTCGAAGACTTTGGAACACTTATCTTGGGAAGATTTTTGTTTTTGTAGAAGTAGGAGTTAGAAGTTTTAATTCCTAGTTTACAAGAAGTCTTGTAATTTGTTAATTGTTGAGGCTCAGAGTAATAGTGAAGTTAGGGTTAACTCCTATAGAGGTACAGATCATGGTTTTTTACACCTTTCTTGAGCTGAGTATTTTCCACGTAAAAATACTGTGTTCAAGTTTTACTTCTATAAACTACATTAGCTTACTTGTTCCACAGATAGGCAACCAGTAGAGTATAATATTAAAATCAGTAGGGCACGTACTCTAACAATATGGTTTCTGGACAGTGGTTGCACTCAATACATGACCAACAAACAAGAATATTTTATGAAGTTGGAATCTGCCAAAGGTAGTGTCAAGTTGGCCGATAAAACCAAGTTAGAGATTGTTGGTAAAGGAACTGTGGCAATTGAAGCTCCGAAAGATACTAAATTTATTCAAGATGTTTTGTTGGTACCTGATCTTGACCCAAATTTATTGAGTGTTGGTCAAATGCTAGAATAAGATTATATGTTACTGTTCAAAGATAAAAAATATGGTGTTTCCGAATCTAGCGGCCAAGAAATGATTACGGTTGAAATGATAAAAAGAAGTTTTTTTTTGAATTGGAACTCAAATTCTGAGCAAGTTTGTCGAAGTAGTAGATGTGAGCAGGATTCAAAATTATGGCACAAAAGACTTGGCCATTATAACTTGAAATCCATTCAATATGCTCAAAAGCATGATTTAGTGAAGGACTTGCCTGAAATTGAGTTATGTTCAGATGTATGTGAAAGTTGTCAACTAGGAAAGCAACACAAATTTCCTTTTCCAAAGTCAGCAACATGGAGAGCAAGTGAGAAGTTACAACTTGTTCATTCTGATATTTGTGGATTGATGAAAACTCCTTCAATCAATGGCAGCAAGTATTTTATTCTTTTTACAGACGATTTATTTGAATGACTAGGGTATATTTTCTTAAGCAAAAGCCTGAAGTGTTTGCTGTTTTTAAGAAGTTTAAAGCTTTTTGTGAAACTCAAAGTGGATGCTTGTTGAAAAATCTTCTAACAGATAATGGGAAGGAGTATACTTCAAGTGAATTTCATTTGTTTTGTGATGATATGGGAATTGAGCATCAACTTACAGTCACTTACACACCCAGCAAAATGAAGTTTCTGAAAGAAAAAATCGATCTGTTCTTGAGATAGCTAGGTGCATATTTTTGATAAAAAGTTGTCGAAGACTTTTTAGGCGAGGAGGTGGTAAACACATCAATTTATCTGTAAAATAGACTGCCAACAACGGTTGTGGATGGAATGAAACTAGTTGAAGCTTGGAATGGCATAAAACCATCAATGGGGCATCTAAAGGTATTTGGTTCTTTCTGTTATACTCATACACCAACTGTCAAATGGGGTAAGCTTGATGAAAAAGCTGAAAAAGGAATTTTGGTTGGTTATAGTTCTCTCTCAAAGGTCTATAGAATCTACAATATTGAATCTGAAAAAGTTTTTGTAAGTCGAGATGTGAAGGTGGATGAAGATGCTTATTGAAATTGGAATATCTCTCAAGTCAGAAAGATAGTTGTTGAACCTACTTTTCAAGATTCAAGTAAGGACTTGGAAACAGAGAAAGGTGAACATTTTGTCGTTAGAGGCACCAGACCATTGGTTAAAATTTATGAAAGATGTAATCTTGTTGTCCTGGAACCTTCAAACTTTTAAGCTGCCTACAAGGTTGAAAAATGGAAGCAAGCGATAGAGGAGGAAATTACCATGATTGAGAAGAACGAGACATGAAAACTTGTTGACAAACATAAAAATAAGCAAGTTATTGGAGTTAAATGGGTGTACGGAGTGAAACTAAATGTGGATGGATCTATCAACAAGCGCAAAGCAAGGCTGGTCATTAAAGGTTATTCTGAACAGCCTGGAGTTGATTACTCGGATACTTTTGCACCTGTTGCAAGGATGGACACCATCAGAAGTTTGATTGCATTAGTAGCACAGATGAAGTGGAAAATCTATCGTTTAGATGTCAAATTTGCCTTCTTGAATGGCTTTCTAGAAGAGAAAATTTATGTAGATCAACCCGAAGGTTTTATGGTTCAGGAAAGTGAAAGTAAAGTGTATAAGCTTCAAAAATCTTTATATGGGTTGAAACAGGCGCCAAGGACTTAGTATAGCAGAATCGATAATCAATTATGCAACCAAGTTTTCCAAAAAAGTGATAATGATACTACACTTTATGTGAAGACACTCCCTAATGATGGCTCATTAATTATTTTTCTATATGTTGACGATTTACTTGTTACAGGTAGTGATGAGGAAGAGCTGCAGAAGTTTAAAGTGAACATGGAGAAACAGTTTGAAATGCCAAATTTGGTAGAGATGAAGTATTTTTTAGGGCTAGAAGTATGACAATCAAAATTTGGAATTTTTCTCAATCAACACAAGTACGCTTTGGAGATTCTGAAAAAGTTCAGAATGCAAAATCGTAAACCTGTTCCTACACTATTGTTTTTTTAATACAAAATTCTCAAATAAAGACGGAGCAGAGAAGTGTGATGCTTCATTATATAGAAGTTTGGTTAAAAGTCTCTTGTACTTAATGGTTTCAAGGCCTGATTTAATGTATGCCACCAGTTTGCTTTCAAAAATTATGCAAAGTCCCAGCGACATTCATTTTGCTGCTGCGAAAAGTGTGCTTAAGTACTTAAAAGGTACTGTACAACTCAGAATATGGTTTAGACCAGTTGAAGAAGGTATTTTGCTTGGCTTTGTTGATAGTGATTGGGCCGGATATATTGACGATATGAAGAGCACTACTGGCTACGCTTTTTCCTTAGGTTCTAGTGTGTTTTCTTGAGATTCAAAAAAGCAAGAAATAGTGGCGCAATCCACTGCAGAGACAGAGTATGTAGCAGCATCAACAGCAGCAAATCAAGCTATTAGGATGAGGAAAAATCTCAAGGATCTTGGAATGAAATCGCAAGTTGCTACTAAGATCAAGTGTGATAATACTTCAGCAATTGCAATATCAGAAAACCCAGTCCATCATAGTAAAACAAAGCATATTCTTGTAAAGTTTCATGCCATTAGAGAAGTTGAGAAAAATAAGAAAATCAAGTTTGTCCATTGTTGTTCGGAGGATCAACTCGCAAATATATTTACCAAAGCTCTTCCCAAATTCAGATTTGAAACTCTTCGTGAACAACTTGGAGTTACCAACAAACATTTCAAAGAGGAGTGTTGAAGTATTGAGTTATCTGTTGTTATCTTTATTTATTTTGGTTTAGTAATTTTTTTCTAAAATTCAGTTATTTAGTTGAGATAAAATAGGATTTTATTAGTACCCCAGTTGAAATAGAATAGGAGTAATTTGTCTATTTATTTTCTAAGATATGAATGAATAAACAAGCAGAATATTTTTTTTATCATAAAACGTGTCTTTTCTTCTTCTTCTCTGTATTCTTAAAACAACAGTTTTATAAGAGTAAAAGAGGATATTCTGTAACCTCTAAAGATGTATATCAGTCAATTAATACGTCTCAATCTCAAATTAGTTGAGATCATCTATATATATCATTTTTATTCTCTCTATTCAAGTCTAATGTCGTATATCATCAAAACTTAATATGCGAGGGAAAAAATTTCCCATTCAAAAAGAGAAGACATCCTTTTGGAAGTTCATAAAGGAAAAAAAGCTAGTCATATGAGATGGGAGTAAATAAAAGCTAAGAAACTCCCAAATACATAGGCAATAGTGCAAGCATGACAAATTAAATCAATTTAAAAGCAGACCGAGGAATGCACATCAACGGAAACTGCCAATCCAATTTTGTTAATTACCACAAGAAAATACTAAACTCGAACGGGTAGCAAGCCTCCACTTTGACAATCAAAATATTAATTTTTTTTAGTTAATGAGGAAGAGGAACACAAATAGAGATTAGAAAAATGATTGATGTTTAATACCTTTGGCTGCGAGAACCGGTTGCAATACATTTTACCTTCAAATATTTATTAGGATCCATAGCCTTTCCTTCAGTGGCATTAGGCTTCAAAAATGAAGCAGCCTCCACTGACAAGGAAATTACTATGTCAAACCAATTGTCATCCACTTCCCCTGAAGAGACAATACCAGAAGAATTCAGCAGGTCATTAACAAGGGGCTTAAGCTTCTGATCCATCGTATCAATTAATAACTTTTGCTTTTCCTCTCTAAACTTGTGGCTTCTAGAACCTCTATCTTCCATGCTGACTAAAGAAGTTGGCTTGCCCCAATTCAGGTCATCATCATTGCTACCCTCACTAAATTCGGTATCATCATCAGCAGCACCATGATCTTCTGCTTCAAAGGGTAACCAGAAGGAGGCATCAAGGTCATAATTAAAATAGGTCTCATTTTCAATGGCATTATCTACCTTCACAGAATTATCATGTTTCAAATTCTCCATTCACCCAATTCCACTAATATTTTCAACCTGCACTGCAATAGCAACAAGTTAATTCTAATCCAGTACTATCTCGAGATGCTGAGAATAAAAGGAAGAATATAATATCTATAAGAACTTATCATCTTCGTTCCATGCATTACTCCCATTATTCTGGACAAGAAAATTACAATCTTTGAGCATTTGGCGTACAGCAAGTCTAGTTATACAGTGTAACTAAATGCAGGACTAACACTAGCAGCATGTTTGATTAATGAACTACATATAGAATAAGCCTTTTGAAAAAGGTCCACCTCCTTTTAACCATCCTCATACACAACAATTGTCCATTTGATTTTCAGGCGTTATACAGAACGATCAATTAAGATACGTGAAATAATCATAATTGTACCCAGTTTTGTTTTAAAGCTAAATGCAAATGTTTATTTCTTTAAAATACATGTTCCTGAGTTTCTACTGAACACAACATTTCAAAACAGCCGAGCAAATCTCAATAACAAAAAAAGGAAAAACAAAACCAAAATAGAATGTATCAACCTTATATGAAAATGCATAATAGTGTATAAAAGGTATATACACTTTTACACTGTAACACATAGACACCTTAACTTGGTCTCAATTGACAACTAAACACTCCAACTTTGAAAATGCACATGTGGACACCTGAACTCATCCCCACTATGTCCATGGACACCTGACACTGACGTGACACATAAATTTTGAAGGCGTCTAGACGTGATACTTTGTAAGTTGGAGCGTTCAACTGACACAGTAGAGACGAGTTGAAGTGTCGAGATGTGCATCCACAAAGTTGAGATATTTAGTGTCTGTGTATTAAGCCTATCCAATATTATACAAACTTATACAAAAATTGACTCTTACAAACTTCAACCAAGGAAAATAGGTCAAAAACATCACCAGATAACTCAAATCTTCTTGGAATTGCTTCAAATTTTAACTAGAATTTCAAAATGACATCCGCAACGAACATCAATATGCCAAAACTTTACGGATTAACAATCTATTAAGAACTCAAACAACTAATTTACTCAAGTAAGATGAAACTTCAACTCAATGAGATATATATATTCAAATCAGTTGAACTAAAGACAAAAACTTATAATGTAAACAGAAAATAAGAGAAAGTCGTCGGTTCCAAATCTACCCGTCGTGATTATATTAGCTGTCTGGTATGTTGAAAAACACACGTAATAGTTAAATTTTCCTATGATATGTGTCATCTGTTTTAATTAAGGAAGAAATAGTAAAATAATTCATAAAATTATGATTCATGTAGAAACATGACATTTGTAGATCCAAGAACAATTTACATAAATAAATATAAGTAAATAAAAAGACTACTCAATTCTATGGAGTTAATTAAGTTTGCAGGAAGTCTTTCTTATTTACATTTTAAAAATAGAAGATGAAAACGTGTCAATGAAGTTGCTTGCCGCCAATACTTGTTGGTATATATTTATTTCAAATATAATTGCCATGGCTTTTTTTCGTAAAATTCAGCGGGTGCTGGTGTATATGAAAGTGATACAAAACCTGAAACGTATGTCGTGTCCTCCTGTTCTAATGCTGGCAAAATCAGATTATTTCCCCAATTCATTTATTGGACAATGATGGCCTACGTGCACAAATACTCAATTTGATCCCACCATTTAATATGTACCCAATTTTTCTAAACATTTAACTGGTACGTGCATAACAGTAACTTACTCCTCATTTAGATAATAACAATAATACCCTTAAACCATATTATAAAAGCTACTAGAGAAAATTGAAGGAAAAGTGTTTTTAAATCTTGAACGGAGGATTTGTGACATTAACCAACTTAACGGGTCAAACATAGTTAGAAAACTTAATTAAGTTAATTGTGGACTTGATTAATATTTTTAAAACTTTCTAATCTTTTCAAAAATACAAATCAACTCACACCTCTCTCCTCTCCAAATCAACCGCCTCTCTCCTCTCTCTCGATAGTTTCTCTCAACTTCTCCCAACCAACAGTTTTACAAATTTCTCCCTTCAATCCCCGGTGACCTTAACCTCCGGCGACAAATAGTTGAGTTTCGAGTTCCTTTTCGACTTTCAACCGTCAATCGACGTGACAGCATTGCTCTCCGGCAACAACAACTACAAGTTCTTCATCCTCCCTTTTCTTCTTTCATAGGTAAAAGATTATGGTTTTTTAGTTATGAAGAAAAATCAGAACTTGAGCCAACTTCTCTTCTAGTATTGGTCAACAATTTCAATATTTGTTGCTTAAATTTGAAATTTGAAATAGGGACTGAAGAAAATCCTAATTTCTAGTATTTCTTCTCTTCTCTTTCTAGAGTGAAATATAATTTTTTGTTGTTATTATAGTTTTTGTTGTCGAACTGTTGATTTGATTTGTTCGTGTCTGTTAAGATTTTTTAAGTTTGATTTTTGTTGTTTGTGTTTGTACAATAAAACAACAATGTTAGTATTTTTTGTCATTGTTGATGTTCTTGGTGTGTGTGTTGTGTTATGTTGGTGTTGCTGGGTTAATTTGTTGTTGTTCTTGGTAAAATAGTGTATTTGATATTAAATGATGATACTGATATTATTTTATTGAACAAAATCTTGCAACTATTTTTTTCTGCAATAGACGAATATCTAATGCAACAGATGGATCATTTGATACAACAAATAAATCATCTGAGGCAACAGATAAACCATCTGATGCTACAGATGAACAATCTAACAGATCATTCATTTATTGCGACAGATGACCCTTCTGTTGGAAGAAATCTAAACAATATTGACAGTTGATAACGGTTCTAATAGATCATTCATATGTTGCAACAGATGAATGATCTATGCACAGACCAGTCATCTATTTCAAAGATGAGTGATTTGTTTTATTATTTCCAAAAGATTACTCATATGTTGTAATAGGTTAGTTATATGTTGCAACAGATAACCCATCTGTTGCAACATATGTGTGATCTCTTGGAACTATTATTTTACTGTATTGTATATGTTAGATTTAGCGTTATCCTATTTTAATGATGTATTAATTAATTATATTTTTTATTTTCCTCTTATTTTTAGATAATATGGCTCCCAAAAGAAAAGAAACTAAATTAAGTCCAAGTAAAGGAACAAGTGAAGCAGCTAGGCTATATCCACCACTCTATGAACTTGCTTTACAAACTTTATCTCAATCAGAAGAAGAAGATAATGAACATGGGGATGAGAAATATTTCAAATGAGATAATCCAAATGCTAATAGACCTTCCACTGAAGAGTTGGTCAAAACCTTCAGCATTGATAGTTATCTTGTGAGAATATAGTGCGATGGTGCCACATATTTAACTGGTGATTTCTTGGTTAATTCATCCATGGAAAAATCTTTTGATACCTTCAGAAAAATACTTCGAGACCAAAAATTGGGTGCTTATTTCAGGGACAACTGTTTTGGTTAATATTTTGATTTGTCGGTGGACAACTGTCACGACCCAACCCGGGGCCCTAGTCGCGACAGGCATCCCAAGCCATGAAGGCCCGAGAGACCCCCCTTATCCCGCCCACTAGTGATATTTTCTTCTCTGGGTCCAAGCCCGCACGGCTTTAAAATGCGTTACTACGGAGTAAGGCTTGTCTAGTTATATACCCAGCATCCTTCCTGTGTTTTGTCGATGTGGGACTCTTTTCCTAAGTTGGGGTGTCACATATACCCCCCTTATGGACTCAGCATCCTCGCTGAGGTTTGCCCCACCGAATGAGATTTGTCTACACTCAGGACTCAGGACTGAGGTTTGCCCTGCCTTATCGGGATTCGCCTACACTCAATTTAAACTTTGGCCCACATCGACAAGGCTGACACGGGAGCAGCTCTGATACCATTCTGTCATGAACCAACCCAGAGCCCTGGTCGCGACTGGCATCCCTAGCCACGAAGGCCCGAGAGACCTCCCTTAGCCCTCCCACTAGTTATATTGCCCGCTCTGAGTCCAGGCCCGCACAGCTTTAAAATGTGTCACTAGGGAGTAAAGCTTGTCTACTTATATACCCAGCATCCCTCCTGTGTTTTATCGATGTGGGACTCCTTCTCTAAGTTGGGGTGTCACAACAACAATGCTCATTTTTAAATAAAAATGGTATATGATCTTCTCAAGCGTAGGTTTATATATGAAAATAAAAATAAGATGGATGAAGTGTGGATAAATTACTATGGCATGACTGTTTATTTTGGTTGGAAGGAGTTTGTCATAGTTATTGGACTAAAATGTTGTCCTTGTTCTCCTTTTCAAATAATACCTATCCTAACCCAAAACAAAAACACCCTGCACACCTAAAGAAGGTAAAGGCAAGTCAAGTTATGGTGATGACTTGGTTTTCCTTGTTGGTCCAAGTTTCAAAAACAAAAATTTGATAGAAGTGTTGAAAGGTAAAAGACTTCCAAAGAAGCACAAGCAATCATTGTGTTTGGTTTGATTTTTACATAATATTCTTTAGGCAAGAAACGTTAACAATAACATACCACTCGATTTAATAAAGCTCTACCAGGATCTTGAGGCATTTAATAGCTATCTTTGGGGTAATGAAAGATTCAAAATGACTGTAAAATATTTGTTGACTCCGTTAATACCAAAGGAAGTCAACTTATATGGCTTTCCATGGATTTTCATGGTAAGTATTTCCTTTATTATGATTCATTTATTTTTTACTGAATAATATTTTTGATTTAGTAACTTTATTTTATAGGCTTGGGCATTTGAAGTCATTCCTTATTTGAGACAACAAGTGAACTACCAGTAAGAAGTTTCATGTCCAAGAATTCTGAGATGGTTGTCGACCAAAACTGATAAAAATATAAAAAAATTTGATCTCTTCAACCCCCGGAGGATGCAGTAAGTCTAATTCTAAGTAAATTTTTATTTTAATTAATGATTTTTTTAAATAACTTAATCATTATTCTAATATATGTACTAATTTTTTTAGATTGTGCATCTGTGGCTTGTTCCGACTAATCAAAAGTTGAAGATGTCATTTTTTCTCATTTTACGGTCTTTTCAAACTTTATCGAACCCTAAGGTAATTGATAGAATAAAAAAAAAATTATTTAGAGCAACGGCCATCACAAGAAAAATAATTTTGGAGGGTGGGCTTGTTGTTACTGATGGTGTTAGTGGTGATGGTGTTAGTGGTGATGGAGTTGTTGGTGGTAGTAGTGGTAGTGGTAGTGGTGCTACTGTTGGGGCTAATGATGCTCCTATTGTAGATTTTGAAAAAACAAACCATTATGATTATGATCATACTAGTTTTAAAGATTTTGCCGCTCCTAACGAATGTTCTGCATGCAAATGTCAAGATTGTAAGGAAAAATATGATGGAGTGATTAATGTTATTAATGCATTAACTATTTCTATAAAGGAATTGACATCTAAGAAGGGTGTCATTACATCAAAGAGAAGTTGATATCCATACACTCCATTAGAGATTAAGGCGACTAAGGAGAAGGAAAAAAATTTCCAAGGCATCATCAAGCATCAAAAAAAGCAAAATACAACTCCTCTGTCTTTGTCTTGAACTTTTGATCAATGTACAAGGTCCACAGAAGAGCAGCATGAGATGAAGAAGGTGAATATATATTATCTATTCCAACAAACAAACAGACTACATATCTATTTCAACAGATGACACATCTGCTGAAAATTATCAAATAGATATATGCATCTGTTGCCACAGTTGACAAACCTGTTGCATCAGATACATTATATATTGAAACATATCTCTTATATCTTTTAGAAAATCAAATTTGTCTTCGTACTATTTTAATTTGTACCAACAAATGACTTATCTTCTGCAGCAGAAGGGTCATCTGTTGGGATAAATTAAATCAAGACTTCCTGCTGATTTAGTTTTTCCAAACTGATGAGTCATATATTACAAAAGATGGGTCATCTGTTAAAAATTATCATACATGTCTTCCTTCTATTTTAATTTTTCCCAATAAATGATCTATCTATTGCAGAAGATAGGTAATCTGTTGGTATAATTTAAAATAGGAGAAAGACCTATTTGATTTGCTAAAATAGATGACTTATCCTTTTCCATTTTTTTGTATCTCTGTGATTAGCATTGACAATTCTAGCTTTCTAGGTGGATGTCACAGTAGAAGCTACTGTTTAATAGCATAATATCACAGTTGAAAATCCATCAACTTCTTCCAAATATAAAGAAAAAGTAAAGACTAACAGTCTATAAGAATGAAAGAATTACCCGTTTGAAGAGTTCGACATCTTGGACGAGGCTCCAAAAAAACTAATAAAGTTGATCAACAACTATTTAGAATGGATTGTTGATAGGTTGTTAAAGCTTCATGCTGGCAGGTACATAAATCATTTTTAAGGATATTGATTTTTACAATTCTTATTGTAAGAATATGACATTAACACATATAAATCATACAAAAACCAAAATGACGAACACTACAAAGTGAATGAATCGGGTCTTGGTTTTGATATGTTCAACTTTGTTGTACATCAAGAATCAAGAATTGATTATATTTGATGCCATAACCTCAAACTTGCTGGAATGATGAGGTTTAAATGTCATACATCTTACTATTAATACTTTATTTAATTGTATCTGTGTATTAATTTTATTATCACGTAATCTGAAATATTTGATAATATGTGCAGCACATCGATGTCATTTTTTACTACCTCCAAAAGATGGTCAAATTGCAAATACGAGAATAATACAGATACACGACAGGTAATTGTTTGTACAAAATTTACATTAATAATGTCTACGATGAGTATTGTCAACAACAGCTAAAAGTTTTTCGGAATGAGGAATACTTAATCAACATCATCAAATTTCAGTTGGCTTACCTTGGCATTTGATCTATGAAGTGTACATCCCAATCAATTGTGGTCATGAATTCCATTGGGTGTTGGCTGTCATTGTTCTAAAAGAGAGGTGCATTCGAGTTTACGACTCGATATCGGGAAAGAGACATTCTGGACCGTCATCTGAGATAAAAAATCTAGCCAAAATATTGCTTACCTACCTTAATATAAGTGGATTTTTAGACCAAGAGGTTCGTACTAGTTGATCGATAATTGAAGCATGCCGGAATAAAAAGAGTAATCCATTCGATGTAGAATATGTTGAAGGAATTGCTCAACAACCCATTGGTAGCCTGTAAGTATAAATCAAGTATCATGATTTAGTTTCATTTCATAAATTTCACAGCACTTACATTAATTACAATATATGGGTTATTTGATTCTTACAAATGCTGGGATTATGGTCTTTTTATTGTCGCTTATGCTGAATATTTAAGCGATGGATTAAAAGTACCAAATGATGGACTTGATGTCGGATTACTCCATAAAAGATGTGCTACCCTTTTATGAAAGTACAAAGAAACAAAAGCTCAGAAATCATACGTAAGCGACATTAAGGATCCACTACAACCAAAGCCGAATTCCATAGCACTGAATGAAGAACAACTTTTCCATATTGAGTAGAAGATCTTTATATCTTGAGTTTGTCAAAGTAATAACCTCTCCTTAGGAATTGTTGGCACTAAAATTTAAATTGTTGATTTATTTGTCAAGCAGATCATCTGTACCCATAATAATTTTTTTTAAATTTTATTTATTTATTCATTTATTTTATTTAATTTCTGAAGGTTTCAATTTATTTTATTTTGTCTATGAATTTTATTTTATCCTTAAATTTAATCGTATTAATTGAAATGGAATATTATATTCAAATATTGCAACAAATAATGTATCTGCTACAATAGACAACATATCTGTAGGAAATTATCAAACAAATTTAGACATATGTTGCAACAGGTAGGTCATCTGTTGGAAATTTCCAAATAAGTCTTCCTACTATTTTGATTTGTTCCAACAGATAGACTATATGTTGCAATAGATAGTGTATTTATTGCAATAGATAGACAGATATAAACATCTACATAATGAAACAGATGACCAAGCTACTGCAATAGATAATCAATCTGTCAAAACAGATAAATTATCTGTTACAACAGATAAATTATCTGTTACAACAGATAAACAATCTGTTGCATTATAAACAAAATTTAATTTTCATCTAACATAAAAAATTGTCACTACATGTAAAGTGACTTGAAATAAAAATTACATGGTGTTTGTGTTTCTACATCTTATTCTTTTACATACACAGGATCCAACCTTTTAATCATTACCTCATAAGCCCAGATCTCTTGCATCCTTGTCACAGTGTTGTCGCATAGAAAAGTCGTTGAATTGGTCATTTCTGTATTGGTTAGAAAACATTCGATGTGTGTAAGTGCATACGACCCGCATGCGGTACCGGTTTCATTTTTTGAAAATTTCATGTTCTTGTTTCAACCTTTAAAATCCCATCTTTCATTCAACACTTTCACTAGCAAATGATCCATCAGTTTACTCTGCCTCAACAAGTTGGGAAACAAGTCCAATAGTGGTTTCATGTGGGTAAAAAATTGGCCTTGTCGAATACAGGTAAGTTGTAGTCATAAACCTTCATCATTTCATCCTTGAGTAGAATCTCAATAACCAAAAAATATTTTATCTCTACGTTCATTACTACAAGAATTCTCTTTGCCTTGGTTCAGTCCTTGTCGTGTGGTTATGGATTCTTTCCTCTAACATAATTAATCATATCTCCATCCATTCGAACCTAGAATCTAACAAAAAATATCCTGAGCCATAGGGAGTTTACGCTAGCTTAATGAGCTCATCATATCTACCTTGAAATTGTTGTAGATGTTGAGGTCCATTATCTTATCGTCAGTATCATAAGCATCTGTGTACGCTAATTGCCTACCCCTCATGAGGCAGAGAATTTCACTAAATACTGTGATATAAAAAGATAATTTTTAAATAGGTTCGTACTTTTAATAAAGAAAAACAATATGGGAATATGCAACGAATGGTCCATCTGTTGCACGAGGTTCTATGAATCTGTTAACAGATATCTAATGTAACTTATGCAACAGATGAGTAATCCATTACAACAGAACCACAAGTAGTTGCACCAGAATACCCATAAGTTGCAACGTTATTTGTTGCATAGCTTCTTCTTCATGGAGTAGATTAAAAGGCGAGGTTAGGAAAAATAAACTTATAGTGTCCACGTACCACTAATCCATATTTGTTATCTTCTTGAAGTCTTGAGGGAAAACGGTATGCATAGTGAAGGTTTTGCTCTTTGCTTGGAATTTATGATCTTTATCAGAACAACCTTTTTTCTTGGGTCAAGGTTTGCGAATATGTCCACCTTCTTCAATGGTCCCTAAACTTCAACAACTTTTGGAGAAAGAGGATTTGCAATTTTTTTTGGTTTCATAATTGAGAGTATATGTCTAATTGCTCTTTTTTTATTCCTAGCCACCACTCTAGGAGTGTATGGCTCACTCACCTTCTTGAATGGTATGACACCCCTCTTGGATTTCAATTCCTCAACAGCTTTAGCGATAGCATCTATTTTTGTAAAGAGTTTATCCTATCTGTCTTTGCACTCTTTGCATTTACAATGAGAATGTGAGAGTGGAGAGGGGTGAGAGGGACCACTGTAAGGGTGAGACAGACCAGTGTAAAGAGTGATTTCAAACATATTTATTTTTTCTTAGGTATCAACATATAGACAGTTGGAGGTAGGAATTGAGCGTTTGGAACAATTTTTAATACAGTAGCAATAGGAAGAGTTTTGAGTTTTTTCAACATATGGACCATTTGTTGAAATAGATTGGTCATCTGTTGGAACAACACAAACCAGTGTATTTAGTTCCTCCAGCAACACAAACCATCTGTTGTGTTCTTCTAGCAAATGTCCATCTGTTGCAACAAATGGGTAGTCTGCTGAAAAATAATTTTGTGATCTGTTGTATTTAGTTTCTGTTTTACCTCTTTTTATTGATGCACAAGTTAATAAAAAAGATATTTTATATAATAAATAAAAATATTTACGTTCACAATATGAGTTAAAAATATCAAAGTCCATAAGAAACAACAACACAAGTTTTACTATTACAACGATCATAGTGGATTACGATCTGGGCATGTAGTTATTTTGTGACCAGCGTTCTTACATAAGAAGCACTTATTTTTTCTTGATGGAAATAATTCTCCGGCTTCACGTCTCCTCTTATATCGTCTTCTTTCCGGTTTGATAGTGTCTGGATCAATATATGGAGGAGGTATTAATCTCTCCAAAAGCTCTATAAAAATAACCCAAGATTTTTTGGGAGGCACCAGATTAATATTCTCACTATATTCCATTATATATCTTTCCAACGAATAATATGGAGACGAACACTCATAAATTTTAGTTTCATATTGTGTACCGTATTGGGATCAAAGCGTTGCCATAGTATGTAGATAGGGTATTTTGTCCGAGTCAAAAACTTTACATGTACAAGATCTTGTTTGAAGATTTACCATGGCAGCATCACTATACATCGATACTGAACTTGTAATATGTTATTTGATTATAAAATAACCTATTTCCCAAACTGATGTTCGTTGATATTTGTTTTTTTACTTCTAGAACAAATCAGGTTCCTGCGTTCACGAACTACATAGTCTTTCATGAAATAATTTGTCATACTTCTTATTTATTTCATCAAATAGACCCACGATGGGAAATTCTCTTTCAATGCCAAATAATGATTTCACTGATTCAACTATGTTTGACGTCATAATATTATACCTATATAAAATAATCATTTAGTATGACATCATACTAAGCTTGTAACTTAAACAAGATATTAAATTCATAAGAATGTACCTATTTACCAAAAAAAATGTCTGACTTCATCGCTCGAAATTGACACGTACGAGATATTTTGCTACCTTGGGATGCATATCTATTATTTGATTGAAAAGGTCAAAAAACTCATCTCATTATATGCTTTAGATGCTTTATAAAAAGGGGACATGACCCTTTCATTGTGAAAGTTGTTTCGCATATTATCTCCAAGATGCCTCATGCAACAACCAAAGAGAACTGAAGTGTAGAAAATTAAATCCATCTTTGGGATACTTGGATGTCTATTCAAAATAAAACACAACTCTTCGGTATCTTCGACGTATCTTTACATTTATTCAAAAAAATATCAATACGAGGCAAGACATTTCTTGCCCGCTACATAAAAAGCGACAGGAAAGATGTCACTCTCCGCATCCTGTACCACCGTTGCTAGCAAAAATCTATTATACTTTCTCCTCAAGAAAGTTCCGTCGATGTCTATGACTTTGCTCAAATATTGCAAACCAAGAATCCAAGCACCATAGGATACAAAGTACTTAAACTTTTTATTTTCATAAACGTGCAATGCGTCTTACTTCCGGAATTTGTGGATGCAAATATGTAATGATAGGCATCGCGGACTGCATACCCGTGCTCGTATGTCCCTCTAACCAAGTCCTTGGAAATCCCTATGACCGTGTATATATTCTAATAACCGATCATAACACTCAATTTTGGAAGGATTTTATTGGACATATCACTTGTAGAAGTGCCTTCGCCATTGGGGAATCTATTCTAGAAATATTGACTGAGGACCTCTGCCGTGGCATAGGGATTTTGGCTCATAATTTTCTCTGACCCATACGTGTGATACTTTTTATAAACATTAATGACAAATCTATCAGAACTTAAGTATTTCACAGCTCTTAACCACCACTTGTAGTTCGGATTAGCACATCTAAAGGAAAAGACTTTGCTCGAATTAATCACTTTTTTTAGTCTGAAATCTTTTTTCAAGCAAATAATAAACAAAGAATAGACAGTTCTTTCTTATCCTTGAATGTCATTCCCTTGTAAAATCCAGTCTTATCATCTTGATGATTGCCTGACTATGTTGATTGAGAAAAACTTTCCACCGTATTGCTCGCAACAACGGGTGTAGGAGTTTGATCATCATCTAGAATATTCATGCCTAGATCATCCAGCTTATCATCAAAGATGTCTTGTTGTTTTTCTTCTTCTATATTTTGGTTCTCATTCTCTCTCGGTTTTTAAATAGTACACTCTTAATACCAGCCTAGCTGAATCACTAAGATAAGGACGCAATCGAACCTGGTCGATTATCTTGAAAGGTAGTACCCTCTAATTTTCAAAGAAGTTGTGTATGTAGCCAATGATGAGTTCTTTTGGTTGACAATTCAGTCCATAATAGCTGATGATTAAGTTCACAAAATCATCATATGAAATATCACTTTGAATTGTCATAGATATCGTCTCTAGCATTTCACCCTTCTTCCAACACATAATATTAATTGTTCTTCTTAATCCATTCACCATGACAATCCACCAATATTGTTATTGATCCCTCCATTGGTGGTACTTAAATAAAATAATTTGTTAAAAAAAAACTAAATAATGGCATCAAAATAAAATTAAGAGAAAAAACATCAAACACCCACTGAAGTTGTACTGAATTTGCAAGTAGACACTTAAAGTTTGCGAATGTCCTATTACCCCATTAATCAATTTAAAAGTGGAATAAATATGTCATTTTTCAACCAACATCAGTTGCAAGAAAAAAGAGTGCAATCACGCACCAATTACAGTTTGCCACGTGTTAAATATTTATTTTTTATTTTCATTTATATTTTTTTATTTTATTAACTATAATTCTTTTTAATTTTTTTCTCTTTCCTCTTCTTCTATCTTAATCTTGCTCATACTTCAACCCTTTTACTTTCCTTATTGCCAGTCCTCTAACGCAGCAATCAACGTCGTCAATTCTCTGACATATTCATTGTTATCATCACTTTTATAATATCACATTCATCATATTTATCACCAAGTCACCACTAAATCAAATTAAAATCTAAAAATCAAAATCGCTATTGAACTAAAAATTCAAAATCAATAATCACACTCAATCATCATTCTCTTTTCAACATCTTACCCCAATACAATAATGATGCATCGAAACTTCACTATAATAGAGTTCTATAATACTTTCTAAACGAAAAAATAATAGATCGAAATTCTTTCACTAACCTACTCAAAGTTTCATAACAAAGCTTAAAAGAAAAAAAGAGAAGAACAAAATTAGAGACAACATTCACAAAAAATTTAGAAAAAAAAAAGAGAAAGAAGAAAAGAGGGATTTTGAGAAAACAAGGGAAAATGGAAAATAAAAAAAGAGAGAAGAAAGGATGGTCTGATATATAAAAGTTATTTATTCCATGTGATTTTTTTTAATGAGTTGGTGAAGTAAATTTTATCTTTTCATGCGCCTCTTTTGCACTGCGGGTGAGAAAATGGATTAAAAGGGGTATTTATAATGATCTTAACTAGTTTTGTAGGGGTAATAGGACACCCACAAACTTTAAGTGTCTACTTGCATTTTTGGGACAACTTTAAAAGGTATTCAAAGAGTTTTCTCTAAAATTAATTGTAATTTTATAGTGCTATAACATAAACCCCAACAGATGAGTAATTTGTTGCAATAGGTAAATAATATGTTGTAACAGGTGAGTTATATGTTTCAACAGATGTCTCATCTATAGGTAATTCATGGTACAGTACCATAGAACCTGAAGCTGGTTCCAATAGATGGGTCATTTGTTGGAACAGGTGACTCATATGTTGCAACAAATTATACATTTGTTGTAATAAATAACTCACTTATTGGGATGAACTACAGAATATTTGAAGTTGATTTCAATAGTTGAGTCACCTGTTGCAAAAGATCAAAAGTTGTTGCAACAGATTGCTCACCTATTGCAACAGATGACGCATCTGTTGAAATCAACTTCAGGTTCTATTACAACATGTGAGTAATTTGTGTTAACAGATGACTTCTCTATTGCAAAAGATAACCCATCTATTCGATTCATGTTACAGCACTATAGAACCATAAATATTAATCCAATATATGTGTCTCCCATCGCAACAGATGAGTCATATATTGAAATAGATGAATCATTTGTTGGATTCATGTTCGGGTTCTATCCATTATTTTAAACCAACAATAGTAGTGTACCCAGATGGGAAATTCAACTAAAAAATTATAATTTTACTGACCAATGCCCCCTATGAAGTAAGTCCAAAGTGATGTACGAAACTAAATTTGACCAAAAAAATTACTCAAGTAGCAGCAATAACGGTTACAACAATAGTAATGGTAAACAAAAAGAAGATGATGACGAAAACCAAGAAGAAGATGATGATAATGAAGTGCAAGATGATGAATAAAGCAGCATAAACAATGAACAACAAAAATGGCAAAGAGAGAGAGAAAACAACAATAATGAGAAGAGAGAGAAAACGCGCATTTTTTCCTTCGTTTCTAGTTATATTAGGTTTTACTTGGATCAAAGTGAAAATTAAAAAACTTGTGGTCTATTCTCAAACTTTTTCAACTTTCTTAATCACTAATAAAGTAATTTTCACCTACACTCAATTTTTAAAACTTGAGTCAACGACACCTCATTTCAAAACTCTTTTGTCACGTTTAACTAAATTGCCCAAACTACTATGCCATAAGAATGGTCAACCAATCAACTTTCACTAAAAGATTATAACATATATAATTCAAATATCACTTTCTAGAATTTATATTATATTGATGCGGTTAAGCTCAGTAGATCGGTAGCTAGGAGTGTACTAAGAAAACCGACAAATCACACCAAACTGATAATTCAAGTAAAGTCGGAAAAATTCAACTACCGTTCAATTTGATTTGATTTGGTATTTTTTACAAAAATCAAACAAAATTGATTTAATTTGATTTCAAGTTAAAAAATCAAATCGAAGTCAAATTAACCCGATATTATATATATGTAAGTTTTTAAGCTATTTCATACATAAAAAATTATTTATTATTTTATAATTTATAAATATTTCTTAAACCTTTTCATAGTTTTTGTCTTTAAACATATTATTTCAACCATGAATTTTCAAATTTTTTTGAAAGGTGTGACAAATTTTGTAGCTCACAAGTATTAGTAGTTCAAATAAAGAACAAATCAATGTCAAACCAATACTAATACTAACAAAAATAAATTCAATTCAATACTAAAAATGATAATACCAATGAATATCTTTTTTAAAAAAAATGCATTGATTTATACAATGAAAATGTATAATTACTTATTTTTTATTTTAGTATTTTTTCATGTAATTGAATAGGTGATGCATATTTTTTCTCTCCCGATAATTTTTAGATTTCACCTCAGAACTTATTTTTTCCCCAAGCTTTCTTCTTTTCTACCTACAGTCGATGTTGGTGCAATATCAATATCGTGGAAATCAAAAGACCTTAAATTTTAAGAACAAGAAAGTAATGATTGAGGATAAGCACAAATAAAGAAATTAATTAAAAACAATTAGATATATTAATAAAGCTAAAACTTTCAATTAATGAGCCAAACAAGACCCAAATTTTGTAGAGAGATCAATCCCATCGATGTAATGCTCTTGGAATTTAAGTGGGAGAAAAAGTAAATTGGAAGAAAAAGGAAATTGGACAATATTATTGATAAACTCCACAATTACATTTACTAAAATTCAGAAAGAAAAGGTAACATCGGATGAACTCAATCCTAACTAAGCGTTTCAATCGCCATCAAAATTCAATAATGAGAGAATAAAGAACTGATTAAGGTTGAGAGGAATAAGAGGAAGGACAAGAACAATTTGAGAGAGAATATGAAAATATAAATAATTGCTTAATCCATTCAACTCAATCTCGTTAGTTATATACAAATGAAAATTAGTTGGACTTGATGACTTAATCTCCGTAGTCGAATGCTTAACCGTATTATTACTCCATCTCAACCATCCTTTATTATTTATTATCACAGGCACCACGTGTGTGACTCTACTCCACTAATATCTCTACTAACGTGTACTCCATTTTTCTAAATTAAGCTTTCCTTCTTTCCTAATTAGCCCTAATTCATAACAATCCCCACTCTTTTGAAATCGACCTTACCCTCAAGGTCAAGATTGGGATGCAAATTTAGAAAATTAACTGCGGATAAAGCCCCAGTCTCCTAATAGGTATCTGCTACTAAGGAGTGATGGGTGGTCACACTCTTTATTTCAGTTCTAAGACATGGAACATTGGGTGAATTTAAGATTCTGATGATAGTTCCAACTGGTAAGTCATTTCCCCCATTTTGTTGATTATCTTATAAGGCCTGTAGTACTTGGTGATTAGTTCAAGGTTGTTTTGTACTGCCAATGATGACTGATGATAAGGTTGTAACTTTAGATATACAAAACCTCCTTCTACTAACACCCTTTCTAAACAAAGTATGCCAGCAAAGAATTCATGTGTGCATGAGCCTGTCTAAGGTTTTCCTTGAGGGTTTGTAGTAGGTGTTACCTCTGTTGTAACATCAACCCCACTAAAGTGGTAGTAGCATAGGTAAAGACCCCATAGGAGATTAAGGAAGTGGGTACCCATTTAGGGATGCAAATAGAGTTGACTTAAGGGATATATGGTAGTTGGAATTATACCACCACTCTGCCAATAAAAGTCATTCCAACCACTATTTAGGACTAGAGAAAACCATAGCTCAGAGGTAAGACTCCAAATACCTATTTAACCTTTTAGTTTGACCATCTGACTCTAGATGGTAAGTTTCACAATCTAAATTAGGGGTTGGCCGTGATGGGCATCCCAAGAAAACCAAGGCCCAAAATGATCCCTAGCCTTACTTTAAGTTGTAATGCCCCAAAAATGGGTCCCGATACGTCACACGGTGCTCAAGACTATGACTAGTCTCAAGCTAACCTGTAAGCCTTCTACTAAATTTGGAATTCATATTAAAGAAACTTAAGCAAACAACAATACTGAAATACTGGATTCTATATGTGCTAAACTGGAAGTAATTGGATGTAATATCTGAGAATATTTAAAACTAGAGAGCCTAAAAAATATATACTAAAAATCTGAGTTATAACTAGCAGTCTGACAAGCCTCTACTACTAAAAACTAGAGAGACATTGGAACAGACCCCCAACTGACTCAAGCCAATTGAAAACAACTAATCAAGCTAATGAAATAAACTGAAAGTCTGAATACTAGGTCCCCGAACTATGAGGATTCACCAACTGTCGGGATTTAGATGGAGGTGCCCGAAATCACTCATACTGCTGGAACTGAGCACCTGAACCTACATTATTAAACAATGTAGCACATAGATGTATATGTGGATCAGTACTTTGAGAATGTACAGAGCTTGTGGGGGTGAATGCATAAGTAAAACAATATCTCAATGTTTATCAAAATTCATAAAAGAATGCATGCTAAATGTAATGACTCACATTGTCTTGAATAACTGAAAGATGAAAAATCATCAATCATAAATCACAAAGCATACTGTGTAAATCTCGTGAGTCATCACACTTAGTTCTAAAAGTTGTACTTCTATTCTATCTTTAAAAGTTTTCTATTATTCTTTACTAGTAGGGAGATTCTTCTAACCGACATACACTATCTGAGCTATCATAGTGTCCAACGTCTAGTTCCCTTAAGGGGAAAACCTCGCGTTGGGGAAAGGTGTCATAATCTTGCCAGGGATTATAACCTGAGCTAAGTGATCACATCTATAACTACCATCCACATAGAAATGGAAATAATTTGAATTTGTACCTACATTGTCTCGTAGTTCTAGAAAAGTAGTATACGCTAAACTCACACTTTCCGCTCGGTGCTAAATACTACTCCCTTTAATATTGTGCTCATTCTATAGGAAATTCACTTTAAATAACATAAGGATTCATACTGAAAGCTAATTGTGCATCTATTTGCTTTAAACTGAATTTCAAGCTATGAAGTGGATTCCATATCTTAGCTAAGGGTCAAAAGATCAAATCTTGATTAAAAACTAATTTTAAACATATCATAGGATGCTTAAAAGCATAATTTCTTGGAATATCAATATCAAAGCTAGGGCTTAACAACCCATAGTTCAAACTCATGTTAAATCATCACGAATCATGCTTAATAATTAAAATCCTGGAGTTCTTGCACAATTCTAGTCATAATAATGCAAATTTAATTCTCAATATATGTGAAACAAGCCAAACGTATGGACATGTAAAGATAGAGACACAATTCACATTCAAATCACTTGTCATATCATAATATTCAAATAATAATCATTGGGTATGAATCCTAAATTGAAATTCATGTGTAATCATACAAAATCATGTAAATTTGTAATTAAAAACTAGTTTTAGGCACAGGGATAAAAGAATTATCCTTGTACAAAATCCCACATAACTTAATTGATGAAGACACTTAAATTGAATTCCTATTTGTACTCTTGGAGATTGATTCTTGAAGATCTTGAATTGGGAACCTTGAATTTTGGGTTATCTTGGAAAAAGAATGGTGAAATTTGGATTTCTTGAGGTTTAAAATTTGAAGCTATAGGGTTTCTTTGAGAGTAATTTTGTGAAAAGAGAGTATATTATTCTTAGAATGGGGTTAATCTTTTGTTTGTCATGATTTGGGGCCTGGAGAAAAGACTAAATTTCCCTTAAATTTAAATTTTCGGAACTGGGAATCCGATTTTGCACCTTGGCATGACACGGTGCTTATCGCGGTGCACCACTGGAAAAACAACAACCCCGATTTTGCTCAACGTGATGCGGTGCTATCACGTTGGGCTAATGGAAAAGGATGAGTGCAAATTTGCACTCCATCGTGATGCGGTACAATTATGTTGATTCAATGGAAAAGAATGATTGTGATTTTGGGGATCACCGCGATACGGCATGATTGGAGCTACTGTCTCTCACTAAAAGTGTTGTAACTTCTTATCCGGGTATAGGATAAAGGCAAAATTGGTATCGTTGGAAAGCTAATTCAATTATCTATCTATTGGTGGGTTATGTTATCAAAAATTCTTAGTAAAACAAAAGTTATGCTCATTTGAAGTTGAATATAGCAACATCTTTCTCAAGAACTCAATCGGTAAGGGATATTTTGGTTCGTCCAATAGCTAGGAGTTACTTGAGAGGCCTTGATATACATCAAACTCTCTCATAAAACTACTATAACACTATAATTTATTTCTCATGAGCTTGAAGAATAGTTTTAATATTGATTTGAATTCTCAGGGATATTACAACATCTCACCCTTGGGAACATTCATCCTCGAATGAGACTAATTAAACTGAGGAACTGCGACTATAAACTGGCATGTACAACTGAATCATGACTAAAATAACTTGAAAATGCAAGAATTATCAAGAGAATGACTATATAAAGCTGAAACTTAGAATGAAAAAGAGATGATTTGAGAAAATTTGTTACCTTGAACAGAATCTGAATTTGTGGTGAAAAGATGAGGGTACTTGGTTCACATATCTGCTTCTGCTTCCCAAGTAGCGCCCTCAACGGACTAGTTCCACCAAAGAACTTTGACCAAGGGAACTTCGTTGTTCCTTAGTCTACGAATCTGGTGATCAAGAATCTCAACTGGAATCTCTTCATAAGAGAGGCTATCGGGAATATATGTGCTTTCGAGAGGGACTATAGTAGCTGGATCACCAATACACTTCTTTAACACAGAGACATGTAACACTGGGTGAATGGATGACAAATTTGCAGGCAACTCAAGATCATACACTTTTTTCCCAACACGACTAAATATTTTGTAATGGCCAACATATCGGGGACTAAGCTTCCCCTTTTTGCTAAATATCTTCACCTCCTTAATAGGTGAAATCTTTAAATAAACTAAGTCACAAACCTCAAACTCAAGATCCCTTCTTCTCATAGCTGCATAAGATTTCTGACGACTCTAAGCTGTCTTAATCCTCTCTCAAATCAACTGAACTTTATCCATAGCTTCAAACACCACATTTGGTCCTATCAAAGCAGTCTTACCTACCTTAAACCAACCAATGGGAGATCTATATCTCCTCCTATAGAGAGCCTCAAATGGAGAAATCTGAATATTGGAATAATAACTGTTGTTGAGGCAAACTCGATCAAAGTCAAGTGGTCATCCCAACTTCCTTTAAAATCAAGAACGCATGCCCTTAACATATCCTCTAGGGTCTGAATGGTCCTTTCTGCCTAACCATCTATCTGAGGGTGAAAAGCTAAATTGAGATGATATAGGTACCAAGACCCTTCTAAAAGTCCTTCCAAAAGTGAGGGGTAAACAGAGTACCCCTATATGAAATAATAGACAAGGGAATTCCATGTAATCTAACCAACTCTCTAATATACAACTTAGCATAATCTTCAGCTAAGTAGGACGTATGAACTAGCAGGAAATAGGCTGATTTGGTCAACCTATCTACAATAACCTAAATCGAATCATGTTGACGACGCAAATGGGGTAACCCTGTTACAAAATCCATGTTTACCTCTTCCCACTTTCAGGTGGGAATACTAAACTCCTGTAAAGTGCCACTAGGCCTTTGGTGCTCCACCTTAACCTATTAATAAATAGAATACTTAGTAACAAACTCCGAAATATCTTTCTTCATACCACTTCACCAATAGACTTTCTGTAAATCTCGGTACATCTTAGTAGCACCTGGGTGAATGGAGTAACACGCACCATGCGCTTCCACCATAATCTGCTGCCTCAAACTATAAACGCACGGTATGCATAATCTACTCTGGTATCTCAACACACCATCTCCCCCTTAAGAGAAAACCTCTACCTTCTAATCTCTGATTGACTCTTTCAACTTAACTAGACTGGGATCCTTATCTTGTTTCTCCTTTACCTCAAAAACTAAAGAAGATCCTGCACTACTCTAGACCCAAACATTACCCTCAGTCGATTCAACCAAACAAGCACCCAACTAGCCAATTGATGAACTTCTCAAACTAGGTCCTTCTTATCACCCTCTACATGAGCAACACTACCCATAGACAGTCTACTAAGGGCATCTGCCACTACATTGGCCTTGCTTGAATGATACAAAACACTCATGTCATAATCTTTTAATAATTCTAACCACCTTCTCTGATGGAGATTTATCTCTCTCTATGTAAATACATACTGTAAACTTTTGTTGTTCATAAGCACATCAACGTGCACCCCATAAAGTAGTGCCCCCAGATTTTCAAAGCAAACACAACAGCAGCTAATTCAAGATCATGAGTAGGATAGTTCTTTTCGTGAGGATTAAGCTGTCTAGAGGCATAGGCTATGACCTTACCTCTCTGCATCGAAACACAACCCAAACCAACTCTAGAAGTATCACAATAGACAACAAATCCATCTACACCATCAGGTAACTCTAAGACTGGGGCTGAAGTGAGTTGAGCCTCCAACTCCTGAAAACTCTTCTCATAAGAATCTGACTACTGAAACTTAACTTCTTCTGCGTTAATCTGGTCATGGGGGATGCAATGGACAAAAATGCCTCAACAAACCATCTATAATATCTAGTTAAACCCAAAAAACTCCTAACGTCTGATGGAGAAATAAGTCTAGGCCAGTTTCTCGCAGCTTCAGTCTTTTGGAGATCAACTCTAATTCCATCACTGGAAACAATATGACCTAGGAAAGCTACTAACCTTAGCCAAGATTCACACTTATTGAATTTGGCAAACAATTAGTGTTCTCTAAGAGTTTGCAATACAATTTAAAGATGGTCTGCATGGTCATCCTCGCAACGAGAACAAACAAGAATATCGTCGATAAAGACTATGAAAAATATATCTAGGTATTTCTTAAACACTCAATTCATCAAGCCCATGAAGGCTGTTGGGGCATTTGTTAGCTCAAAATACATAACTAGGAATTCAAAGTGACCATAACAAACTCTGAAAACTGTCTTGGGAATATCACATTCCCTCATTCTAAGCTGATGATAGCCGGATAGAAGGTCTATCTTAAAGAAGTAACTTGTACTTTGGAGTTGATGTTGATCAAATAAGTCATCAATTCTGGGAAGTGGATATTTATTTTTAACTGTGACTTTATTCAGCTGATAATAGTCAATGCACATTCGCAGAGAACTATCTTTTTTTCACACAAATAGGATGGGAATGCCTCATGGAGAAATACTGGGCCTTATGAAACCATTATCTAAGAGGTCATTTAATTTCTCTTTCAACTCTTTAAGTTCGGCAGAAGCCATACAATATGGAGGAATAGAGATGGATTGAGTATCAGGAAGAAGATCAATACCGAATTATATTTCTCTGTTGGGAGGTACCCCTGGAAAATCTTCAGGAAAAACTTTTGGAAACTCATTTACTACCCAGACAGACTGAACGGTTGGAGCCTCAGACTTAGCATCTTTGACTTAAACTAAATGATAGATACACCCTTTTGATATCAACTTTCTGGCTTTAAGATAGGATATGAAATGACTCTTGGGAGACACTGAATTACCTTTCCACTTAAGGACTGACTCATTAGGAAACTAAAACTTCACTACTCGAGTGCCACAATCTATAGATACATAAGATGAATGGAACCAATTTATACCAAGAATAAGGTTAAAGTCAACCATATCTAATTCTATAAAATCTGCTAACATGATCTTATGAAGGACAACGATAGGACACTTTTTATAGATCTGTTTGGCAACAATTGACTCACATACTAGGGTAGAAACTATGAAGGTCTTAGAAAGCTTTTTAGGATCTATTCCAAAATTTACCGCAACCAACGGAATCACATAAGAGAAATTTAACCCTGGGTCTAACAGCACATAAACATCAAAATGAAAGACATGAAGCATACCGATAACAACATCTGGTAAACTCTTCTACTGCTGGCGAGATGGTAAAGCATGGAACTAATTATGGTGTTGACCACCACCAGTACTGGATGATGGGCCTTGAGGAGGGGCTGAGAGACCTAGAATAGCTGGTGCACTAGTAGCCTGAGTCTGGGGACGAATATCATGTTTCCTTGCTTAGCATATGGGCACTCTTTGATTCTATGACCCAACTTACCACATCCAAAACAACTTTTTTCCCCAATAAACACTCACCAAGATGATTCTTACCAATCTAGCACATGCAAGATAACTGGGCCTTCCACCCACACTATTCTGAGACCGAAACAAAGAAGTCTTACCCCACTACTCTTGTTTGGTTCTGGTTATAGGAGCACTAGCTGAAGATGGCACCGATAAAGATGGGCGACTTTGAAATTGCGAATGATTTCCCCTGCAAATCTAGATTGGCCATACTCAAACTTCCCAGTTCTATCTTTCTTACTTTCTCTATCTCTTCCCTTCAACTTTTCTACCTTAATTTGTTGGGCATGAGTCATCAATCTAGCAATGTCCATATTATCAATAAGCATGTCAGTCTACACTCTTTGACTACCAAACCAGACACTCTGGTAATAAACTTACCCATACTCAATCTAGTGTCAGCTATCAGATCAGGAGCATACTTAGACAAATGATTGAACTTAATACAGTACTCTTTTACTGTCATCGAACCCTACCTCAGGTTCATGAAATCTTTAATCTTTGTTTCTCGCAACTCACGTGGAAAAACCCTATCTAGAAATGAATCCTGAAATACCTGCTAACTCAAGGGAGATACATTCTCTCTCCTACCTTTCTTCCATATCACATCCCAATCATAAGCAATATCTTTTAGCCTGTAGGATTGTAACGCCCCAAGTCTGAACCCCAAAAGCTACATGGTGCTAGAACCCCCGAAGGACCACCAGCTAACCCATGATTGGTACCTGCTATGAGCACTAAATTATAATAATAATATAACTGAAATAAGTAAAGAAGTTAGGATGAAAATGACATAAGATTCATAACTGAAAAATCAATACTGAATACTGAAAGTTGAACACTGAAAACTAAAATAACTGTCTGAAATACTCTAGTTTGAAAGCCTCTACTATCTGAATATGGAGTTGAAGGGACAATCCCCCAACTAATTTTGACTACTGAAAACTATACTAAAATAATGAAATAATACTATGTCCTTAAACTATAAGAACTCACCGCTAAGTCTATTGTTGATAGGCTGGACTGCTAAGTGCGGTCAAGAGCCCGTGCGTCTGAACATATGATAAAAGACATCATAGCACAAAAGAAAGGTATGCATCAATACTTTGAATGTACTGGTATGCTAAGTGAGGTAGGATGATATGCATGGGATCATATGCATGAACAATAACTGACTGAGTAACCTAAACGTAACTGAATGAGAGACCATGCATGAATACATAAACTATAACTGAGATCATAATAATACTGGTTACTGCATTCTAAATACTGATTAACTGGTATCTGAGTCTACTGATACTGTAATACTGATGACTGAGTAACTGTTTATGACAGTCCTGGTTAATAATTGGGTGACCATTTTTTACAGTCCCGATTCTACAGAATTAAACTGAGTTCTATAATTAGCTAGGTGACTGTATTTGGCAGTACTAATTTTGTAGAACTAACTGAGTTCTATACTGAGCTGGGTGACTGTATTTAACAGTCCTGATTCAATAGAATTAAACTAAGTTCTATACAGAGACTAAAACTAAAACTGAGACTGTGGGAGGTAATCCTATAACTGACATGCACCTCTCTGAATGAATTGTGGTCCAACCTATAACCCCAGTTGGAAGGGTGTTAGTACCGTGCCATGGATAAAGAGAAGCTGTGAGTTAACCCTCTCTGACAGGAAGCTCTTTTGTCAACCCTCGCTGGAAGAAAAACTTGTATGAGATGTGTCAACCCTAGTCTGGTAGGAAAATATCTCAACCTACACTGTCTACATAGTTCTGTAATACAGGGATTGCTACTAAGGGTCAAACCCTTCTGTTGGAAGGAATGCCCCCTTCCCTGGGTTCGCTCGGTGCTGAATCCTACTCCCAACATAATAGACACTAAACTGATTTCTATTTCATACTAGGCTTGAATGAACTGTTATTGATCGTACTGTCTAACAAGTTCACTGGGTTGCGCTAACTAACGGAGTACTACTAAATCTGGTTAACTAACTGAGTTCACTGATTTCTGAGAAATACTAAAAGGAGACTGGGACTGATTACTGAGTACTACTGGTCGTAACACTACTGAGATTGTTCTGTGACTACTATTTCTCAAGGAAAGCAGCTAAATATTTTGGGTATTGAATATCCCCAGGATTCGATAGTATAAATTATAAGCCATAGCACAAATCTTGAAACATGATAACTAATTTCTTGATCACTAATCATTCATTGGGGCATTTTGACAAACACTTGCATGACATAAACTTATATACATACTAGCCTGATATGATTACACTACGCAACCCACATGAATAATTCATCAATCACTTGAAGGGCATAATTTATACACATGACTGTAATATAACGTGCAAGCATCCTAATCATAACCCCAACTCTCAATTCAAAGGGGTTTTTAACATGAAACCATACAACAACCCACACATGCCATTTATTTCTCATGAACTTGTAATTAATTATGGATTCTAAACCCAACTAACATCATAGTCATGAACGCAATCAAATTCAATCATGAAACTCATCAAGTCAATTAACTTGTAGTTCAAAAGGTTTATTGAACTCTAAGGGGGGAAGGAAACCCTTGGATGAATACTTAACATACCTGAGTACTTGAATTAATGAAGATTGATGGAGTGTTCTTGAATATTGAGATTTGAAAATAGATTCCCTAGAGTTTGTTCTTGAGTAATTTGAGAGAAAATAATGAATGTTTTACCCTAGGAATGATTAATCTCGTGTTTTGGGGGCAGAATAAGGTGGGAAAATGTCCCATTTACCCCTGAGGACGCAATTTTTTAATTAATGAAAATGGGTCCAGTGACGTGCAGCCTGATGCACCGCATCAATGAGATCAACACTATGGCCAATGCGCCACGCCGAGTCCATGGTTCACTAGAATTTGACACGTGGAACTGGGAAAAACATTTATCAATGTGATAGGCGATGCGATGCGTCGAGATCGCATTAATCCACCAGTTTGGACTTCTAAACATGCCTCAAATAATGTCCAAAAAATTCGAAACTCATCCAAGAACACCTACTGACATTCCTGATCATGAATCAGCCTAAAGAACAACATTTAACAGTTGTAAGGGTCACAAAATGAGATCGCCAACTTATGAAAGCTAACATAATTCTAAGTGTAAACACTTGGCTGAAATTTTCAAAGTATGGGATCCCTTATCAAGCTCTAAGGGCTGAATTAAGCTTAGAATTTTGCAAGGTCTTACAATATCTCCCCCTTGGGAACATTCGTCCTCGAATGAGACTGACTAAACTGAGGGTACTGATAGACTGAACTTGCTTATTAAGAATACATACTGAAACATGGTTTCATGATTGAAACTACTGACATACTAAATTATCATACTGAACATGCAACATGCATATCTAATGCATGACTAAATTCTGAAGACATGATACATGACTGAGCTATTTTTGTGAGGGTATGCATAATATGAAAATGTTATGCATCTGAACTGATATCAGACTTATGAAGGAAATCTGAATATGGAACTGAGTAGATTCAAGGAAAACTGTTGCCTTGATCTGAGTTTGAGTTTGCGGAGAAGAGGTGAGGATACTTGGTCCGCATATCTTCTTTTTCTTCCTAAGTAGCTTCCTCAACAGACTGATTCCGCCAGAGAACTTTGACCAGAGGGACTTTTTTGTTCCTCAGTCTGGGAATCCGAAAATCAAGTATTTCACTGGGATATCTGTATAAGAAAGGATATTTTGAATATCTATGCCTTCTATAGGTACTACAACTACTGGGTCACCTATGCACTTCTTAAGCAAGGAGACATGAAATACTAGGTGCGCTGAAGCTAAGTCTAAAGGCAACTCAAGCTCGTAAGCTACCTTACCAAAATGGCTGAGAATTCGGTAAGAACCGACATATCGGGGACTGAGTTTCCCCTTCTTGCCAAAACTCTTCACTCCTTACAAAGGAGATATTTTCAAATACACATAGTCACCAATCTCAAACTCGAGATCCTTTCTGCGCACGTCAGCATACGATTTCTGTTGGATCTGAGCTATCTTAAGCCTTCCCCTGATCAACTGAATTTTTTCTAAGGTATCAAATACCAAGTCAGGCCCTACCACTACAGCCTCACCCACTTCAAACCAACTAATGAGAGATCTACACCTCCTTTCATAGAGTGCCTTACATGGAGTTATTTGAATATTGGATTGATAACTGTTGTTATATGCAACTCAATCAAGGGCAAGTTGTCATCCCAACTAACCTTAAAGTCAATGGCATACGCTTTTAGCATATCTTCCAAAGTCTGAATAGTCCTTTCTTCTTAACCATTTGTCTGAGGGTAGAAGGTTGTACTAAGGTGCACTTGGGTATCAAGACCTTTTTGGAAGGCTTTTTAAAAATGAGAGGTGAACTGCATACATCTATCTGAGATGATAGATAACGGAACTCCATGCAATCTGACCAGCTCTTTGGAATAGAGCTTGGCATAATCCTCGGCTGAAAAAGAGGTATGGACTGGTAAGAAATAAGCTGAGTTGGTTATCCTGTCTACGATAACCCATATAGAATCATGTTGACGACGAGTACAAGGTAAACCTATCACAAAGTCCATGTTTACTTCTTACCATTTCCATGTGGGAATACTGAACTCCTGCATGGACCCACTAGGCTTTTGATGCTCGATCTAAACCTGCTAACATGTCAAGAACTTAGCCATAAATTCTTCTATACATCTCTTCATCCCACTCCACCAATAGACTTCCCGCAAGTTGTGGCACATCTTAGTAGCCTCTGGATGAATAGAGTAGCGAGCACCATGCACTTCTGCAAGAATCCACTGCCTCAAGTCATCTACACCTGGCATACATAGATGACCCTGGCAACGCAATACACCATCTTCCCCATGGGAAAAAACCTCTACCTTCTGATCTCTGACTGAATCTTTCAACTTAACTAAACTGGGATCCCTATCCAATTTTTACTTTACCTTAAAAAACAAAGATGATTTTGAACTACTCTGTACCCATACACTACCTTCTATTGAATCGACTAAGTGAACACCCAGTCGGGAAAGCTGATAAACTTACTGAACTAACTTCTTCTTATTATCTTCCACATGAGGAACACTGCCTATGGACATCCTACTGAGAGCATCAGCCACTACATTGTCCTTGCCTGGATAATACAGGACACTCATATCATAATTTTTCAACAACTTCAACCACCTTCTCTGACAGAAATTTAGGTATTTCTAAGATAATACGTATTGAAGGCTCTTATGGTCTGTAAACACATCAATACGTAGCCCATAAAAATAATGCCTCCAAATCCTTAAGAAAAATATACAACTGCTAACTCAAGATAATGAATGAGGTAGTTCTTATCATAGGGCTTAAGTTATTTAGAGGCATAGGCTATGACCTTACCCCTCTGCATCAAAACATACCCCAAACCAACTCTGGAGGCATCAAAATATACCATAAATTCGTCTGAACCATCTGGTAAAGTCAAAACTGAGGATTTAGTGAGTCGAGTCTTCAACTCTTGAAAACTCTTCTCACAAGAATTTGACCACTGGAATTTGACTTTCTTCTGAGTCAATCTGGACATAGGGGATGCAATAGACAAAAATCCTTCTACAAACCATCGGTAATAACTGGCCAAGCCCAAAACCTCTTAATATTTAATGGAGAGATGGGTCTGGGCTAGTTTCTCACTGCTTTGGTCTTTTGAGGATCCACTCAAATGCCATCATCAAAAACTACATGGCTGAGGAAAGCTACTGACCTTAGCCAAAATTTTCACTTACTGAATTCGATGAACAACTGATGGTTTTTAAGAGTATGCAATACTATTTTGAGATGGTCTGAATGATCATGTTCACTACGGGTGTAGACAAGAATGTCATCAATAAAGACTATGACAAACATGTCCAAGTACTGCTTGAAAACACAATTCATCAAGTCCATAAAATTTGTTGGGCATTGGTAAGACCAAATGACATGACTAAGAATTCAAAGTGACCATACCAAGTTTTGAAAGATATTTTTGGAATGTCATATTCTCTGAATCTAAGATGATGATAGTCTGATCTGAGGTCTATCTTAGAAAAGTAACTGGCACCCTGAAGTTGGTCAAACAAGTCATCGATTCTGGGAAATGGATACTTGTTTTATATCATGACTTTATTTAGTTGATGGTAGTCAATGCACATTTTGAGAGAATAGTCTTTCTTACGCACGAATAGAACTGGTATACCCCACGGGGATACACTGGGTCTGATGAATCCCTTATCAAAGAGATCTTTCAACTGTTCTTTTAACTCCTTGAGTTTTGCTGAAGCCATTCTGTATGGCGGGATAGAGATGGGATGAGTATCTAGAAGAAGATTGATTTCAAAGTCGATTTCCCTTTTGGAAGGAACTCCGGGAAGATCTTTGGGAAACACATTTGGAAATTCACATGCTAGTGATACTGACTCGAGGGTAGGGGTTTCTGAACTAGAGTATTGGACTTGAATGAGATAATAGACACATCCCTTAGATATCATTTTTCTTGCCTTACGGTAGGAAACAAGCTGATCCCTGAGTGCTTTGGTACTACCCCTTCATTCTAGGACAAGTTTATTTAGAAAGTGAAATTAGACAATTCTATTTTTGCAGTCAACTGAGTCATAGCATGAGTGAAGTCAATCCATGCTGAGAATAACATCAAAATCTGCCATCTTTAATTCTACTAAGTCTGTTGAAGTGATTTTCTGAGATACCATAATCGAATAGTTCTATATACTCATCGGGCTATGATAGACTTACCCACTAGGGTAGAGACTGAGAAAGGCTCTGCTAGAATTTTGGGACTAACTCTGAAGTCAACAGCTATATAAGGAGTTACAAAGGATAAGAAAGCTCCTGGATCTAGCAAAGCATTAACATGTAAATGATAAACTTGTAATGTACCAGTTACCACATCAGGAGAACTCTCCTAATCCTATCGAGACTGAAGTGTATAAAGTCGGTTTGGGCATTACCCACTGGTGGTACTAGAAGTAGCACCCTGCTGATTCGGGCGACCGGACTAAGCCAGGGGATGATTATACTGACTCTGTGAACCCACCTGAGGACACTATCTGACCCTGTGTCCTGGATTTCCATATCTAAAACATACATCACTACCAGCTCTGCAGATACCCTAATATTTCTTCCATACTTCTGGCAGAGAGGATTTGTTTGGGCACTGCTAACACTACCCTGGGGTTTAGGGCCTGGCGCCCTATCTCTATTGCCATCTCTAAATTTTAGCTCTGGAGCACTGGCTAAGGATGGAGTTGGGACTAAAGATTTTGGGTGGAACTGAGAATTATTACCACCCTCTGACTTAGGCTGGGTGAAGTTAAAGCTACCTGTTCTAGATCTCTTGTTCTCTTTTTCCTTCTCTTTATTCTTAGCCTCCTCTATCTACTGAGCATGGACCATGAGCCTGGATATGTCCACCTCTTTAATCAATATTGCAGTCCTACACTCCTTGACCACACTATTAGAGATACCAGGCACAAACTTACTCATCTTAGATTTGTTATCTGCTACCACATAAGGGGCATATCTGGCTAACTGAGTAAACTTGAGAGAATACTCCTGTACTGTCATATTTCCCTGCTTCAGATTACAAAACTCTAAAACCTTTGCTTCCCTAAACTTTAGCGGGAAGAACCTATCCAGAAAAGTAATAGCAAACTCATCCTATTCTATAGGACCTACATCTGTGGCTTTCTCTGCTTTCCACTGCTTGAACCACAGTGAGCCACATCTTGTAACTGATATATGGCCAACTCAACACTCTCACTATAGGTCACTCCCATAATATCAGTGAGTTTCTACACCTGATCAAGAAATTCTTGTGGGTCCTCATCTGGCTTAGACCCGGTAAATGATGAGGGATTCATTCGGGTGAAGTTTTGAATCCTGGCTGCAGTAGTATTGGCCACTGGGTTGGCCAAAATGGTAGTTGGGTGTTCATTCTGGGCTACTACTAAATTGGATAGAGTAGTAAACGCGGCCCTAAATTCTGCATGGGAGACATGTTTGTCCAGAGATCTTCTTGGATGGGCTGAGGGGCTGACTGATTTCTGGTTCTTTTTCCGTTCTTCTTGGGGGTCATGTTCTATAAATGAAAAGAAGAAAAGGATTAGACTGACAGTTTATTTTGATCTTATGCTCACTTTCATGACATGAATACTGAGAAAAGAGAAACTTTTCCTAAAACATCTCATAGCCTCTCGTCCATAAGTGTGGCGTGCTATACACCCGTGCATAAGACTATACTTGATGTGGATTTTATCCTTACTAGGAATCTGTTGAACCTTAGGCTCTGATACAAAGTTTGTAACACTCGAGTCTAAACCCCAAACGCTACACGATGCTAACGCCCCTGAAGGACCCCCAGCTAACCTATGACTGGTATCTGCTGTGGGCAATGAATAATAATAATAACTATAATAATCATATAACTAAAATAAGTGTGAAATTTAGGATGAAAATGCCATAAGTTTCATAACTAAAAAACCAATACTAAATACTGAAAGCAAAATACTGAAAACTGAAACAACTGTCTGAAATACTCTAGTCTGAAAGCCTCTACTGTCTGAATATAGAGTTGAAGGGACAATCCCCCAACTAACTTCAACTACTAAAAACTGTACTAAAATATTAAAATAATACTCTATCCTCGAACTATGAGGACTAACAACTAAGTCTGCTGCTAATAGGCTAGGCTGCTAAATGCGGTCAGGAGACCGTGCGTCTGAACCTATGATATAAGACATGATAGCGCAAAAGAAAGGTATGAATCCATACTTTGAATGTACTGGTATGCTAAGTGAGCAGGTTGATACGCATGGGTTTATATGCATAAATAATAACTGACTGAGTAACATAAATGTAACTGAATGAGAGAACATGCATGAATTCATAAACTGTAACTGAGATCATAATAACACTGGTTACTGCGTTCTGAATATTGATTAATTGGTATCTAAGTCTACTGATACTGTAATACTAATAACTGAGTAACTATTTCTGACAGGCCTGGTTAATAACTGGGTGACCATTTCTGATAGTCCTGATTCTGTAGAACAGAACTGAGTTCTATACTTAGCTGGGTGACTGTATTTGACAGTTCTAATTTTGTAGAACTGAACTAAGTTCTATACTGAGCTAGGTTACTGTATCTGACAGTCCTGATTCTGTAAAACTAAACTAAGTTCTATACTGAGACTAAAACTATAACTGAGACTGTGGGAGGTAATCATCTAAGTGACATACTCCTCTCTGAATGGATTGGGGTCCAACCTATAACCCCAGTTGGAAGGGTGTCAGTACCATACCACGGGTAAAGACAAGCTGTAAGTTAACCCTCTCTGATAGAAAGCTCTTTCATTAACCCTCGCTGGAAGCAAAACTCGTACGAGATGATCAACCCTAGTCTGGCAGGAAGATATCTCAACCTATGTTGTCTACGTAGTTCTATAAAGTAGGGATTGCTACTAAGGGTCAAACCCTTTTGCTGGCAGAAATGCCCCCTTCCCTGCGTTCGCTCGATGTAGCATCCTACTCCCAACTAAGTAGACACTGAACTGATTTATAGTCCATACTAGGCTTGACTAAACTACTACTGATCATAATTTCTAACTGAACTGAGTTCACAGGGTTCTGCTAACTGACGGAGTACTACTGAATCTAGTTAACTTACTGAGTTCATGGATTTCTGAACTGAATACTGAACGGAGACTATGACTGATTACTGAGTACTACTGGTCGTAACACTACTAAGATTGTTCTATGACTACTATAGCTCTAGGTGAGCAGCTAAATTCTTTAGGTATTGAATACCCCCATGATTCGATAGCATAAATTATAAGCCATAGCACAAATCTTGAAACATGATAATTAATTTCTTGGTCACTAATAATTCATTGAGGAATTTTGACCAACACTTGAATGACATGAACTTATATACATACTAGCCTGATATGATTACACTACGTAACCCACATGAATAATTCATCAATCACTTGAAGAGCATAATTTTTGCACATGACTGTAATATAACATGCAAGCATCCTAATCATAACCCCAACTCTCAATTCAAAGGGGTTTTTAACATAAAACCATACAACAACCCACACATGCCATTTATTTCTCATGAACATGTAATTAATTATGGATTCTAAACCCAACTAACATCATAGTCATTAACACAATCAAATTCAATCATGAAACTCATCAAGTCAATTAACTTGTAGTTCAAAAGATTTATTTAACTCCAAAGGTGGAAGGAAACCCTTGGATGAACTCTTAACATACCTGAATACTTGAATTAATAAAGACTGATGGAGTGTTCTTGAAGATTGAGCCTTGAAAATAGATTCCCTAGGGTTTGTTCTTGAGTAATTTTAGAGAAAACAATGAATATTTTGCCATAGGAATGATTAATCTCGTGTTTTGGGGGCTGAATAAAGTGGAAAAATATCCCATTTACCCCTGACGATGCGGTCTTTTAGTGACTAAAAATGGGTCCAGTGATGCACTGCATCGATGGGATCGATGTTATGGCTTATGCGTTGTGCCGAGTCCACGTCGGCTCACTCGAATTTGTTACTAGGAATTGGGAAAAACATTTATCAATGCGATAGGTGACACGACGAGTCGAGATTGCATTGATCTACTAGTTTAGACTTCCAAACATGCCTCAAACGATGTCCGAAAAATCCAAAACTCATCCCAGAACACCTACTGACATTCCTGATCATAAATCAACCTAAAGATCAATATTTAATGGTTGTAAAGGTTGCAAAATGATATTTCCAACTTATGAAGGCTAACATAATTCTAAGTGTAAGCACTTAGCTGAAATTTTCTAAATATGGGATCCATTATCAAGCACTAAAGGATGAATTAAGCTTAGACTTTTGTGAGGTCTTACAATATCTCTCTCTTGGGAACATTTATCCTTTGATACCAAGTTTGTAACGCCCTCATTCTGAACCCCGGATGCTGCACGGTGCTAACGCCACCGAAGGACCACTAGCTAACCCATGACTGGTACCTTCTGTGAGCACTGTATAATAATAATAACTATAACAATCATGTAACTGAAATAATTGTGGAAGTTAGGCTGAAAATGCCATAAGGTTCATAACTGAATACTGAAAGCTGAATACTAAAAACCAAAACAACTGTCTGAAATACTCTAGTCTTAAAGCCTCTACTATCTGAATATGGAGTTGAAGGTACAATCCTCCAACTAACTCCAACTACTGAAAATTGTACTGAAATACTGAAATAATACTCTGTCCTCGAACTATGAGGACTCACCACTAAGTTTGTCGCTGATATACTAGGCTTCTAAATACGGTCAGGAGCCCGTGCATCTGAACCTATGATATAAGATATCATAACGTAAAATAAAGGTATGCACCAGTACTTTGAATGTACTGGTATGCTAAGTGAAGTAAGCTAATATGCATGGGTTAATATGTATGAACAATAACTGGTTGAGTAACATGAGCATAACTGAATGAAAAAACATGCATGAATACTCAAACTGTAACTGAGATCATAATAACACTGGTTATTGTATTCTGAATACTGATTAAGTGGTATCTGAGTCTACTGATACTGTAATACTGATAACTGAGTAACTGCTTATGACAGTCCTGGTTAATAACTGGGTGACCATTTTTGACAGTCCCGATTCTACAGAATTGAACTGAGTTTTATAATTAGCTAGGTGATTGTATCTGACAGTCCTGATTTTGTAGAACTAACTGAGTTCTATACTGAGCTGGGTGACTGTATCTAAAAGTCCTGATTCTGCAGAGCTGAACTAAGTTTTATACTGAGGCTAAAACTAAAACTGAGACTGTAGGAGGTAATCATCTAACCGACATGCCCCTCTCTGTATGGATTGGTTTCCAACCTGTAACCCCAGTTGGAAGGGTATCAGTATTGTGCCACAGGTAAATACAAGTTGTGAGTTAACCCTTCCTGATAGGAAGCTCTTTGGTTAACCCTCGCTGGCAGAAAAACTCATACGAGATATATCAACCCTAGTCTGGTAGAATGATATCTCAACCTACGTTGTCTACGTAGTTCTGTAATGCAGGGATTGCTACTAAGGGTCAAACCCTTCTGCTGAGAGGAATGCCCCTATCCCTGGGTTTGCTCGATGCTGAATCCTACTACCAACTGAATAGACACTGAACTGATTTCTCGTCCATACTAGGCTTGACTGAACTATTACTGATCGTACTTTCTAACTGAACTGAGTTCACTAGGTTCCGCTAACTGACGGAGTACTACTGAATCTAGTTAATTGACTGAGTTCACTGATTTCTGAGCTGAAATACTAAACAGAGACTGGGGATTGATTACTGAGTACTATTGGTCGTAACACTACTGAGATTGTTTTGTGACTACTGTAGCTCTAGGTAAGCAGCTAAATTTTTGGGAATTGAATATCCCCAAGATTCGATAGCATAAATCTTGAAACATGATAACTAATTTCTTGATCACTAATCATTCATTGGGGCATTTTGACAAATACTTGCATGACATCAACTTATATACATACTAGCATGATATTATTACATTACTCAACCCACATGAACAATTCATCAATCACTTGAAGAGCATAATTTATGAACATGACTGTAATATAACATGCAAGCATCGTAATCATAACCCCAACTCACAATTTAAAGGAATTTTTAACATGAAACCATACAACAACCCACACATGCCATTTATTTCTCATGAACTTGTAATTAATTATGGATTCTAAACTCAACTAACATCATAGTCATGAACACAATCAAATTCAATCATGAAACTCATCAAATCAATTAATGTGTAGTTCAAAAGGTTTTTTGATCTCCAAGGGTGGAAGGAAACCCTTGGATGAACACTTAACATGCCTGAGTACTTGAATTAATGAAGACTGATGAAGTGTTTTTGAAGATTGAGCCTTGAAAATAGATTCCCTAGGGTTTGTTCTTCAGTAATTTGAGAGAAAATAATTAATGTTTTGACCTAAGAATTATTAATCTCGTGTTTTGGGGGATGAATAATGTGGGAAAATATCTCGTTTACACCTGAGGATGCAGTCTTTTAATAACTGAAAACGGATCCAGTGACGCGCAGCCCGACGCGCCGCATCAATAAGATCGACGCTATGGCCGATACGCCACGCCAGGTCCACATCGGCTTATTGGAATTTAATACTGGGAACTAGAAAAAACATTTATCAATGCAATAGGCAATGCGATGCATAGAGATCGCATTGATCCACTGGTTTAGACTTCCAAACATGCCTCAAACGATGTCCGTAAAATCCGAAACTCATTCGAGAATACATACTGACATTCCTGATCATGAATCAACCTAAATATCAACATTTAACGGCTGTAAGGGTTCCAAAATAATATCGCCAACTTATGAAGGCTAACATAATTCTAAGTGTAAACACTTAGCTAAAATTTTCTAAGTATGGGATCCCTTATCATGCTCTAAGGGTTGAATTAAGCTTAGAATTTTGGGTCTTACAAGAATGTTAATTCTACACTCTACTCTTCAGTAAAATGCATAACCTGGGTGATGTTTTTCACCTCATCAAGGTACAACTATGGGACATCACTTACTTTTGACCCAAAAAATTCAGGCGAATTCATCCTCATTTAGTTAAGAAATCTGGCTGCAGCTAAATCACCTTTTTGCTGATAGGGGACTGCAGCCTGTTGGTTACCCTGAGCATTGGCAATCACAGCTTGGGCCAACGCCTAAAAGGCATCCCGAAATTCAGAATTAGACACATTCTCATTCAGAGGATCAGTAGGCTGGGGTAGCTAGTTATCATTTCAGCGGGAATTAGCTCTGCGAAGAGGCATATTCTATCACGTAAAAGAATGAGTTAAAAGTAGATAGATGCACTATAAGTTTGATAAATCATCAAAGAAAAAAGATGATTTCCTAAAATGTCCCATAGCCTCTTGCTAATGAATGTGGCACGCTCTACATCCATGATCAAGACTCTACGTAACGTGGCTTGTCTGACTCCCTAGGACTTCTTAAATCTTAGGCTCAGATACCAAGTTTGCAACACCTAGGAAATGGGTCCCAAGATGTCACCTGTAAGCCTTCTACTAAATCTGGAATTCATATTAAAGAAAATTAAGCAAATAATAATATTGAAATATTGGATTTTGTCATTGCTAAACTTGAAGTAACTAAACGTAATATTTGTGAATGTTTAAAACTAGAGAGTCCGAAAAATATATACTAAAAACCTGAGTTATAACTAGCAGTCTGACAAGCCTCTACTACAAAGAACTAGAGAGCTGCTGGGACAGACTAATCAAGCTAATGAAATAAACTGAAAGTCTGAATACTGGGTCCCTAAACTATGAGGACACACCAACTATCGAGATATAAATGGAGCTGCTCAAAATCACTCACGCTGCTGGAAATGAGCACCTGAACCTACATTATTAAATAATATAGCACATAGATGTATATGTGGATCAGTATTTTGAGAACATACTGAGCATGTGAGGGTGAAAGCATAAGTAAAACAATATCTCAATGTTTATCAAAATTCATAAAAGAATGCATGCTAAATGTAATGACTCACATTGGCTTGAATAACTGAAAGCTGAAAAATCATCAATCATAAATACAAAGCATACTGTGTAAATCTCGTGAGCCATCACACTTAGTTCTAAAATTTGTACTTGTATTCTATCTTTAAAAGTTTTCTATTACTCTTTACTAGTAGGGAGGTTCTTCTAACCGACATACACTATCTGAGCTATCATAGTGTCCAACATCTAGTTCCTCTAAGGGAAAAAACTCATGTTGGGGAGAGGTGTCATAGTCTTGCTAGGGAGTATAACCTGAGTTAAGTGATCACATCGATAACTATCATCCATATAGTAATGGAAATAAACTGAATCTGTACCTACGTTAGCTCGTAGTTCTAGGGAAGTAGGATGCGCTAAACCTACACTTCCCACTCGGGACTAAATACTACTCCCTTTTATTTGTATGCTCATTCTGTAGAAAATCCACTTTAAATAACATAAGGATTCATACTGAAAAAAAATTGTGCATCTGTTTGCTTTGAACTAGAATTCAAGCTATGAAGTGGATTCCATATCTTACCTAAGAATCAAAAGATCAAATCTTGATTCAAAAACTAATTTTAAACATATCATGGGATGCTTAAAATCATAATTTCTTGGAATATCAATATCAAAGCTAGGGCTTAATAACCTATATTTCAAACTCATATCAAATCATCACGAATCATGCTCAATAGTCAAAATCATGGAGTTCTTGCACAATTCTAGTCATAATAATGCAAATTTAAATCTCAATATATGTAAAACAAGTCAAACGCATGGACATATAAAGATAGAGATACAATTCCCATTCAAATCACTGTTCGTATCATAATCTTCAAATAATAATCATTGGGTATGAATCCTAAATTAAAATTCATGTGTAACCGTACAAAATCATGGAAATTTGCAATTAAAAACTAGTTTTGGGCACAAGGCTGAAAAATTCATCATTGTTCAAAATCCCACACACCTTAATTGATGAAGACACTTGAATTGGATTTCTATTTGTGCTCTTGGAGATTGATTCTTAAAGATCTTGAATTAGTAACCTTGAATTTTGGGTTATCTTTGAAAAAGGATGGTGAAATTTGGATTTCTTAAGGTTTAAAATTTGAAGCTCTAGGGTTTCTTTGAGAGCAATTTTGTGAAAAGAGAGTATATTATGCTTAGAATAGGGTTAATCTTTTGTTTGTCACAATTTGGGGCCTAGGAAAAAGATTAAATTGCCCTTAAATTTTAATTTTTAGAACTAGGAACTTGATTTTGCACCTTGGCGCGATGTAGTGCTTATCACGGTGTGCCACTGGAAAAAAGGACGAGCACGATTTTCCTCATCACCGCGATGCGGTGCTATCGCATTGGACTACTGAAAAAAGACGAGTGAGAATTTTCACTCCATCGCTACTCAATACAATTGGGTTGCTTCACTAGAAAAGGATGATTTTGATTTTAGGGATCACCGCGATGCAGCATGATCGCGGTGAGCTACTGTCTCTCACTAAAAGTGTTGTAACTTCTTACCCGGGTATCGGATTAAGGCAAAATTGGTATCGTTGGAAAGCTAATTCAACTATCTATATATTGGTGGGTTATGAGCTCAAAAATTCTTAGTAAAACAAAAGGTATTCTCATTTGAAGTTGACTATGGAACAATCCTTCTCTCGAATTCAATCGGTAAGGGATATTTTGGTTCGTCCAATAGCTAGGAGTTACTTGAGGCCTTGATATACATCAAACTATCTCATAAAACTACTATAACACTATAATTTATTTCTCATGAGCTTGAATCATAGTTTTAATATTGATTTGGATTCTCGGATGTATTACATAAGTGCACATTAATAATAATAAATAGCGTAAGCCAGTTAAGATAATAAGAAAAAATGGTGTTGAGAGTTAAAACAAAACAAAAATAATATTCCAATATTGTCCACAAAACCTTCTAATACAAAAAATATCAACTAAGTAGGGACATGTCCCCGACAATAACAAAAGAAATCCAAAAGTGATAGTCTAATAAATGAAAACTAAGAGAGAGTCCTGGCCTTCTGAAAGATAGAGGGTTCACTACCTCACAGTTAGTCAACAGGAGTACCTAACCATCAAATATTGCACAGGGTCATAATAAAAGCCCTCTAAACCTACATCATGAAATGATGTAGTGTATGAGGGCGGTCAGTATGGCAAGTACTGGCATGCAATCCAAAGAAAGGGATAAAATAAATTCACTTACCAAAAGTCTAGTCATAAACCCCATGCATAAAAATTATACATATATATAGGATGTCAAGGTAGGTTAAAGGGATACGAAACATGATCATTTGAAAAATTAAGCCTAAACTTTGTAGCTCGTACCGACCTAAAGGTACCCACGAGCTATATGGGTCTAGTTCCCCCTACCGGAAGGGCCTTAATCCATGTTAGCCGCATATTCTGTGGAAATAGCCAAAGACACCAATGGTATAGACATCTCAAATATACTGTATATCTAAACATAGTGGTCATATACCCCAAACGTTGGCAAAAATTGTTTTCAGTGTTTGTCCCCCAGGGACTACACCTACGCGGTGAGCTACAAAACTCCCAATAAGCCCAAATTAAAATAATTTTTCACATAACATCGACCATTAATCGTGGAGTCTTTTATTAAGGCATTTTCAACTTGGTATCTTAGTTCCAATAGACTTGCAAGCGATTTCAATCATGCCAAATCATAACCATTTAACTAATGTCACTCCAATTTCCTATTTAAAATCCAAAATCATAGCCACCGAGGGCATTCCAAAACCTTTTCATCTATTTACCCTTTAATGCAATGCAATATCTCCAAAAGATTAGTTAAAATAATTAAAATCCATATCAAAGCCAAAGTTTATGATGAGGGTTGAGATTTATGTCATTAACATGCCGAAATTCATTAACTTTGTGAAACCCAAATTACCAAATTCCACTATTATCACAATGCATAAACTAAGTTCATAATTTATCATTTAAAATATGAATAAACTATTTAAAACAAGAAATGTCTAACACCAAAAACCTTTAACCCTAGTTTGAGTTAAACCGCCAAGAAACATGTAAATATAAAGTAATTTGATGAAGTATTATAATAATTAAAATAGGGATTGTATAACATGCCTGAAAATTAAGAGAATTTTAAGAGAAAGCGGGTTGAGAGCCCGAGGGATTTGATTCTTGAGAAAAAACTTGTGTTTCTTAACTTGGAAGTTGGAGAGGAGAACAGCAAGGCTAAAGATTGATAACTGATGGCTAATTAGGTTTAAAAGGTGTTTTATGTCATTTAAGTTAGGCAAAGGACCCAAAAACTCTTGCCCCCAATTGAAAAAAATAAAGTTGGGGAATTTGTTTCCAGCAGCGTGGCACGCCGCTATCTTGGAGACTAGCCAGCATGCCATGCTGATATCGCAGAGGTTAGGTAGCATGCCACGACCTTATTATGGAGGCTCACTGGTTCGGGGTCCCAAAATAACCCCGAACGCTTTTTAAAAATTCCAAACTCTCCTAAAACATTCCATTAACATCCTTTATCATTATTCAAGTCAAAATTTACTATTTAGTGCAAGAGAGGGTACGAAATAAATTGGCTACAAATTTATGGGGTCTTACATTATTCCTCCCCTCCCCCTTTGGACTATTCATCCCGAATGAGATGTTAGGACATTCATAGCACGATAATAGAAAGAGGGCAGTGAATTAAAGGACAAATTTGAAAGGCGACAAGAGGAAAAATAAAACTCATATCTTAAGCACTTTCATCCAACATTGAAAACAAGAATGAGTACTTGGCTTTCATATCCTCTTTCGACTTCTACGTAGCTTCTTCTAACTTTTGATTCCTCCAAAGAACCTTCATCGAAGATATTTTCGTAGTCCTTAAATTTTGGACTTGCCTATCCAGTATTTTAATCGGGACTTCTCGTAGGACAATGAATTCTTAACACCAATCTCTTGAGTAGGTACTACCAAAGAAGGATCACCCACACACTTTTTAAGCGTAAACACATAAAACATGGGATGAAACGAAGCCAAGCTCGCTGGTAATTCCAATTCATAAGAAACATTCTCAATCTTTCTTAAAATCTTATATTGACCAATGTAGCGAGGACTACGCTTTCCTTTTTTCCCAAATATCATAACTCCCTTCATAGGAGAAACTTTTAAGAAAACCCAATCATCAACTTCAAATTTCATCTCTCTCCGCCTCATATCTGCATAAGACTTTTGGAAACTCTGAGCGGTCTTAAGTCTTTCTTTAATCACCTTTACCTTCTCCATTGCTTGGTGAACTAAGTTAGGACCAAACAACCTGGTCTCACCCACCTCAAACCACCCAATAGGAGACTTGCACCTTCTACCATAAAGGGCCTCAAAAGGGACCATTTGGATGCTGGAATGATAACTATTGTTATATGAAAATTCAATAGGAGGCAAATGATCAACCCAACTTCTCTTAAAGTCGATTACACAGTCCCTTAGCATATCCTCCAAAGTTTGAATAGTACGTTCCGCTTGCCCATTTATTTGTGGGTGGAAAGAGATGCTACTAAGGTTCACTAGAGTACCCAACCTCTTTTAAAAAAACACCAAAAATAAGAAGAGAACTGCATACCTCAGTTTAAAATAATGGACACTGGGGTACATGCAACTTAACTATCTCCTGAATAAACAACTTAGCATAATCCTCTCCTGAGTAGTTGGTTCTCATAGGTTCAACTTCTCAAAGCTGCCCTTACAAGCATCAGACTAGAAAAACTTAACCTTTTACTAAGACAACCTCATAAGTGGAACAACAGTAGATGAGAAGCCCTTCATAAACATCCTATAGTACCCGGCCAAGCCCAAGAAGCTCCTGATGTCGGTTGGAGTCTTGGGTTTAGGCCACTTCTTAAGCACCTCAATCTTTTGTGGATCCACTTTAATTCCTTCACTAGAAACAACATGCCCAAGAAAAGTCACAACACTTAGCCAGAATTCACACTTAAAAAATTTAGCAGACAATTCCCGATCCTTAAGGGTCTGCGACACAATTCGGAGGTGATTTGCATAATCCTTCTTAATTTTAGAGTACACCAAAATGTCATCAATGAAGACTATAACAAAAAGTCCAAAAATGTCACGACCCGAGACTATCCCCTAGTCATAACACAATTCTTAGAACCATAAGTAATCCCTAAGCTAACCCATTATACTTGTATAACTCGTGAGCAACTGAATAAGTTACATAAATCTAAAAGAAATAACAGAAACGATGTCTTTTATGAATATGATCAATATAAAACTGTATTAAAATGATTATAACTCTGGTTATACACAACAAAACTGGAATCAAATACATCAACTCTACTGATTGTCTATGAAACCTCTACTAATATTGACTATATGTAGTCGGGACATAACCCCCCAACTATACCTAATCAATAAGACTTAATAAAGAAAAAAAAATGCTACTTGAACTATGATTGACTAGAGCCCTTGAATCAAAAGGACTCATCACCTGCTGACTGAAAGTTGCACACTTTCTGATTATGATATGTGGGATACAATTGGTACCTACATTATGAAATAATGTAGCACATGGACATATATGTGGATCAGTACTTTTGGAATGTACTGAGTATGTGGGGGTGAATGCACAAGTAAGACAATAACTAAATATACTCATAGACTTTCAAATAATGTATACTAAGTATAGATGACTCACTTTGAGCTTGAATAAAACAAAGGATGTAAAATCATAAACATGAGTAATGAAGCATAAGGATAAACTTCGTGATCCATAACACTTAGTTCTAAAAGCTTTACTTTTTGTTCTTTCTTTTGGGAGGTTCTTCTAACCAACATAAATCATGTGAGCTATCATGGAGTCCAACGTCTTACCCATGTTGAGGAGAGTTGTTCTACCCTTATCATTGGAATAGAACCTTAACTTGAGTGATTACTATACTTAACCCATATTGAGACTTAAACCTATGGTGGCACGTAGTTTAGGGGCATAAAACCCCGGACTCATACCCAACTCGGTGCAAAATACTACTCCTATGTTACTTATATGCTCATACTTTAGGAAATCCACCTTAAAATAGCATACGGGTTTATAGAATGAAAACCAGTTATGTTTCTCTTTCTTTAAATCATAATCAGGATGAACAAATATGGATTCCATATCTTATCTTAAGATCAATCTTTACTTTAAATCTTAGTATAGACTTATCAAAAGAGCTTAAAAGCATCATCTTCTTGAAATCTCAAAACTTGTACTTAGGGCTTAAAATATATATGCTTAAATGCTTAGAAATTCTTAACAAAACTTAGTACTCAATAATCATCTTGAAATAATTCAGTAATTTCAGTCAAGATAATGAAATCAAAATCACAATATGAATCTTATAAATCAAAACATGACCATATGTAATCTTGATGCACTTAAAGCCTTGAATCTCATGCTTTCTTTCATATAACTTGTAACACAATATCATGCTTAAAACTCAATTGCAAATCTTTAATCAAGGTCTCAAATCATACTCATAGTACTCAAATCATAAAAGAGAATTATTTAAGTCGACATAAATAAATGAGAACAATTATGCACTTTAATACTTCAATCTCTTTATAAATCCATAAACACAAAACAAGATAATTTGGGTATGAATCCTAATTACAATTTATGTAAATTAAACTTTAAAACTAGTTTTTGGTACAAGTATGAAAGGGTATTCTTATTCATAAACCCTACATACCTTGACTGAACGAGTCCTTGGAGAGAACTTTGAATTTGGAACTCAACTCCTTGATTCTTGAGAGATGACACTTGGATTTTGTTCTTGGGAAAAGAAAAAGGGTTTTAGAGTTGTATACTGATAGTTTAGGGTTAAGAAATTGGATTTAAAGTATTTAAAACTCCCTTAATTCATTTTGGATAGATTAGGGACGATTTAGGGATATGAAAGGACTTCAACACCCTTGATTTAAGTCAAAATGGAGCACTTTTGGCACTAAGAAATAACCATGAGACACATGGTCAATTGCACAGCCACAAGGTAGGCAACGCATGGCCAATTACACAGTCCAAGGTGGGCGATGCATGGCCTATCTCACACCCTTCCCAGTGACCTTTTGCGATTGTTATGCAATGCATGACCTTTGTATGGTCGTAACTTTTCGCTCGAGTATTGGATTAAGGAAAAATTGGTATCATTGGGAAGCTAATTCAATTGTATACAATTTGATGGGTGTTGACATAAAAAATTCCACCTAAGTTAAAAGTTATACTCTTTCAAAGTTGACCCTCCTAGAATTGAATACCAAAACTTTGCCTAATCAAAGACTCTTAGCTCAACTTTGCTCTAAGTGTTTTCCTATGAACATTTTTCACTTAGAAAGCACTTCAAACACTAGGATAATGATCATAAACATGTATTCAAATAAATATCATGGGGTTAGAGTTTACAAATGCAGGAACGACGGTTCGATTTCTAGCTCAAAAATACGGGATGTTACAAAAAACTATCTAAACATCCTATTCATAAGGTCCATGAAAGCAGTTGGAGCATTAGTCAACTCAAATGAGAACCAAGAACACATAGTGGCCATATCGGGTCTAAAAACTAGTCTTAGGAACAATGGCCTCCCTAATTTTTAACTGATGGTAACCCGAATGAAGATCTATCTTATAGAAACACTTAGCACCCTAAAGTTGATCAAAGATGTCATCAATTCTAGGAAAGGGGTATTTATTTTTCATGGTGACCTTATTCAACTAAATATAGTATATACAAATTCAAAAAGATCCATCTTTCTTTTGCATGAAAAACATAGGAATATCCCACGGGGTGAAGCAAGCAATAAATATCACAAAAGAAAATTTGTAACATATCAGTGACAACATCTAGGGATGCCTTAAATTCCTGATGAGTAGCAAGTGCATAGAGGTGATTCTGGTTATTTTTTGTGCCTGAGTCAGCACCTTTTGCCACAGGAGCTGAAGAAGTTATGACCAAAACCTTATTAGCTCCAGTGGTAACCCTAGATGAAGGATAGTTTCATCGTAAATGACCAGGTTGACCACTATAAAAGCACAAATTCCTTACCTCCTCATAATAACTATGATGAAGTTGTCCACAAAAATATAAAGGAGGGTAAGGTGGGGCTGACTGGTATCCACTCACTTGAGACTGGGCACCTTGTGCCCTAGGACTATTACTAGACTGAAAATATGGATCGCGTAAAGTCTTAGGGTAAGGATCACTAGCTGACGAATAAGAATTTTCTCGGTTCTTCTTCTTAGGCCATTTTCCATCTTTCCTACTATTCTACTGATTGTACCCTTTTCTGTATACTTAAACTTCTTGCCCTACCTTTCTCCCATTTTTTACTTGATTTATTTTCTCATCTTCCACTTATTTCATGTAAACCACTAGCCTGGATATGTCCATATAATAATTCAGCATAGCAGCCTTACATTCTAACACCAAATCACGAGACAAACCCCAAGCAAACTTCCTCATCATGGACCTCATATTAGACACACGCTCAGGAGCATAATGGGACAATTGGGTGAACTTTAGTGTATACTCCTTAACACTCATCTTACCCTATTTTAGGTTTACAAACTCCTCAGCCTTAGTCTCCCTTAACTCCTAAGGAAATAAGTGATCAAGCAAAGCACTCGCAGATTTTTATCACACTGTTGGCTCAGCATCCTTACCTCTTTAACTCTTTCCACTCATTGTATCACTGATAAGTCACTTCCTTCAACTGCTAAGCTTCAAATTTATCCCCGTTTGAATAACTAGCATACATCACCCTGAAGATCTTCTCCATCTCATCAACAAACCCGTGAGGATCCTCCTCAACCTTAGAGACTATAAAGGTTGGGGGATTCATCCTCATAAACTGACCAAATTGAGTAACCTCAGATGAGCTAGTGGCAGAACCAACATGATCAGAATAACGAGACTGGGATGCCATAATCTGAGCAAGTGTAAGGATGGACAGATGAAACTCAGCATTTGAGATATCTCTCTATGGGGACTGAGTATGAGTAGCACCAGCCTGGGAAATCTGAGGAGGAATGGTAAGGACCGATGGAACCCCAGGTAAAGTAATGTAGGCAATAGTATGGGCCATATACCAAGTTTGTATTCTATAAGTAGAGTTAACTTCATTTGCATTTTCCTCAGTTGGGATGGAGGTTCCAGTCGAGTTCCTACGACCGTCAGATCTTCAAAGAGGCATGATCTAAAATACGAGTAAGCCAAGAGTTTGAGAAGATTTATGGTAACTAGACTCTTTAGCCTAAAATAAAACACAAGAAAGGAAAATATTCCTAAATTCCTTATAGCCTCCCCCTTATAAGTGTGGAGCGCTACATACCCGTAAAGGGACTTTACTCGACACAGTTTTATGAACACCCAGCGACCCAGAACCATGCTCTGATACCAAGTTTTTCATGACCCAAACTGAGGCCTAGTTGTGACGGGCATCCAAAACCAACCAAGCACTGAGATGACCCCTAGACTTACCTCAAGAGAACATTAATAATAATAAACAGTGAAAGTCATCCAAGGTAATAAGAGAAAATATAAATGGAAAAGAGAGTTGAGAGTTAAAGCAAAACAGTAATAATATCCCAATACTGTCCACAAAAGACTCTAATCCAAAGAATATCGACTAAGTCGAGACACACCCTCGACAATAACAAAATAAATTAAAAAGTGATATTCTAATAAATTAAAACTAAGAGAGATTCTGAGCCTTCCAAAAGATAGAGGGCTCACCACCTCATAGTTGATCAATAGAAGTACCAAACCACTTAATGTTGTGCAGGGTCTTATGAAAAGCCCTCAGAACCTACATCATGAAATGATGTAGCATCCACAAACGGTCAGTACAGTGAGTATTGGCATGTAACTCAAGGAAAGAGATAAAATAAATGTCATTTATCAAAATTCCAATCATAAACCACATACACAATAATTATACATATATAGGATGTTGGGGTAGGGGAAAGGGACATGAAACAAGATCGTTTGAAAAATTTATCTTGAATTATATAGCTCATATCAACCTAAAGGCACCCACAGGCTATATGTGTCCAGTTCTTCCTACGGAAAGGGCCTCAGTCCATGTTAGTCGCATGTACCGAGGAAATGGCTAAACACACCAAAGCAATAGTCGTCCAAAATATATTATGTGTCTAGATACAGTGATCATAGACCCACACATCGGCAAACATGGTTTTCAGTATTGGTTCTCTCAGAACTACACCTTGTCGGTGAGCTACACAACTCCTTTTAAGTCCAAATTAAAATAATGTTTCACATAACATCGACCATTAACCATGGAGTCTTTTGTTAAGACATTTTCAAATTTGTATTGTCATTACCGATAGACTTGCAAGCTATTCCCATTGTGCCAAATTATAACCATTTAACAAATGAAACTTTAATTTCTGATTTAAAATTCAAAATCATAGCCACCGAGGGCATTCCAAAACCTTTTCATCCATTTACCCTTTAATGCAACGCAATGTCTCCAAAAGATTAGTTAAAATAAGTAGAATCCTTATTCAAATTCAAATTTTATAATGAGGGTTGAGGTTTATGTCATTACCATGCCAAAATTCATCAACTTTGTGAAACCCAAATTACCAAATTCTACCATTATCAAAATGCATAAATTCAATTCACAATTTATCATTTAAAACATAAATAAAATATTTAAAACAAGAAATAAATAATGCAAGAGTATAACACCAAAAATACTTAACCTTAGTTTGAGTTAAACCACCAAGAAACATGTAAATAACAAGTAACTTGATACAATATTATAATAATTAAAATAAGGAGTGTACAACATGACTGAAAATTGGAAAAATTTTGAGAGCATTAGAAGTTGAGAGCCTAGAGAATTTGATCTTTGAGGAAAACCTTGTGCTTCTTGACTTGGAAGTTGGGGAGGGGAATAGCAAGGTTAAAGATTGATAATTGATGGTACGACAAACAAAAATAGAGCAAAGGAACATAGATCTATTTCAGTAAGTATGGATTTTAATGAATATAGAGTTGGGAAGATCATTTCCCACTTGCCCTAAAAATTTGCAGTCCAATGTAAAATTTTATGCAAAAATCTTAATGGTAGGATTTTTTATCCTCAATTTTTTCCATTCTTTATACCAAAATCAAAAATATTATTCAACATAACTCATTTGTTCATCAATGGCTCATATAGGAAATTCCTCAAAATCTTCTTAAACCTTATCCTAATCATTTAATGTTTGACTATTTTACCCTATGACGCTGATCTTTTGACCTCGTGTAATGGTTTGCTTCTCTTAGATTTTGATGAATTTATGATTATTGTATTTTTAGTTCCAAAATTGGAGCGTACCAATTGATACCATACCCAGAGTCTACAAATGATTTATGTTACATAGGCCTCGTTGTTGATTATCCAAGTTCAAATAACTATAAATTGGTAACCATCTGTAAAATGGATGAAAATTTTAACTTGTTCTAAATTTCACGTATTTTCATCAGAACGATCTGACTTGTGGCAAGAAATACAATTGAGAGTCAATTCATTCATTGCTTTATCCACCAATAGTCCACCCGTTTACTGGTACAATTCTCTGTATTGGCTTGGAAAAGGCGGTAGTGCTCCAGCGTCTGATACGAAAACAGAAATGGTTACACTAAATGATCGTCCTCAATTTATTAATTATTTTTAAATTATCTATGGTAAGTTTTTTAATGGTCATCGATTTATGTCTAGGGGAGCCACAAGGTTTACTTACCCTTTTATTTATTTCTAGGAAGTCCATAGTCATTGCTACTTGTAATGATGCAAGCAACAATATGATGTTTTCCTGTATTTTGGGCAACTTTGTTTTGGGCTCGCACGACATAATTAATGACATTTTATTTTTCATAGATAGTAAAGAGGTATTTTTTCTGGTAAACAGTTCTTTCACACAGTATCATCTATATGAGCAAGATACTAAGATCAATGGGTACAAACAAGTTGGCGTGTTGGACGAAGTAATTGATAATCCCATGTATTATTTCTATCCAAAGTTAGCTTGTTTTTGTAAGACGCCCTTCAATTAAGTAAACACTGCTCATTAGATGTATATTGCTGCAAAGTTGGATGATATCAAAAGATTTATCATTTAAGGTATCAGTTTATTTCAGTTCAGTTTTGTATTTTTTTTATCTTTTTTTATATCCTAAATAAGACTTAGGGTGTGTTTGATAAGAAAAATATTTTTCATGGAAAATTTTATCCTAGAAAATATTTTTTTACGTATTTTCTAATGGTAGGTAATAAGCAAAAAATATAATCTAGTAAAAAATTATAGAAGTAGGAGGTGTGGGGTATGGGTCCTCAGGGTGGTAAGGTAGGATGGTCAAGGTAAGGGTTGTAGGCATTGGGTGGGTGGGAGGATATATTAAATGAAAAAGGGTCAAATTTATCCCTCTATTTTGAAAAATTAACTAAATATACCCTTCATCATATTTTGGGACCAAATTTACCCTCATTATCATACATTGAGGCCAAATTTACCCCCTACTTTGAAAAATTGGCTGAATAAACCCTTCGTCATACTTTAGGGGCAAATTTACCCTCGATGTCATACTTTGGGGTCAAATGTACCCTCGTTACTAAGAAACTTCTAACATGTATCCTTCTTTTAATAGAAAAATTCAAATCAATGTTAAATGCCCCATTTTTTAAAAATAAAATATACGCTAATCTAACCCCTCAGACCCGACTAAAGCTTCAAAAAAACACAAGCAAATATACCCCCTCAGTTTTATTAGTCAAATTTTTCAATAAGATTAAATCATTGGATATTTATCAGTGCATTTTCACGTTTCAAATCAGAACTTAGTCGTGACGGGTATCTCAAGTCCGCCAAGGACCGGAGACCATCCCCATTAGCCTACCCAACCAGAACATAATATAACTAATAGCGGATGAGTTCCGAACATATAACAAGATAGATAAATCAACTGAATAGGATATAAGAACCCACAATATTAAATCCTCCCACATCCTATCCACAAAAGCCTCTAAGAAACCAAATATCAATCAAAGTCGTGACATGCCCCCGACTATAGCCAAAAAAGACCCATAGAAATAATCTAAGATATAAATAAAGACAAGACCATGAAATGAGGGTCTTCCAGAGAATGGAAGCTCACTACTTCAAAGCTAACTCACGGACAATCCAGAAATCACCTACAACTGCGCAAGGAATTAGAAGTGTTTTCGAATCCTATATCGCATAGGGATACAATATTTTGGGACAGTTAGCAGAGTGAGCCCTAGCATGCAACTCAGGAAAGGAATAAAATAGTGTCATGATAAATCAGTCCAAAATTATTCCAAAATCATATGCACATAATCATATACATATATATAACATGTCGGGATAGGGAACAAGGCTTAGTACGAGAGTTAAAATATTAAGCTAGACTGTGTAGCTAAAGCCGTCATCTATATAAATGGGCAATATGGGTCCAGCTCTCACTCTATTGAAAGGGTCTCAATGCATGTTAGTCGCACGAACTGGGATATCAAGAAAGGCCGAAAAATCCACGACCCTTTGCCAATCCAGGATACAAATATATAAAGTTTGACACAAGGACACGATCATCAAGACCAACCTTCACGCCAAAAAACATAGGTTCTCAGTATCAGTTCCTCGGGACATCCACTTTCACGGCTTAGCTACACAACCCTCTATAAGTTTAATTAAAATATTTACACATTCTCATTCATTGAACCAAAATCATCCATTAAGGCATACATCATCGGTATCGTCATACCAATTACATTTGCAAGCTAATATCATCATGCCATTCCAATTATCATCACTTGGGGGAATCCATGACCCTACAAGTTCCAATTATTCATCCACAAGGGGGAATCCACGAACACTAAGGTCCTATTATCCATTAACTTAGGGAATCCATGACCCTCAAGGTTCAGTTTAAAATCATTTATGTTTCATTAGCCTTTTATGAAGTGCTATAATTTCAAAAGTAGTTTCAATAAGCATGTATTCATGTTTCAAAACCAATTTCATAAGGTTGGGTTGAGGTTATTACCAATTCTACTATCAAAATTTATTTATTTGGGAAAATCCACGACCCCCGTAAGTTTATCAATTATTTTGGGGAAATTCACGATCCCGTAGTTTATTCACCATGCTCATGCACCAAATTAGTTCAAAAACCATCAATAAAGCATAATCAATGCATATAAAATCATAGGAACATCATTCAAACAACAATCATCCAAAATCCTCAACCGAAGTTCCAAAACCAACATTTAATCACATGGATAACAAGTTTAAACAAACGTTTTTAGAAAAACAAGTTTTAGGAAAGAGATATATACCTGAAAGTATTGAGAATTATGGAGAAAAATCACCAATTGGAGCTCTAGAAGTCAAATCCTTAGAAACCCTAGCTTGTTCTTGATTTGGAAATTTGAGAGAGTTTTAGAGTATTTTAAGATTGAGAAACGGGAAGTTATGGGGTCCCTTAGGGTATTTTAGGTCGTGGGTTACAATTAAAAAAAGAGAGAAAAAAGTGTCCTTGAATAAAACACAAAAAAATTGTCTTCGATCGTTATGGGTCATGTCACAACTCGTGAAAACTGAGTACGAGTCGTTGCCTAAACTCGTAGTCTGGGTAGTGACTCGGGACATCCTTAATAGTATGGTAACGAGTCACACCTTACGACTCGTGACCTGACCCTACAACTCATGGAGTCTATTCGTCACCAAGACAGCAACCTTAGGTCATCTCACTAGTTTGGTCACGAGTCACACCCTACGACTCGTGAGGTCCAATTCATGACCTCAGTAGAAACCATGGACAACTTACTGGTCAGACAAAGATTAGAGCCATACGAATCATAAGGAGTCCCCACGACTCATCACCTAAGTCGTACCCTAGACAGTGAGCTCAGAACTCAAAAAATTCAGATGTAAAAATTTGGGGTGTTATAGCATAACTCATGAAAAATGGATCTGCATCAGTGAAAACACAAACAAATATACCCATCCCTCAACCCATGAATCTGCATCAGTGCAGAGCTCGTGAAAAATGACACTTAGCGGTCAAATTCAATAAATTAGGTCCACTGGATATTTTTCTGGAGATTGAGTTAAGAGGTCTCCTTATGTGTCAATCGTGACTTCTCTTTACTCTTATGTCATTATATACAATTTGAATCTACAAAAAAAATTTGTCGTTTCATTGGCTCGAAAAACTTATCCACTTATTCTAGAATCTAGATGCACATCAAATTTTGAAATTTGAACATAATAAGAACAAAAGAAGAGTTTGTAATAGACATTTTCTCTAGTTTCATTCTTCTACGTTATCTTGTTCCATTTTATTTTTGTTCATTTGTAAACTGCACGTTGAAAGAGAAGTATATTTATTCGCTGAAAAAATTTGACCAACAGAAATGGGAGAGGGGTATATTTATTTATGTATTTTTTGTGTCTTATTTTTAAAAAGTGAATCGTTTAACGTTGATTTGGAATTTTCTATCAAAGAAAGGGTACATGTGAAAAGTTATTAATAACGAGGGTAAATTTGACCCCAAAGTATGACATCGAGGGTAAATTTGGCCTCAAAGCATGACAAAAGGTATATTTACCCAAGTTCCCAAAGTAGAGTGATAAAATTAGCCCCAACGTATGACAGTGAAGATAAATTTGACCCCAAAATATGACGAACGGTATATTTAGCCAATTTTCTAAAGTAGAGAGTAAATTTGACCATTTTCCCTATATTAAACACAGAACGTCACATATAAAATATATTTTTTTCCTACTTTCAATAAGAAAGTCATTTTCCTCATTTTTAAAAAACTTGTTTTCCTAGAGAAAAATATTTTTAAAAAATTTGTTCCTACCATGGGACTCTAAGAGAACATTTCCGAAAATTGATTTCCTCCGTACCAGACACACTCTTTAGGTCGATATTAGCTATTTCTTTCAAATTTACTGTCGGTTTTATGTGTAAAACATTTTCTCCCATATCATCTCAATTGAACTAATCGGCATTTGCATAGAAATATTGTGGGTCTTCTTTGTTTGATTACAGACAAGTGAGTTATAGCTTACAACTAGGTTAAATTACAAAATGGCCAGAAGACAAATACAAAAGTCAACAAAACAAAACAAAGTTATAGCCTTCTAATTTCAATGCCAATTAATGACTTGTGTCACCTAATATCCTTGTGCAGAATGAAAGACTGGTTGCCTTTTTTTAATAATATTTAATAGCAATCTAGCCCAATTCTTCCATTACAAACTTCAATTGTCACAACATGATATACACATATCAGTGAGGAATTTTTTAGGTCTGATATTTTATTTGAATAAAGCTTAATCTTCTCAAATTTTATAACTTCATTCAGGTATTCCTATTGAAGATGAAAGTTCATCAGAACAAGATGATAATGAAGATGAGAAGGAGGAGGAGGAAGGGAAGAAGAGGAAGAAATATTGTGATAGATGTGGCTTCTTTCCTTCACTATCTTCATCGTGATTACTTTCTATTCAAGATGACTTAGTGAGCCTTAGCCCATGTTTCATGTGATATTTGAAAAAAAAAAAAAGTAGTTTTTTAAAAAAAAAATTGAAAAATGAAATTTGAAAGTGCTGTTGTGTCTGGCCATTAATACAAGTTGAAATTATTTGGAGTGAAAGTAACTTTTGGTTATTTTTTTCAAATTCTTAAAAATTCTAAAATCAAGTTGAATTTTTTCAAAATTTCATGACCAAATAGATTTTTCAGAATTGAACGTCCAAAAAAGTGAAACATTTTCATGGCCTAACGGTCACATAATTTGTGAATATATTCTTTTAGAAAAATGTTATTTCAAATAGACATAATTGGGGTACAAAAGAATTATTGGTGACCCAAATCAATGCACTCGAGAAAAGAAAGGAAATTACCATTATTAGTATAGTTATTTATTTTATTTTTTTAATCATTAAAGACACTCAACAAATATCTTATTAGTATTTAAAGTAACTCTAGCCGAATAATGGACTTTCTTGACTTGAAAGATGAATTGAACAGACCCACATATATAAACTACAAAACAAGAGATTACATTTTTATTAAAAAAAAAAAAAAAAAAAAAAAACTCAACAACATTAATCAATTTAAATTGTAAACTTTTAGTCAACTGAATTGACTTGTTACTATTTGAAAACAAAAGTAACAAGGAGATGATATGAAAGACAAAAGCTCCCGTTAAAATAGAATATTTTGGATGGATTACAACTTGGGAGCATGTTTAACTCAAAATAACTTGCAGAAAAGCAGTTTCATCCTATGCAGTAAATGCTTCCTGTGTCAAAAAGTCAAGAAGATAAACCATGAAACAAATAATACATGGGTTTTGGGTTGGACTTCAAATCCTCTAAACCTTCTTGAGTAGGACTCAGTGTATTCAGTCAGTTATCAGAACTCAGTGAACTCAATCCAGTTCAGATAGATAGCACGATCAGTAACAGTTCAATCAAGCCTAGTACAGTCTAGAAATCAGTTCAGTGTCTATTCAATTGGAAGTAGGAATCAGCACCGAGTGAACCCATGGATGGGGGCATTCCTGTCAGTAAAGGGTTTGACCCTTAGTAGCAGTCCCTGCAACTACGTAGCATCCTACAACATAGTGATCCAATCATAAGCAACATCCTTCAACCGATAAGATGCTAGTTCCACACTCTCCTCTTTAGTAACATGCATGATCTGAGTATTCTTTTTCACCTCATCAATAAGGAATTGAGGATCCTTATCCACCTTCGATCCATGAAACTCGGGTGGATTCATTCTCACGAAGTTTTGAATCCTGGCTGCAGCTAGTTACCATTTTGGTTAAGTAGGACTACTAAATATTGTTCCTTCATGTTTAAGACATTCCCATGTTCAAGTTCATGATTTCCAAGTGTTTGATGAGATGCCCTAATAATTGGGTTTTGAATATTGATTACTTATCATGTCCCAAAGCTTTAGTATGTTCTATTGTTATTGTTATAGAGTCTTGGGGGTTATGAATACCCAAAATTTAACCGTTTACCTAGTTTTCAGTATCTACAGAAATGAGGATTGGTCTTACTACTACATTCTTCCCTGTTGTAAAAATTAGGTAGAGCATTGAATAACATCAGCCCTGCTAGTATCTAATTAATATCAGTGGGGGGTAGTTTTCTATACCATGAATTCATAAAGTAAAGTTGAATGCTGCAAATGTTAGTTTTCCATTGAAAAGCACAATCAAGATTAATTGACTTCAGTGTATTCAGTCAGTTATCAGAACAAAACAAAACAAAAAAATTGAAAACAAAGTGGGTGTCGAAGAAGGGTATGAGTAAGTAAGAACATTGATGATAGCTTTAGAATACAATTAAATATATTAAATTACAAATGAGGAGGCTCAAATGGTCAGCAACATGTGACATTTAAACAAATATTTTTTCAACATTAATCAATTCTAGAAAAAAGTTTTAACATTACAGTTTACAAAGAATTTGTTTCTTCTATTACAATATAGTTCAACCATAAAATATCACTTCTCATCAATAAGGCACAGCAGCAGCATCTATACAAAGGTCAAGCAAGTTCGAGCGTATCAAGAATTCGTGCCTGGATCACTGATCACACCCAGGAAATCATCCTTTATCGTACCAATACAGAACTGAAATAGGACATGGGAAACCAACATGTTAGAGAGATAACAAAGAATCCATATGAGGCAAGTAAATAGATTAGATAAGGCTTATCAGCTAAAGATCGCCAAGCTGGAGACCAAAGGCTTGGTAGATATTGTATCTTACAATATTATTAGAGCTATACAGTATCATCGAGGATATGGAGCAAATCAGAATTGTCTCCGACGTTCTAACTTCTAGAATTCTTATAGAAGCTTCTCTAAAAGAAGGCAATTCTAGTGTAGCCATGGCACTTTTTGATCAGATGATCAGCATGGGCCTTTTTCCTGATCGTGTATTATACAACTCTATTATGGATAACCTACGCATAAAAGGTAAAATAGGGATGGCTCAGAACATTTTCCATGGTGTTGCTCCTGATCTTATCTCGTATAATATGCAGAAATCAGCGGATTTCGCAAGGCTTCTATAGTAACTGAAGCACGGAGTCTTTAAGAGAAAGCTAGAGGCTTGAATCCCAGTGAAATCACCTTCAAATTGATTATTGGAGGTCTCTTGCAGGAGAAGAACCTCTCAGAGACGTGTGCGATTTGGGATCAGATGATGGAGAAGGGTTATACTCTTGACACAGTCTTAGCTCACTCTTATTAATGCAATCAACTCATAGGTTGCACAGTATCCGCAATGGTTTGTAACTCTAAACACCCACCTGGCTGTATCTTTTTGCATGTTTCTGATGGAGCACCTATGTGGTATTATCTTTTGTACGCTTTCTGATACTTATTTGCATATGGACAGTGGCTTATTTATCAAATATCACCCGTACCTGCTTGTCCTTTAATATCAGCAGCTTTTGCGAAGTTTCCTATCTTGCGATTTATGTTGCTACCGTTTGTGTCCTGTGTTTTGGTTATCACATGATTTTGCTGTGGTTACTGCTTTCATTCCTTATATGCTAGGTGATGCTTTCTTCAGTACATATTTTATTTCTTTCCTTCTGTATGTTCTTTGATTTGCCTTACCTGAGCCAGAGATCTTTCGAAAACAGCATTTGTACCTCCATAAAGCAGGTCTGAGTACACCCTACCCTCCTAGACCATCTACAACCCCACACTCTATTTTACGCTCTAAATATAGAGATTCTCTATATTTGGAGAACACCAACTCTATCCGAGTACATCCTACCCTCCATAGACCATCTCCAACCCCACTCTATTTTTACACACTAAATATGAAGCTTCTCTATATTTGGAGAACACCAACTCCAACCAACAACTCTATTTTACACACTAAAAAGGAATCCTCCTCTCTCTCGATATTATATTAGTTTTTTATTTCATTTATATTTTTATTTCATAGCTTACATCCTTCTTAGTATTTTTACTTCATTTATATTTTTTATTTCATAATTATCTTTTAACCCAAATTTTTAAATAACATAAATTGCAAGCAAATATTATATATTATTCATATTAATGGACAATTCAAATAAAAGTGAAATCAGCGATGAAATACAATTAAATAAATATTAAATCATGGTAAAATTTATTTATTTCTAGATAAATATTCAACTTTCAAGGTTAAAACGTTGCTCCCATAAATGTTCTATTAATGCATTACAAAGTTCAAAATGAGCATTTCAATGTTTAATTTTTTTATGTCTAGCTAAAAATTGTTCAAATCGATAATTTCATCTACCACCATTTATACGGTAATTAAATTAATTAAATTTAAAATTAATATGACAAAAATATTACATTAGAAAATAATTAGGAATATTAGGGACTTAATTAATTATCAAATATAATTTATAGTATGTTAAATTACAAATGTTGTATAATATAAATATTAATATTATAATTAAAAAGTAAAATAGAGGGGATGAATAGTAACTCTCTATATTTGGAGAGTTACTATTCACCCATTCTATTTATAGAGTTTAGAGGGGAATTTGGGGGATGGTTGGAGTTGGACCATCTATTTTTATAGAGTATAGAGGGTAAAGTAGAGGTGGGTTGGAGATGCCCTTAGACCCCAACTTTGTGGGACTACCCCAACTTTGTGGGACTACACCAGGTATGTAGTTGTTAGAATTCTTATTTTTGCTTGGGAAGATCTTTGGGACTCTGCTTCTATATCCTTTGATTAACAGGCGGCAGTACCTATGGTCTATTTCCCTTCCTCCCTTTCTTGATACCACCCTTTGGGTCATTTTCCAATCACAAACTGATGCTACTTTAAATCCCAATATCACCCACCCACCCCGAACCTATGCTGCTGGGAACGGGTATCCGACAAACGTGTAGATCTAGAGGTTTGATTCGTCATCACACAAATTTTAGAATTTGGGGACACTATCGACGCAGCTCTTTTTGTTGAGAAGATAACTGTTATTTTAAGCAACACTGCAATTTAACTCCAATTCTATATAATTAAGTTAAATGACCAATAATATGTAACTATGACTTGATTTGTCGTTTTTTTTTTTTTTTTGAGTATTAAATGATTTCTAGCTATTGCTCACTTCTTCGATGGGTGGGATACAGTAACACTATTTGAGGACCACCACCAGAGTGGAGGCATTTTTGAACAATCCGAGCAACATAGTTTCTACCCAAAGGAGGGGGGAGACGGAAAAAAAGAGACTGACTAGCATAACAGTAGACCAAAATAGCATCCCCTTGTATCTCAAATTCACCGAGATATTCCCTCTTCTTTACCTACCCTGCTTCAGGTCTCTCCGGTCACATTAGTTTCATCCCTAGCTACTTAATGTTCCTCAATAGAAAACATGAATCCACTATCTCTCCCGTCTCTAGTGGGAGGTAGCAGGTACCCATAGGATTAGTCAAGGTGCATACAAGCTGGCTCAGACACCACAGTTATCAAAAAGAGAAAAGGGAGGTCGTCAATATTAAAAAATAACAGATCTTCACAATGACAACTAAACTAGAAAGGAGGATACAAATGACCCCGATATCTAGCTGCTGAAATCAGAGGGAGAAATCAGCTGTGTTACCTAACGTAGGCAATGGTGAGAAATGTTAATGTGACCAAAATTCCAGTGCATCAACTCAAAGTATTTAGGAAAATTCACAAAGTAGAAGGAGAGTTGACATACAATTTCTGTGGCATCAACACGTGTTCCAATAATCTTCAGTCTAACTTCACTTTCCTTCTGAATTTTAACCTGCAAAAGACGAATAAATCAAACTACTGAATCACATCTACAAGCTGAAACTTTTTCAAAAGAAGAGATAAAGGAAAGCAATAAATGACATACTGAACCGTCTGAAGTTGTATAATTTGGCACATCCCCTGATTGGAACTCCATGTCATCTGGTATCAACTGTTGGAAATCCAAGGATCAAACAAAAACAGACGTGAGAAAAAGGTCTATATAAGCTTTTGCAAGCATCGGTTTGAATGCATCATACCACAGTCTGGAAATTCTTGAGCTTTTAAATTGGATATTTTGGTCTAGGAACTAAACAAGTTCCCAATATTTTGTTTGGCTAACCAATTTAACTGATCTCTTCTTTTCTTTGATAGGTAACTGAAAGAACGTTATTGATGTAAAGAGGGTCCAATTTCAAGAAAAAGTTGAATAGAAGAACATACTGAAGATAAAAGCTTTACAGAGAGTATAAAGAACTGAGACCTGTTCAACTGATACCAGCAAAGTTACCGGGTAACTCTTTCCACTAAGGCATAGGCAAACAAAAAGAAATAACTCAATGTGTTTTGCAAATTTTTTTGTCTCAGTGGAGATTTGAACCGTAGCCTCCAAGGTTTTTAACCACTTAGTTGACCATCAGGCCGCACCCTTTTCCCTCTACTGGGGATTCCCACCACCACTAGTGAATACTGAATAGTCACAAATACACTCCTTAGATAATCTAGGCATCAATGAAGTTCACTTAAGGTGATAAACTCAATACAGTTTAATTCTAAAAATGTCTAACATGAGTTCCATGAACAATTTGATCCTAAACACAACTCTTAAGGACTATTTTATATTACGCAGAGTACCCATTTAGCTTGGCAGAATTTTTTTTATTTTGTTTTTTTGATAGATTAGCTCGGTGGAAAATCTAACGAGTACAAATGATAAGGTCGAGAATCACACAAGAAATACATACATATACATATACGTATATCTACATATATACATATATACATATATACATATATGTGTGTGTGTGTGTATAGATAGATAGATAGATAGGGAAGAGACATCAAAACCATCCTAAACTATACCACACTCTAACTTATCTGGCGACCTATTCCACCCCCCCAACCTTGTTCTAAGTGATATTATTACCACCTTAGAAGGTGACATGGCAAAACAAGTGCATTCACCTTCCTAAAGTGCGTGAGAAGTTGAAGAAAAATCTTAAAATGACAAACTTACACACTTGGCATGATTTTATTGGTCATTATATAACTAATTAAGTATTCTTTCTTTTTTAATACATTAATTATATTAATTCTCTTTCTTATTTATCATTTTATTTGTGGGGGGCACTTTTAAAAAAAAACTTTTCTTTTTCCTTTCTGTTTGGGTTCTTCTTCGTCAGTTCACTATCCCAAATATTTCTCAACTTCATCCGCCATGAAAGCATTTCCAACCTTACCCCTTGAAACTTTGAAAAATGAACTCTAAGAAAAAAAGAAAGGAGTGAAAAAGATAATGACTTTCATCAAAAAGTTCATGGTATTTGATTTATTCATGAAAATCATAATATTTTTAGGTTAAACTCATCAGAGAAGACCACTGAAAAAAACAATTGAGGAAGATAACAACTCCTACTGAAAATCTCATGATATTCACACATAACATTCACGACTTTTTTCATTCACTTGTCGAAAATCCAACGAAGAAAATGATTACTCTTTTTCTGCCGCGCTATTTCAACCGGAACAGCACCCACAACCACCAAAATGTCCTTTCAGTCATAAGCCATTAATAACATACTTAATTTTTCATTACATATTAAGAATACAAACATACGATTTTCAATTTAATATCAAATTTTCAAAGCAATTTTACAGATCTAAAAATTTCTATTTGCTTCACCGAACAATGGCGTTATTGTCGCTAGTTGACACTCTACTGTCAATAGCTTCCACCTTTCATGATCGTCTTACTATTCCTTCTTTCTCTCTTCCGTTTCTTTTTTCCCTTCAACTTGTCAACGATGGAGAAGAAAGAAGAAAAGATCTAAGAAAGAGATACTATATGCTATGGGGGAGCAGAAAGAACCTAGGAAGACACTTGTTTTGGGAAATAAAAGCAAGAAATATTAAGGGAAAGTGTGAAAAAAAATTAAAATCATATTATACACGTGTCAAGTCGTGTATAACACCACTCCACATAGAATCTGAAATTATTTTAGGAACGGGGTAATAATTTCACTTTAAACAAAATTGGGGTAATAAATCGGCATATTAGATTGAGTGTGAAATTGCCTTTTGGTATACAGTTTGGGGTGATTTTGATGTCTTTTCATAATTTCACTTTAAACAAAATTGGGGGTGTAATAGATCGGCATATTAGATTGAGTGTGAAATTGCCTTTCGGTATATAGTTTGGGGTGATTTTGATGTTTTTTCCATATATATATATATATATAGAGAGAGAGAGAGAGACTACTTAGTAGTTACATAGATAATCTTAAACTAGGTATTCAACATAAGCTAATATCATTTGAGACAATGTTCAAGAATGCGCTCGCATCGTCCCATAATGCGATGATGCGAAGCGATGTGAGCCCCTCTCGCTGTGTGTGGCTGATGAGAGCCAACCTTACAGAAGCAGGTGCATCACAGTGTCATGCGAGAAGCGAGTCGATGCGAGCGCATCTTATTGATTTTATTTTTAGGATTAATTTTAAATTAAAAAAAAAGTCACGTCATTTGATTTTATGGTTAAAGGAGGAATACTTCAAGGTAACATAACAAGGGAAAAGAAGTTGCTACTTCAAGCCAAGTTGAGGAATATGAGGAAGTTAAAAGATGATGAGCAATATGATGATAATGAAGGAACACAAGATTTCGACAATCTTGATGAAGTAGATGAGCATTTAGACAATCTTGATGAAATAGATGAGCTTTAGAAGAACCAAGAATTAGATGTTGAAACATTATTAATTTAGATTTGATTTTTCTTCTTTTTTTTTGGTTTGTTTTGCTATTTTTGTTGAACTGCTTTACTATTATTGTCTGTGTTGCTTTGCTGGTCTATTTTGCAGCAGGCGTTTCGGTAATCAAACCTATGATTTTGGTGTTTAATTTCAACTTCTGCTTATATATATATTGTCTATATTGTCGATTATATAATTGTTGTGGTCTTTTCGTTTTGTCTTACTGTTGAATGGCTCTATTCAGTCTTTTTTTTCATTTAAATTGCGCTTCATTTTAATGATATGCCCGCATCACTTCACTATACCTCTCGCTCCTTTCTGCATCACGCTTCCCTGAACACTGATATGAGAAGCTAATATCATATGAGAACTACAACGTTCGAATTCTGGGTTCCTTCTTCATTTTTTATTTGAATTAACACATTAGAAAACAGAATAAGTAGTTGGATTATCAGGATTTGTAATAGTGATGGAACCCTCTGGTTCAAACTAATCCGTTAAGAGTTTGCATCACCAAAGGGGTTCCGAAATCAAAGGGAAAATAAACACAAAGAAAATGTAGACACGTTTATGAAAGATTGAACAAAAAAATCTTTGAAGAATCAATAATTTACCTTTCTAAGAAAAGTCGATATTCATGCTTTTACGATAGAAAATACATGCAAAGGACAAGTAATCAATGTGTTTATCAGTGCATCTAATACTCAAATTAAATTTCCATATTTCAAATTGGCGCATGTGGTCATGCATAAAGCAAGTAATGAGCTTGTAATATGCCACGCTAAGAAAATGTGCAGCATGTATGGTACTGAACAGATCCTGGTGTAAATATTAAAGATTGGAGAACAAACTCACATGATTTGAAACAAAAATCTGCACGGGCCCTGCTTCAGCAAAAAATCCCATCTGCAATATTACACACAGATAAAATATATATAAGTAGACGGCGAAAAACTAACATTAATGATTAACCAATCAACTATACTGCAACACGAAGGAAACAACTATATTGATGAATATTTTACATCCATCCTTCTACACGCAGGCACACTACATTCCTAACTAAAAAACAAAATTGCAGCTCGGTGCACTAAAGCTCCCGCTATGCACGGGTCCGTGAAAGGGCCGGACCACAAGAGTCTATTGTACGCAGCCTCACCTTACATGTCTGCAAGGGGTTGTTTCAACGGCTTGAACCAGTGAACTACGGATTACATGGCAGAAACTTTACCAGTTACTTCAAGGCTCCCCTTCACTTCATTCCTAACTGGTAGTAATTATCTTCTTCTTATTTTTGGAAATTGGTAACTGTGATAGTATTTCATTTATCTTGTAAACCAAATTAGGGGTTCTCTAACAAAGATTAATGCCAATGAAAAATTTTTGCCTTGTAAAAATTGCCATATTCAACAATCATAAAGTACAAACATAAGCCAATCAATCAATCACCGCAGTCCCAAACTACAAAGAGTCGGATAAATGATTGTCTACATCCATGTCACACTATTCGAGTCAGTTTATTCGTTACATATAAATTAGGGATAAGGAACAAGTACCCCCAAACTATACCTGAAATCCAAGTGACACACCTAAACATTCCGGGTGTCCTATTACCCCTACATAGTACAACTAATGACAACCCTGATTATCTTTGACAGAAACATTTTGAAGTTAAAAATCTCCATCATTGACCAATAAGGTCAATCAATCAATTAATCACCTCAGCCCCAAACTACATAGAGTTGGATATATGGACTACAGCCATGTCAGTATTTTTGCCATCTTATTCACGGCATATAAATTATGAACAACTATAATGCGATCAAAATTTCTTACTTAGCCTAACTCCCATGTGCAATATTTCACAATCATAAAGTATCTATAGATCAAGCTATCAATCAATACTATAAAAAAATCTATATGCCTATCAATCAATCTAAATCTCAATTGAAGAATCTTAATTACATTGTTTTGTTATCTCATACAAACCCTAAACTAGTATTTAGCAAGAAGAGGACAATAATGGACAGTAAAAGTTACTGGTCGTTCGGCAACTAACCCGTCCAGAAGAAAGGAAGTTTTGGATACTATATCTTACCAGAGACTACACTTTCATGCTAATTTTGCTTTGTCAAAGAGATAACACTCCAATCTTTTCATATGGTAACCCCCCCCCCTCCCAACCCACCTACCCAGGAACTCAATAGTGGTCTTATCCTGCTTTACTCTCAGGTGATTCAAACAGTCAAACTTATAGTCAGAGGTGTAGGGTTTCTTCCATTAGGCTATTCCTTCACTTGGTAGTAGTCTTAAAACTGATAAGAACAGGTACTACACTTGATCTCAGCCAAAAAGGTTGAGTAAAGCTATTCCTTCATTTGTCAATAGTCTTAAAACTCTAACGTGAACAAAAGCTTCCATTTACAGATAAGCTTAGATCTTTTCTTCTCTATTTTCTTCAACCTTATAAATATGCTTTTCTTACAAGGAAGGGGTTGAAGAAAGAGACCAACTAAACTATCCTCCAAAAGTTAAATTACTGTTCCTTTGAGACATTTGAAGTGGACAAAAGGGCATAGATCAAAAGATTTTATACTCGAATCACTTAAAAGAGAGAAAGGAAGCTGTTTGTAACTTTGCCTGAAGGGAATCATCCTCAATGGAACTATTGACAAGTAACCAAAAATTCATTGAACATTAGAATTCCAGATTGGACTCACAGACTAAAAAATTAGACAGTGATATCACCTAATATTTTCTCTATCTTTCCTAATTCCTAGTTCACCACATTGCTGAAAGCTTAAATAATGCTTCTAGCATCCATTTTCATTCAGAACCAGAACCTGTATATTATTTCACCAGATGACTTTCTTTGTCTTGTAAACTGTTCAGTTAGTTATTTCTACTTCCATCAGATAGTGAAATTAGCATAAACAACAGAAAAGAGGAAAATTTTGCATCCTTTGAAGAATGGCTTTTCTTCTTGGGAACCATGAAACAAAAGGAAAAGACACAGGAGAGTTGAGAGTGCAATAAAAAAAAAAAGAATTTCTTACCTTGTTAACCATGGTTACAACAGCTTCCAAAATCTCACCTTTGAAAGGTCGAAACACAACACATTGATACTTCACTGGGAAAGTAACAAAACCCGTTCCATCACGAATTAAACCTTTCCCAACACTTTCAATTCCAGTAATCGCCACTATGAAACCATGTCTACCACTGAAAAGAACCCAAAATCTTAAAAATCAATTTAAACCGAAATTTAACATTAAAGCAAGGAAAACAATGCGAAATTCAACATTAAAGCAAGGAAAACAATGCGAAATTCAACATTAAAGCAAGAGAAAAAATGCAATTTAAACACGAAAAAGACGAAATTCAAACATTAAAAGAAGATTTTTTTTTTAAAAAAAAAAAAACTGAAATTCAATACTCCCTTAGTCCCAACTTATGTGGTATGAATTTCACGAATCAAACAGTTTAATATTAACCTTGAATGGGAATGAAATCTTAAAAAAAATTGAAAACTAGGTCAGAAAAAATAGTAAAAGCCACAATAATTCATTATTTAAGACTTGTTTAAATCTCAAATCCTCAATGATGTCACATAAATTGGAACGGAGTGATTATAATCCGTCCCAATTTAAGTGGCACGGATTTTGAGAATTAAACTGTTCAATTTTGACGCTGAATTCGGACATGAAATCTTTAATTTTTTTCAAAAACTAGGTAAAAAAAAAAAAATACTGTAATTTAAGTGCCTGTCAAAGAAAGACTTGTTTGAATCACGAAATTTCGACAGATGCTACGTAAATTGGGGAGGAGGGAGTATGAATTAGGGTTTATTTATTTTTATGAATTGAATGGGAACCTGCAAGTGCCTTCAACATCTTTCATGAGTTTGGAGACAAGTTTTTCACGAAGGTCACGACCGAAGTGACGAGGATGAAGTTGCATGTTTCTCTCTAACACTATGTGGAAAAACATATTTGCTTTGCCTTTTCGATTTTGCTGAGGTTGATCCGAGTGAGTGAGAGAACAGTAGTTGTCTGAACAAAGTTGTTGCGCAAAATAAGAGAGCTAATGGGGAAAACACAGAGAAGCAGCGTGGCTTACAAAGGGTCGGTAGAGATATTATATTGGACTGGGTAAGGCTGAATTGCACAAATAACCTATTTTAAGAGCAAGGTTTTAACAGTAACCCAATTTTTATAATTTATTTGTATCTATATCTATAATCGATATTTACATCTATAATTTATATTTATATCTATATCTATAATCTATATCGATATATATAATTGATATCGATAATAATAATTTATTAAAAGTGTGAAGTACCTTATAAATGTCGTTTGAATTTTTTTAATCTTCAATTAAAGTTTTTGTTTTAAACAAAATCGTCTGTTCACTATTTTTTTTAATATTTAAGAGTTGAAAATTAATTAAAGATATTTATGATAAAATATTTCCTTATCAGAAAACATCAGAATTAATAACAACTAATACTTTTTAAATTAGTTTAAGAATTATAAATCAACTAAGTTTGATTTTAAGAAATTTAATATTGTCTTTTCTTATATTTCTCAAATAAAATTCTAATGATACATAAACACTAATATATATTACAAAACTTATAATCTATATCTATAATTTATATCTATAATCTATATCTATAATATATTAAAAGTGTGAACACCCTTAGAAAATTGATTTGAACTTTTTGCCCTTCATTAAAATACTATGCAATAGACAAAATTATCTTTTCACTTTTTTTAAATTATTATTTAATTATATTTATTATATTTTAAAGTAAAGAGCCCCAAAATATATGGTAAATTTTACAAACTAAAGAGTACTAAAATATATGGAAATAATTATTAAGAAAACTAATATTTATAGGGTTCTAAACTATACTATATATTAGAGTAGAAGAGAAAATGTACTATTTTTTTTCGGGCTTAAAAGGAAATAAAAGAGATACACTTTTTTCCGGCTAAAATAGGAAATACACGTTAACGACTAATTAATTACCCATTAGAGAAGTTGTTAAAATTGAGAAAAGGAAAAAAAAGGGAAAAAGAAATAATAATTATTATTATTCTAATATTGATAAATAATAAATTAAAACCAACTAAATATTTTATTAAATGTATCTCTTATCTGACTTTGTAATTAAATTATTTTCCTAATAATTAAGAGTTTGAAATCAACTAAAATAATATATTAATTTTTCATTATTCGAGTTATGTAAATTATGAATTTCAAATCAATTGATATTGTATATTAATTTTTTCTTATTTAGGATTCTCTTATATTTAGAGATAGAAAATACAACATCATGAAATTTTGAGGTATGCTTCTAATTTCGAACACCTTTTTTTCTTTGGTGAATTCTGAATTTTTGTGCAATATATTTGTTTTCCTTCAAAGTTCAGTTTGATAACATGGAAATCTAAAAAAAAAAAAATCCCTTCGCCATCGATGTTTGTTCTTCTATTTTATTATTTTTCTTTCGCCATTGATATTGATTCTTGTTCTACTTTATTATAATTATTTTTGTTATTATTAATTTATTGTAAGTAGTTGTACTATATTATTACGCTCATATATAATGTAGCTTTATTAATTTAGAACACGTTTTTGTGCATTAATATAATTTTGAGTTTTGATATCAATAATGAAATTTTATTCACTACATTTAATTTACTCCTTAATTGTATAATTGTTAGTATGATAACGAATTATCATTATATTAATTTGAGATTGTTGTAAGAACCTGCAGATTTCAAAATGTGTCCTCTATGTTTATATAAACGTATCCATGTTTATATAATTTTTTTTCTTTTTTGCGTGTGAAATTACTCTTGATTTTTAGTTATTTAATTTATTATGAAATATTGTAGAGGTATTAAATCTCAAAGTATAATGTTAATCGATGAAAAGACTTCACAAAGAAGGGACATAAAACCTTACCCCCAAGGTAAACATAAATCCATCATATTTACGCATTCAAATGATAATTCAATTTGTATCAGTATAATAACATTCATTCTCATTATTTAAACAAATATAAAATTTAGTGTAATGTTAATAGTTTTTTCTAAATAAGATGTTATTCTTTTCATTTTATATTAACTAGCGCAATATACACGTTCTTTTGCACGTACAATAGACTAGACACTAATATATATTACAAAATTTATAATACCCAAAAAGGCAAAATTGTGTAAAACCCAAAAGGCAAAAACGTACCTTTTTTATCATCATCCTTCTGCCTTTCTTTATTCTTTTTAGTTAATGAATTTAAAGATTATATATGAATTATGTATAATTAACAATTGACATGTATTGTCCTCTTTTAACAGTTTCTTGTGTTTCTTTCAATTGTAATTTCTTTATAGAAAAATTGGCAAAGCAAGTGTGTTATTGCCGAATGAAGTAGCCAAAAAAATTAAAGATTTATCTCGCCAGAAAAAAATCAAGGTTTATATTACATGTGTGGTGATTCTCTTTTGATTGCTGCAAGTTTTACTCCTTTCAAAGGTATTTGATAGTTTTTACGCAAATTCAAAGGCAACACTATATAGCACTATTATCATAGTTACTGCATGCTTTTTTTCTCTCTCTGAAAGATTATTTGATTATAACTCTTATGCGTCTTTGTTGTGTATAACGGGCTTTAAGTTTCTTTCTATTTTTAGTGACTAAGTTTTGTTTCTAATGACATCTAAATGGAGTTTTAAGTTAGAAAAATCGTATTATAAGGATATATCAAAAGTTTGGACTTACTAGATGATGCAGTTCGTGTGAATATCATTATAGTACTTTTTTTGAGACTTAAGAAAGATGAACGAGAGTGTACTAAAAAGAAGAGGAGGTGAACAAAAGATAAAATTGTGTAGCTCTTATCAATTTCACTATGCACTATTAATTTAATGTCTAATCTATAGAATTATGTTATGTAATATGTATCAGAAATTAAATTTTTCTTTTATCTATGGATTATTCATCTTTTTAGTTGTGTGACATTCCATACACCAATTTTTATGTAATATGAATATAATTAATGATTTTGTAAAGATTTGATTTTAAAAACAAGGGAAGACTTTAAATATAGAAACAAAAACAAAAAAGAACTGACAGCAAGCAAGGGAAAGACGTGCTGCATGACAAAAGAAAAAGTGATGATGTAAAATACATAGGTGCTTATGCTAAGAAAATATGTTTATGTTTACATTATTATATTAAAGTGTGAAGAATCTTTAAAAAATGATTTAAACTTTTATACTTTATTAAAAATTTTCGCAATAAATAATCAAATGTTACACGTGCGACTAAACTAGTTGCACAAATAACCTATTTTAAAAGCAAGGTTTTAAGACGAATCCAATTTATTTATTTTTTAAAAAAAAACTATCGTTTCTATTTCTATCGTATTAAGGCTCGTTTGGCCATAAGAATTTTTTGCTTCTTTTAAAAAAATTACTTTCTTCCAAAAATGATGTCTGTCTATGAGAACTTCAAAAACAACTTGATGGAGTTGTATTTAGAAAAAATAAAAGTAAGTAAAACTTGTATAGGATATGTGGGAGGTGATGGGACCAATCAGCTGCACCGATTGCTCGGGAAGGGTGGGGGACTGCAAATTGATAGTTTATCTAGAATGGATGCTTCTAAAGAGCAATAGCAGTGTGCGAAGATAGACTCAAGCTAAGATTCTGCTAGCGAGCATTAATGAAATGGCAACATATTGCCATGAATGGCAGATTGTGTGCATTTCCCGAAGCACTAAAGTAACATTACAATAGTTGGGAAGTGGCTTAGAAGTGTTTATTAGTGCTATTCTGAGAGTTTTTTTTTTGTTGGAAAATAAGTTATTCTAAATTAATTATTCAGGAATTAGGTGTTTCAAAATTGTTATCCGACTAAAAATAATAGTACAATCCTGAAATTAATTATCGCACTTCCCTCATACCAAATGAGCTAAAATTATGTGCTAGAAATTACAAATTTTATCTAAAGTTTGACATATTACTTGTATTTTTTCAATAATCGTCCAATAATTATATTTTTCTATAATAATAATAATAGTCCAAAAATAACTACATTATAAATATAAACATCTATGAACTTATCGAATTTCAGAAATATGGTCTAAAGTTGAGGACCGGCAGATCAAACTTCAAATCAATATGCTTAAAGTTGGCATGTGTAAGTCGTGCTTCAAACATTTAGGACTTTAGGTCCAAAGTTAGATTTGGTAGTCCATATCTTCAGACTCCGATATCCGAACCTTGAAAGCTTCCAATTCAGAGGTCTGAAGTTGAGAATTATCAAGCTCTACTTCAAACCTAAATGTCTGCAATTGATATATATTAGTATGATTCCAACTTGTTTTTTTTTTAATCATCATCAATATGGAACATCTAATTAATCTCTAAGTTTAGCATCTCATGAGCGAGTTTGCTTAAACCTAGGCAATGAGGAAGTCAAATGTATTTTTTTGGCTCTAAGGCTAGGAAAGAAATATGATAGCATGAAAGATGTAACAAAGAGGACAAAAAGGTCTTTTGAACAAGATAATGGTTATTTTCGCACAACATTTTAGAAAACGGTTAAACATTAAATAGCAAGTTACAAAGTAGCCACCCCTTGAAATATTTGCTCAACAATTTCACAAAAGCGCAATATTGCTACATCAAGTAATCAATGAAGTGGATGTAAATCACGAAAGAAAATAATTCAAGTCCCATCATAGAGAAAAAGAGTTGAACAATTTCTTCTCATACACCGTAACTTTAAAGTAATCCATACGTGCACAAGCTAATTCAAATACACAAAACTCTACCTGAGGTCTTTCTCACATAGTCCTCTCAAATTCAATGAAAACAACTTGGTGAAATACCCAGTAAATATGGTCAATAGAAAATAATTTCCTTTACTATAACATCTCTCTTTTGTTATCAGTGGTGTCTAATTATTATCTTACAGGCACCTCGACTATATGTGGTATATCTTATTTCCCATCAGTACGTATACCGAATTTCCAAGTCTCAACTGCAGAACAAATCTAGCAGTCTTCTAATCACAACATACAGTGTCATCTCACAAAGTGGGGTATGGGGAAGGTAGAATACATGCAAACCGTACCCCTAAAAGGTAGAGAGGTTGCTTCCGATAGACCCTCGGCTCAAGAATCTTATAATACTTTCTAATTACCAAGAACCAGTAGCAAGTCATTAGACTTACGGATAAACTACCATCCAATTAAGGAAAAAGTTGCTGCAACAGAGAAAATCTTAAGTACAACAATCTACATATCTGCACGGCAATTTACATACCGATTTACACGATTTTAATTCATAAATTGCATGAAGTTAAATAAAATAAAAAAGACAGATGAAAAAAGAAGAGAGGATGTGGCCTTGAGGCCACCTCGAAACTAAGTTAGGTCCTCGAATTTTCAGCTCAGAAGAGAAGGCTTTTTTAACCAACCACTAGCTCCTCTCCGTTCTAACACATACTCATACGATGTACATCCCAGAAGTCGTCTGTCTGCATCTTCAACTGATCTTTGCCACCCATAAGAATTTCTGCATACAAGATAAACTTCTTAAAGGCTTAATAGAAGAAGAACAAACATTAGTACAAGATGCATCATGCATAACAACGCAAAAGCTGAAGTTTTAGCATTTCAGATAACCCATCTCAAAATACAACCAGATCATCCAGATTAAGCAATTATCTTTGATGTTTTGAGCTCCACTATTAAGCCCATAAGAAACAAGCAGACATGCTGGAAGCAAAATACAGGAGCATAGGATTTTGCAGAGTAAGATCATCTGAATCCTTATTTATCAAATAAAACATGGTCCGCATCTTTAATTGTGCTAAAAAAAAAAAAGGATTGATCTACATCCTTGCAAAAAGAGAAAAAATATTCAAATAAAAGCTTGCAATTGCAGGCAGTTCTATAGAACAATTATAAACGTAAGACCAACAATGCTATATGGGAGTGAATGTTGGGTCATTATAGTACAACACATCCCAAGGATGGGACACAGATGTGGATGCTAAAATGAATGTGCAATCATACAAGATTAGAAATGATCAGATTTGGGATACGGATTGAGTAGCACACATCGAGGATTGGTACTAAAGGTGTTAAAAGAAAAGGAGATAGACCTAAAATCACATAGATGGAAGTTGTCTCAAAGGACTAACAATCTCTTCGGATATATGCAGATTTAGCTAAAGATCGAACATAATGGAAGAAAAAGATCTACATAGATGATACCTATTAGACAAGAATGTGTCTTAGAACATGTTAGCACTTTTCTTATAGGTCCTATACTTTGTAAGCATGATTTATCCTTTCAAAGACTAATATCTTTGGAAAACCAAGAGAACTTTAAATACTTCTTACTTATACTTGCATAACATTGGCACGAGATGAGTTTAAATAGAGTAATATGGTCACTGAGAATTCACATGCCGACCCCAAGCAACTCTATATGGTCACTGAGAATTCACATGCCGACCCCAACTTGCTTGGGACTAAGGCGTAAGTACTGGTGCTATATATTCTAGCACTTTTTAATTGCTGCAAAACATTGACATGAGATGAGTTTAAATGGTGTAATATGGTCATTGAGAATTCATATAGCCGACCCCAACTTGTAAGGGACTAAGGCACAAGTATTGTTATTGCATAGAAGTTCTAACACTTTTGATTTGTACTTGCAGAACATTGACATAAGGTGAGTTTAAATGGAGTAATATGGTCATTGAGAATTCATATAGCTGACCCCAACTTGTTTGGGACCAAGCAGTATGTATTGTTGTCTAACACTTTGCATTTGTACTTATATAATTTTGACATGAGCTACATTTAAAAGGAGTAATATGGTCATTGAGAATTTATATAGATGACCCCAACTTGTTTAGGAGTAAGGCATAAGTATTATTGTTGTATAGAAGTTCTAACACTTCTTATTTGTACTTGCATACCATTGACATGAGATGAAATTATATGGATTAATATAGTCATTGATAATTTATATAGATGACCCCAACTCTAAGTTGCTCGGACTCAAGTGCGGGTGTCCGAAACGCGTGAAGATCTAGAGTTCGGTGTCCTTCACGATCTAAATTTTAGGATTTGGGGATATGGATATGGGTAGGGGGATTTGGCTATAATAACTCAAATATTTAAAAAGAATTAAAAAAGCCTAAATTATGAGATATTATGTGGAGAACTTGAGGAGAAAATATTGATTAAGAGGAGAATCTTTATAGGTGATAAAAGGAAAAGGAGTAAAATAGAAATTTATATATATAAGGTATTCCATTTTCTTCAATTTCACCTTACATTTTATTTTGATTACAAAAATCATTGAATCTGTCCGGAATTTCTCCGTCCATTTTGGCCAAAGTACCCAAAATCGGTTGACCAAATCGGGTACAGATCCCATACCCACACCCATGTCATGTCGACATGGGTGCAACACCTAAAGTGAAGAGCCCGGGTAATTTAGCCCCAACTTGCTTGGACTAAGGCGTAAGTGGTGTTGTATGAAACTAGGTACACACCGCTTTACTGCATGACCTCACGAGTGAAAATGAGGTTTTGTTTCTGGAGAGAAGAAGGTAGCCATAGTCTCAATCAAGATGCATCCATGGCAGACTCATAAACATGCCATTTTCAATGTACTGCAAACTTCTTTTCATATAATGCATATACTTAAGTTTATTCATGTCGAATTAGACCTTGTCCCATAGAAACAAGTGTACCCAGACGAATGCAATCATTTGTTCCTCAAAAGGGCATATAATGTATTGTTTCAAACAAATCCACTAATGAAGATGAAACTGGAAAAGGACATGGAAATACATTTTCACTAATAGAGAGGCTCTAACTTTCCAGTCGATCGGAGAAAGAGAGAGAGCAACAAATAAATGGGAAAAGTAGGAGAAACAGAAGTTTTGCTTATTTTGTTCAATTTTGGGGAAAGAATAAAAGGATAAGGGAATGAAAGGTTTAAAACATATTTAATATTGGCTAATGACCAAATTACATATTAGGAACAGAATACAAAATAACGTATCTTTCTTCAAGGAATCTAAACACAATATAATGTGTATTTAGTTTTAAAACAAACACCAAGACAATTATCTACCTTTTACTACTCCTTTTGCTTGCTTTTGAAAAGTCTCATTCTTATACTTCAATTTTCTTTAAGTTATTACAATCCCCAGAACCAATTTGTGGGATCATACTGGGTATGCTGTTGTTGTTTTTTTCAAGTTCCAATCACTGCCAGATGCTACTGCAGAAAAAGGCATAAGTACCCCTTGAACTAAGGTCGAATTTTCTTGTTACTTATCTTTGCGGTGTAATACCCCCTGAACTTTTTTTTAAAAAATAAATGCCTCCCTAAAAGATCATGATCAGTTCTATGTCTAGCAGTGAAAACCACGTGATTACCAAGCGTTTATTTCATTTTCTATTTTTCTTATTCTTTGAAGGGTAGCCCTGGAGTAACTGGTAAAGTTGCTGCCATATAACCAGGACGGGTTCAAGCCTTGGAAACAGCTTTTGGCAAAAATGCAAGGTAATACTGCCTGCAATAGACCCTTGTGGTCGGGCACTTCTCCAGACCTTGCACAATGCGGGAGCTTTAGTGCACCGGACTGCCCTTTTTTTTATTTTTCTTATACTCTACTTTTCTCTTTGTTTTCTTCTTCTTTTGGTGTCTTCCAGCTGCTTGCTGACAATGAACAAGTTCTAAACGGCCCTTTTCTTCTTTTATGTTTTTTTCCTCTACTTCTTCTTATGTTTTCCTCTACTTTCCATACTTTATTCCTCTTTCTTTCTTTGTCATCTTTTTTCTTTCTTCTTTAGGGGTGGTTCTACATCATCGGCACCACCATTGATGCAGAGGCATCGACTTACGGCGGTGAACCAACCTCTGTGTAAATCGACCGGGAGAAGGCATTTCAGAGGTAAGTTTGTGATGGTTTTCCAGGGTAGATTGTGAAGAAGGTAATGGAAGGAAGGGGTGAAAATAGGTTTTATGAAGGTTCTGATGGTTTTTCCTGGCAGGTGAAAGTTGTCAGAGAAAATTAATTGTATTTCTAGAAAAGGAAAAAATAATAACATTTGACTCTGTTTCACAAAGAAAGGAAGAGAAATAATTCAAAAGACAGATACAAGCTACTGTTTTAACGTTAATTAATTATCTTACTAATTGACTGTACAATGTCCAATTAAAAAATCATGTGTGCCCATATTAATTAGATCTTAACTTACTCTTGCCTCTCACGTGCCTCTAAGAGAGTGAGCATACACTGTGTCACCTCAGCACCTAAGGGTGTTATTAACAGACTTGTTAGGTAAGGAGGAAGTTTCTTTGGCAAGGAACCAATGAAAGGAGGGATCATAATCTAGTCAAATGGGAAGCAGTGATAACTGGGAAAAGACAAGGGGGGTGGGAATCAACAACAACAACAAACCCAGTGTATTCCCACATAGTGAGGTCTGGGAGGGTAAGATGTACGCAGTCCATACCACTACCTCCGGAGAAGTAGCAAGGTTGTTTCCGATAGACCCCTGGCTCAAGAGGGGGTGGGAATCAAGAACTTGAAATTCCAAAGCAAGGCCCTTAGAATGAAGTGGTTCTGGAAGTATAGTAATGAGAACCTGACTCTATGGAGGAATGTCATTAATGCGAAGTATGAAGAGGAAGACCACTGGATGACCAAGGAAATAACTACGCCCTATGCGGTTAGTTCATGGAGGTCTATCAGAACATTGTGGAGTGAATTCAAAACCAACATTAATATTAAAGCGACAAATGGGGCTAAAAGTGATTTTTCGGAAAGATGAGTGGCATGAAGTAGGAAGATTGGAAATTTTGTTCCTAGAAATTAATGCATTAGTATCTCATCAACAAGGTACCTCCCAAACTTAAAGGCAAGCTCTACAGAGTGGTGGTTAGACTGGCTTTGTAGTATGGGGCGGAGTGTTGGCCTGTTAAGAAGACCCACATCCAAAAGATGAAGGTGGCGGAGATGAGAATGCTTCGGTGGATGTGTGGGTGTACTAGAAAAGATAGGATTAGAAATGAGGTTATTCGAGATAAGGTGGGAGTGGCTTCGGTGGAAACCAAGATGAGGGAAGCGAGGTTGAGATGGTTCGGTCATGTGATGCGGAGGAGCATGGATGCCCCAGTGCGGAGGGGTGAGGTTGGCTAGGGATGGTTTCAAGCGAGGTAGAGGTAGATCGAAGAAACATTGGAGGGAGGTGATTAGACATGACATGGAGCAGCTTCAGCTTACCGAGGACATGACCCTGGATAGGAAGTTGTGGATGAGGCGAATTAGGGTAGAAGGTTAGCCTGAGTTAGGATGTTGTATGTTTTGGTGTATATTTGGAGTATCTTGCTTTTGGAATTATTGAATATGTTAATTTCAATTGTATCTTGTTCTATTACTATTCCTTACCTTATCTTAGATTGCTTTATTTTGAGCCGGAGGTCTATCGGAAACAGCCTACTTGGTGGGAATATACTGGGTATGTTGTTGTTGAGTATCTCATCAACAAAAGACTATTGACTATTGTAGAGTTCTGGACACCTCATGGGTGGAGCTTCAACTTTAGAAGGCATTTAAATGATTGGGAAATCCAAAGAGTAGCAAATTGCATCAGTACCATCGAATAGGTTAATGGACTGGACATAGGTCAAGATACCTAATGGTGGAAAGGTAACAAGGCCAGCTCAAAGTAAGTAATGCTTACAGGTAGATGAATCAAACACCTTGGTGCATAAATAACTAGCCATGGAGAGGCATCTCGAAAAACAAAATCCCACAAAAAGTGGCTTGTTTTATCTGGTTGCTAGCCAAAGAAGCAGTTCTCACCCAAGACAATCTGATGAGAAGAGGGATACCACTTTGTCCTAGGTGTTTTTTTTTTTGTGGGGGGGGGGGGGGGAGGGGGGGGATATCGAGACAGTTAACCGTCTATTTTTTCATTCACTGGACAACTATGGAGGATTTTCCTAAAATCTCAAAGGCATCCCATGGCCTATGCCTAGAAAGATTACTGAAGCAACCAGAGCTGGGAGGAAGCTGATGCACAGGCAAAAGACAGAGACAGATGGAGAATTGTCCCTGCTTGTATCTGGTGGACAATTTGGAAGGAGAGGAATGCTAGGCGTTTTGATAGCATAGAGAATAGTATGCAAAATATTAAAGCTAAACTGCCTTTTGTTATTTTGCTTTTGGTGTAATCAAGTATATTCAAATGACACTCTCTCTCTAATTGATGTTCTAGATTCAATTTAGCTAAGAGTTAGCTGGATTTGGAAGTTAATGTTGTTGTAATTATGGTTTTTCGGTACAACTTATGTGCTGTTTGTGAGAGGTTACCAGTTTCCAAAAAAAAAAACATTCGTCTATAATTCAAGGGTGTGGGTGTACTTAAAGTCTTTTCCCATGCAAGTGCTAATGACTTCTTAAAGTAAAAGAAAAATATAACATAAAGCGTATTCAGAAATTAAATCATGTTAAAAGTTGGATCCTATGGTAACAGTTGCTCATGTATAGACTCTCAAATCAGCAGGTCAGGTACCAAAGGATCTTCCATGTGGTAGAGCATTTCAGAACAAACCACATAAAAGAGTTTTAATCATGTTCCCTTCCCCAAAACCAAAAAGGAAGTCGGAAATAAATACAATAACTAGATAAAGAGAGAAAATCAAATAAATAAACAAGTAAAAACCAGTAACCAGCAGCAAATAACAAGGAAGCTGTATCCACCAAAATCATATTTTGTGGCCATTGTTTAACTTTGCATCCTAAACGGGAAGACAAAAAATTGATTGTTCATATGGCATATCCTAAAAGAATCTCCGGCCTCAAAGAACATCTTGGTAATTTAACGGTTGAGATCATCATTTTTATCAGAATACACATTTACATTATATCAATGAAATGGCTGTGTCAAATATAATTGCAATTAACTTTATTTACCCCCACCAGTTTTCTTTGGAACACATTTTACTTGAGAAGAGGATAAAAGTGGCTGAACCACGTACCACCAAACTCTTTTCTGAAGAATGATATGGAATCATGGGAGAGAAAAGGTGAGAATTTTCGGGGGACAAGTGAGAAGGGAAATCAAACGAGAAGTGAACCATCTAGTGACCTTTTATTGATCTTGATGGAAAAGTACTTCTGTGTCATATTAAGGGACCTGCCTTGATTGGTAATGTTTGAATCAATTTTGTATTTAGGCTTGGTTATATGTTACATAATATTTGAAAGACATGAAACAGATAAAATAGTAAACAAAATTCAAAATAATGTAAACTATTAAATGTTTGCTTTGACTTTTAAGATTGTATCTTTTCCGTTGAACGAAATTATTCAGCCCCTACGGGACAGACTCAATGAATAAAGTAAATCAAGCAGAATGGGAGTATGCAAGTAATGTACAACATTTACACCTTTAAAGTGATTATATTTTGACATTACTAAATAGGGTTATTGATGGCATCCCAACCTATCTAATGTCTCTGATCCCTATATGCCAGCTAGTGTGGAGAAGAACGTGGATAAAATCATAAGGCAATTCCTATGGGAATTGGGAAGGTAAACCAAAAAGGAGGAAATTTCATTATGTAAATTGGAGCATTGAGACAAAATATAAGAAGGAAGGAGGTTTCGGAGTTGTATCTTAGAGCTCACAATCAGAGCATGTTATGTATATGGTGGAGGTTAAATGGTGGGGAAAAAAGTTCTCCGCGCAGTGGTAGAGGTGATTTTATGGAAGACTCCATATAGATTTTTTTTTTTTTGAGAAGGTAACAGAAGACTCCATATAGATTACCTGTTTGGAAACGGATCTGTAACCTCTGGGAGGGATTCAACAATTATGCTGTCTTGAGGGTGGGCAATAGGAAAAAGGTCCAACTTTGGGAGATAATTGAAATGGTTCTGGTTTGCTGAAAAATCAATTTCTCAATCTGTACAGATTGGTGTATAATCCTGAAGTCGTCTTAGCTGATATATTTACTGATTCAGGATGGAACTTCGGGGTCGTTTGGTAGGAGGGATAAGGATAACTAATCCTGGGATTAATTTCGAAGAGAAGCTTATCCCGTGTTTGGTTGGGACAAATGCATGGGAATAGTTATCCCGGGATTGTAGTGTTTTTCTTATCCCTCCTAGAGGGTGGGATAACTAATCTCGGGATAGCTAATCCCGGAATTAATAATCCTGGGATAACTTGTGTTCCAACCAAACGACCCCCTTCCAGTTCAGAAGGAATTTCTTCGACAAGAAAACGCGGGAAGTTGACTAATTCATTCAGAAGATGTAATAAGTAGTGTTATTGCCAGGGAAAAAAAAGATGCTGTACTCTGGAAAGCTAGTAAAAAAGGTTCTTCTATTGGCAGCTCATTTTATAAAATACTCAATGCTATTCAGTCCGTGCAAGCACAAAAGTGGCCTTGGAGGTGATCAGTGACTACAGTCCCAAAAGTTGCCTTTTTGGTCGGCTAGTATCTCATGAAGCATGTCTAACTCAAGAAAATGAGATGAGAAGGGGTTCGATAACGTGCAGCAGATGCCACTTGTGTGAGAAATCTTGTGAATCTGTCAATCATATTCTTGTTTATTGTGAATTTGCTTTGCAAGCGTAGATGATGTTAATAGCCGACTTTGGCATCTATTGGACAAGTCCTATGAAGTTCAGGAATGTGGTAGAGTGCTGGGAAACTGCATGTCCAGAAGCATTCCTAAAGCAGATCAGGACAGATATTCCTCTTAGCATAGCTTGGACCATAAGGAAAGAAAGAAATACGAGTTCTCAGGCCAAAACACAGAAGCTGCAGTCTGTGAAATGTAGCTATTTCATTACTTGTACTATTGGAAAGATGGAAATGTTGTTATGAATTCAGATAACATGGTGCAGATGCTAGACTGCTTAAGATTTTAAGGTAATAAAGCCAGCATTATCTCAATATTTCCACAGTACCAACTTAATACTGTTTAAATAAAATCTTAACTTCAAATAAAAATAAAAATTGAGACTAGGAAGATTACAAGGCAAAGACATTTCACTTCTATATCATAAAATCAACCGATGACAAAAACGAGACATTCCTAAGACGGGCTGCTCATTCTATTAGGGAAAAAGCATAATGGTTGCATACTTGCATTATAATGGGAAATAAGATTGCATCAAGCTACTAACCTTAGGTGCCCAGCGAACGCATAGATAAAAGCTATCTATTTTTATCTCATAAAAACCGAGGCTTTCTATCTGCTGGCTTCAGTATCTGGAATGAGCACATTAAACTTTCATCAACACTCATCATTGCACCAGCATTATCAAATTCACCACAGTAGTTTGGGGCCGAAAATATTGTCACTAGCTGCCTTTCAGCAAAAAATTCATAACCATCTTCAACAACCTAGGTTGAAAATATTCTGGTCAATACGGGAGAAATGTGAAGGAAAGACAAAAAAAAAGAAAAATCATATAAATACCTGGTGGGCACGACAAACAAGGTCCATATCATGTTGCATCAAGAATTCTGCAACCTTATCAGGACCAAAAGTATATGAAACTCCCCTATCATTCATTCCCCAACCTTTAACTTCCCGGCTAGGGTCTGACCAAAGCAAATCACACAGCAAACCAGAATCTGGAACATCAGTTGGACGAGGTAAATTTCTTATCTGATCTAAGTTTGTTAGATCTGGAGAAAGACCACCATGCATGCACAATATTTTCTCATCTATGAGAGCAGCAACGGGAAGACAATTGAAACATTCAGTGAAGCATTTCCATAGCTTCACGTTGAATCGGCGCTTACATTCATCATAAAATCCATAAATCCGATTAATAGAAGCACATTCATGATTTCCTCTCAAGAGAAAGAAGTTCTCAGGATATTTAATTTTGTATGCAAGTAGAAGGCATATTGTTTCCAGACTCTGTTTACCACGATCCACATAGTCCCCTAAAAACAAATAATTAGCCTCAGGAGGAAATCCCCCATATTCAAAAAGCCTCAAAAGATCACCATACTGGCCATGGATGTCACCTAGAATCCAGACCAAAAAACAAAGAGGGGAAAGGAGATGGATTAATCAGTCCAATACTGTTTTAATATGAATGATCCCATGCACGGGCTTAAGAAAGAAAGGATAAAAAGGACCAATACAAGACAATGAAAGTAAAATTTTACTGATCGGGAAAAGCAACTGACTTATGATATAAGATAATAATGAGGATACGATATTACGAAGGAGTCACAGTACATTGCAATGACTATATAAGACAGATAAAATAAAGATATCATGTACACCATTAAAGTTTCATTTTTTTCAAGATGGACAAGACAATTACGATGACAACGAAAGAATTTTATTATCTCTTTCCTCCCTTTCCTAAAATTTTAGTAGCCATATTTTCAAAATCTAACCAAGTCCAGAGATTTATAACCCTGGCATAGATCTTTTTTAGTCAACAATGATAAATTTTACTAAGAGAAGCACAGTATCAAGCTAGTACAAAGACAAAGGACAAGAACCATGCCGATTATCATACCATTACTTCAGCTTGAACAAAATTTTAGGGCAGTGTGTATGCAGAAAACAAGCATCAGCAGAAGGCAATATGCTATATCCAAGGTAATACCATCTCCAAACGCACATATGATATTCAACTACCTGTCAACATTCTACAGTTTACATTTAAGGAAAAAAATATATGAAACCAACAACCCACATGTAAGCCACAAGTGGACATAAGGAAATCAACTCAAATGTAAATGAGTGGACAAGTGCATGATCAAGCTCTTTTCAATCAGTCAATGTTGTGGATGCGTGGAAGTCAATTAATTAAGTATTTAATTATTATTTTAAGTAAATTAATTTATTACTTATTTATATTTTTAGTAACTTTATTTATTATTCTAGGATAGGGTTTTATGTTTCCTACTTTCAGTAGGATTAGAGGCAATTCACCTGGCGCGGAGACTGGTGGAGCAGTATAGGGAAAGGAAGAGGGACTTACATATGGTGTTCATCGACCTGGAGAAGGCATACGACAAAGTCCCTAGGGATGTTCTTTGGAGATGCTTAGAGATGAGTGAGGTCCCGATGGCGTACATCAGATCGATTAAGGATATGTATGATGGAGCAAAGACTCAGGTGAGGACGGCGGGAGGAGATTCAGAGATTTTTCCTATCTTGACAGGGTTGCATCAGGGATCGACTCTTAGCCCGTTTTTGTTTGCGTTGGTGATGGATGTGTTGACGCAGCATATTCAAGGAGAGGTGCCTTGGTGTATGCTTTTTGCAGATGATGTAGTTTTGATTGATGAGACGCGGGGGGTGTGAATGATAAATTGGAGGTTTGGAGACAAACCCTTGAGTCTAAAGGGTTCAAGTTGAGTAGGACCAAGACAGAGTATATGGAACGCAAGTTTAGTGACTTGAGGCAGGAGAACGAGGTGGTAGTAAGGTTGGAGTCCCAGGTTGTTTGTAAGAGGGTTGTTTGCAAGAGGGATAGTTTTAAGTATCTCGGGTCTATGATTCAGGGGAATGGAGAGATTGACGAAGATGTATCCCACCGTATTGGGGCGGGATGGATGAAGTGGAGGCTCGCCTCGAGAGTGTTGCATGATAAGAAGGTGTCGTCCAAGCTTAAAGGCAAATTCTATAGAGTAGCAGTTCGTCCGGCCATGCTGTATAGAGCAGAGTGTTGGCTAGTCAAGAACTCCCACATTCAAAAATTGAAGGTGGCAGAGATGGGGATGTTGCTTTGGATGTGTAGGCTTACTAGGGGTGATAGGATTAGGAATGAGACTATCCAGGAGAAGGTAGGAGTGGCTTCAGTGGAGGACAAGATGCGGGAAGTTAGGTTGAGATGGTTTGGGCATGTAATGAGGAGGGGCACGGATGCCCCAGTTCGAAGGTGTGAGAGGCTAGCTTTTGGATGGTTTCAGGTGGGGTAGGGGTAGGCCGAAGAAATACTGGAGAGAGGTGATTAGACGTGACATGGAGCAGTTACAGCTTACTGAGGACATGACCCTAGATAGGAAGGTATTGAGGACGCGAATTAGGTTAGAAGGTTAGTGCATGTGGGTGAGTCCTACCCAGTAGTTAGGAGAGCTTTGGGGTAGCTGGGCTGGTAGTCTTACTGCTTTGTCCATAGGTTGGAGCTACTAGTAGGAGGGTATGGGGGTGGTGGGTGCCTTTGGTTCGTTAGTGTAGGGTATTACTTTGTGGGTGTCTTATTTATATTATTCCATCTTGTTTCATGCTTTATTACGACTCTGTTTACTATTCTTTGTCTTGAGCCGGGGGTCTATCGGAAACAGCCTCTACTTCTTTGGAGGTAGTGGTATGGATTGCGTATATTTTATCCTCCCCAGACCCCACTATGTGGGAATACACTAGGTTTGTTGTTATTGAGTAGGATTAGACTTTCTAGAAGAGAAAATACATAAAGTACCCCTGAACTTGTCCGACTTTTTCAAAAAGACACCTAAACTATACTTTCGACCTATCACCCCACGAATCTTACTAAAATCGTTGTAAATACACCATTTTGACCAAAATTTTCAGCACTCCTCTCTTTTAAAAAGCGCGTGTTTGGCACTTTCCCATTCTTCTTCCTCCTATTCACCTGTCTTCCCTTCTTCTCTTTCGTTACTTCTTCCATTGTTGTTGTATTAAATTGAATTCTCTGCTAAAGTACGCCTCAATTGTTCTCCCTATTAAATTGAATTCCAAAAAAGAAAGATTTCATTCAATTGAGGATAAAAAATTTGATTGAATTGAGGTTAAAAAAATGCAGAGAACAAACTCCATTATTTTTTAGTTGAATCATTCAATTGAGTAGGGAGATTCAATCTTTCAAGAAAATGTACACCTCAATTCAATTCAATTGAGTTCATTAGCAGAGATTCAATCTTTAACTCTATTAAATTAAATCAGTTCAACTTTAACCCTATTTCCACATCTCCGCGCAAAAGAAAGATTTGAATTCTTCAATTGTTCTCCGCAAATTTTTTAACCTCATTTCCACATTATTTGAACTGAATTAGTCAAAGTTGTTGTTTGATATGAGTAGCTCTAAGTCTTCTGTTAATATTGGGATTTTATTGCAATAATGAACAAAAACAAGTAAAGACTGATTCAAGAAAATGTGGAAATGGGGTTAAAGTTGGAATCTTTTTAGATTTTTACTGCTAGAATTAACAACCCGGTAAATACCAATTCAAGAAAATGTGAAAATGGGGTTAAAGGCGGAATTTATATCACAAGAATGAACAATTCATGTAAGCGTTTTTTGGTTTACTGCAACAATTCATTATTGGTTTCTTGAATCTGAATCAGTGGAGTTATTTTGTTGGAGAAAGATGAGGAAGAGATGATGGAGGATGTGAATGTATTGGCATCAATGGAGAAGAAGGAGATTGTATTGGCATCAATGGAGAAGAAGGGATTTTTAAATTATTTGACAAATAAATTACACGTGGCAGCTTTTAATTGGTAAATTAAGTCAACTTTTAACCCTTCACGCGCCTGCTGTGTGTGTCTACACGCAGAGGCAAAATTTAAGTCAAAATTGTGTATTTACAACGGTTTTAGTAAGATTCGTGGGGTAATAGGTCGAAAGTATAGTTTAGGTGTCTTTTTGAAAAAGTCGGACAAGTTCAGGGGGTACTTTATGTATTTTCTCTTTCTAGAATAGGGTTATTTTTTCCTACTTTCATAAGGATTAGACTAATGATGTAATATGACTCCTATTTAAAAGGATTTTTGAAGAATAAATCAATAAGTCGTATTACAACAAAAAACAAGAGATTGGAGTTCTCTCTTCCATTGAACTATGCAAGACTTCACATCATGCAAACTAAGCTTGATATTTAAATGGAGAAGGATAAAAAGGCGCATTTTGTTCAAAAAACAACACAAAGGAATTCACCCCTATATTTTGCCCTAACCTCTTACATGTTTAGGGGATTCAAAATTTATATATCCACATAATACATAAAACACACAAAAAAAAGATATACTCTATATAAACAGTGTAATTTTTTGCCCAGGGGCCCTCCCACGTAAAAGGGGCGTGATTTGTCATAAGGGTCATAAAAAAACAACACAAAGAGTTGAACCTTGGACGCTGTCGTGCATTCTGAATGCGCTGGACCACTTAGCTAAACTTTTGCACGTCGTTTAAGGGATTCAAAATTTATATATCTACATAAATACAAACAAAACTACTCTCACAATATTCAGGGGATTCAATTTTATTTTATTTTGGGAGAGAGCTGGTAACTTAAAACACAGGAAAGTGTACAGGAAAAGGAATTCAAAATTTATATATCTAAGTAAACACAAAAATTTATTTTATATATAGAGAGTTTAATTTTTCATCAAAGGGGGTTCGAATGAACACCCTCCCTGCCTACCGCCCTCCTAAATCCGCCCTTAGACTCGTGTAATGTAAACTAAGCCAGGTATTACGTGGAGAACAATAAAAGGGCGCAATTCATCCAAAAAAACAACACAAAGGAATTCTCCCCTGGAATTCGCTCTAACCTTTTGCACATTGTTTTGGCGATTCAAAATTTATAACCGAAATTCATTGACTCATCGATACTCAATCAAATCCTCTTTTCTGATGACTGAATGCGTTCCTATAGTCCCATATTTAATAATGCCTGAACTCTTTCATCTACATGAACAACAACATATCCAGTGCTATATATCTACATAAACACACACAAAAAATGTATATATTCTATATATACAGTGTAATTTATTACCAAGGGGCCCTCCCACCTCCCAAGATCCACCCCTAAACTTTGTGTCATGCAAACTAAACCTGGTATTTAAATGGAGAAGGATAAAAAGGCTCGATTCATCCAAAATAACAACAAAAAGGGATTCGTGCACGTTGTTTAGGGGATTCAAAATTCATATATGAACATAATACATAAAACACACACAAAAAAGAATCTACTTTACATATATAGCGTAATTTTTTGCCGAGGGGGCCCTTATGCACAATTTGTCATAAGGGTCATAAAAAAAAACAAGAGAAAAGAGATGGGGTCTCAAAGATTTATACCACAGATCTTGATAGGGGCTTCAAGTTCAAGAAGATTAGGTTGTTGAAGGAAGATTTCCCTTGAAGCACTACAAAGGGAACGGATCTCAGCTTCAGAAATCTGTACCTGCCTTACAGTTCTTGCATTCCTAAACTCCAATAACCTGTTTATTATATCATCAAGAACCGCTCCCTCTATTAACCCTTGTTGTTGATGATCATTATGCTGCTGCTCATTTTGTGCCATTTTCTTCACACCCTTTCTTGTTTTCTTTCACTACAAAAAAGCAAAAGAAAAAATACCCACAAATCCAAAATCCAAAACAACAAGAAGGGTAAAGGCAAAAAAACAAGAAAAAGGGTGTTTCTTGATTTTTGTTTTTTTGTTTCAAGAATCGATTTTTACAAAGATGGGGTTATTATATGTATATAGTTTGTTTGTTTTTGTCTTGGAAAATAAAAAGGAAAAATCAAGAATGAGGGAGGATTATTTTATTAGTTTTTATTACTATTATTAAAACTACTCCGTCTTTAATTGTCCATTATTAAATTAGATGTTTTCTGTTTTTTGATTTTTTTTTTTTTTTTTTGTTTCAAGAATCGATTTTTACAAAGACGGGGTCATTATATATATACTTCTTTTTTTTTTTTTTTTTGAAAATGCATAAAGATCTCCCGATCTTGTTCGAGTTTTTCAAAAAGACACTTAAACTTTACTTTTGACCCATTGCCTTACGAATCTTGCTTAAATCATTGCAAATACACCATTTTAACCCTCTGCGTGCATACACGCACAACAAGCACGTGAAAAAGCTCAAAATTAATTTTTTTTACCAATTAAAAGCTACCATGTATAAATAATTTGATATATAATTTCTCTTCTTTTTAAAAAAAAATTAATATAGTCTTCTTCCCATTGACAGCTTCTTCTTCATCACCATAACTCAACAACAACATCGATTACATCAACAACAACAACATCATCATCACTGTAACTCTCTTTCTCCACAGTCCTCTCAATCATCACCATAACTCTACTCACATTTTACCATCGTCATGTTTACTTTCTTCAATTTCAAGTTCTTATTTCAGTTTTTTGTTTTTTTACATTTTGAACAATTTTATAAAATCCAACATATATCCTCTTAAGAAGAACTATAAAGCTCCATTTTAATGGAATTTTGATCTCATCATTAGACAATTAACAAACACATAAATCAATACAAAATTAGGAAGCAATACAAAATTAACATAAACACGAAATTGAAATCACTGAACCACAAAATTAACACTGAAATTCAAAGAGAAAGAAGAATGGAGAAATCAGCAACTGGAGGGAGGGAGGGGTGGAGGAAAGCTGCTAGATGGGGATGGGGAGGGAGATGTTGGACGGAGTGGGGGGGAGGGATAAATAAAATAAAAAAGGAAAACTTTATTCAAAAATATAAATAAAATATGAAATTAAATTATTTAACACGTGACAACATCTGATTGGTGCGTGCATTCACTCTCTTTCTTGTGACTGGAATTCAGCAAAAAAATGGTGTATTTGCAATGATTTAAGTAAGATTCGTGGAGTAATAGGTCGAAAGTATAGTTTAGGTGTCTTTCTGAAAAAGTTGACCAAGATCAAGGGGTCTTTATGTATTTTCTCTTCTTTTTTTCTACTTGGAAAAAAATGAAAAATCAGAAACTAGGAAGGATTATTTTAGTTATTACTAGTTTAATCACACGTGTAACGTTTAATTATTTAAAATTAAATAATGTTATCTATTATGAAGATTTTTAGTAAAGTGTAAAAGTTTAAATCACTTTTTGAAGATTCTTCACACTTTAAATATAATAATGTAAATATAAATATATATTTTAGTGTAAGAATATATATGTTTTACCACAAGAAGTTTCAAGTGGTTGATGGATAATCACTTTTGTGTTTGTCATGCAGTATCTTTTTCCTTTGCTGTAGAGGCCAAGGGAGATGCATTAATTTGAACCATATTTGTGGTACGATTTTTTTTTTCTATATTTAAATTTTTTTCTTGTTTTCAAAGTTAATCTTTTACAAAAATCATTGATTAAGTTCTTATTACGTAATTAAAACTTTTAAAAATTTGATATCAGTAATAATCAACACACAAAACACCACTAAAAGTTGAAATTGAAACTCAAGAAACTGCAAGCATATAATACTAAAAATACTGAAAATGCAGGGGGTCCAAGATAACCCCCGAGCCTATCTCACAGGGAAGCGAGATCCTCAACTATCAACTAATCTCCGATCTTAATACGTGATCTTTAAACTCTCTTATCTAAGATCACGTCCTCGATATAATAAAAGTGAATCAGGTCCTATCTAATCATTTCCCCCGATACTTCTTTGATCTGCCTCTTCCTCTCCTAATGTCCATCTCTACCAACTGCGCGCATCTCATCATTGGGCCTTACACTACTCATATGTTTAAATCATCTTAATCTCTCTTTTTTTTTCCCCACCACGAGAGCCTTTCCTATTATGTTTTGTATCTCATGATTTCTCCTAGTCTTAGCAACAAACAATCATCTCTTAAAAATTGAATCAAACATTGTTTGAGGACTCTCTCTCTCTCTCTATATATATATATGTATTGCTGTAAAAAGGATCACTCCCGTTGTATTTAATTTTGTGATGTTAGGACCTACTTAATTGTTGTCTCAAAAATTGTTTATCTTACGTCCATTTTAAATCTTTTATCACAACCAATTCTTTGTTACATAAAATTTAACATACATTTTTTTAGCATTATCTCTATTGTTTATATACTAGAGGAGCATGACCCATGTCAGCACGGACCCAACATTAAGATATTTATTTATCTTTTCAATCTTGATATATATAAATAAAATTTTTTAATAAAAGGATTGCATATGTTTTCTAGGATTCATCCGGAATCTAGCGTGAGTTCAACATATGTTATTTTAATATGTATTTAGATAATTTAAGTTGTTAACTATTGTAATTTATAATATTTTTTATATAATTTTTAAATTAATATACGTTACTTTTCTCGTCCAAATTTTTGTGGCATTGATAGTCAATTATATTTTAAAAATAATTTAAGTTTTTAATTATTGTGATTTATAATACTTATCTTCTATTCCTATTTCAGTAACACTAATATAATTTCAAGAGTCGACCAAATATTTTATATCTTTTAAATTTTTTAAGTTGTTAATTATTGTGATTTCTAGTAATTTTCATGTAATTTTTTTGAAATATATAACAGATTAAATTGTTTTTAGATATTTTAAGTTGTTAACTATTGTAATTTATAATACTTTTTATGTAATTTTTGAATAATATATGCTACTCTCCTTGTCCACAGTTTTGTGTCGATGATAGTCAATTATATTTTTTAAATAATTTAAATTTTTGATATTGTGATTTATAATATTTTTTCTATTTCAACTTATGTGGCACAATGCTTAAATGACCATAATAATTAATTAGGGGTGATATAGTAAAATCACGATTGAAACAAAGAAGCATAGATGTCTTAAATGACTTACAACAACTAATTAGAAGTAACCTAGAGAAATTACTATAAAAATTACTTGTGAAAAATTTAGGTGGACCTCATATAAGACGTTAAGTTAATTTAAAACATCAAAAGTTAATTTATCGTTTTTACATCTATTTTATTTTTATTAAATATTATTAATTTTTTAATACTTAAATGACTTATAATAATTAATTATGAGTGATATTTAGTAAAACTATGATTGAAGCAGCTGAAGCAGACATGTCATAAACGTTTATTTTATTTTTTTATTCAATATTATTAATTTTTAATATATAAATAAATTATAACAATTAATTAAGAGTGATATAATAAAATCACGATTGAAGCAACTTAATCAGACATGTCATAAATGTTTATTTTATATTTTTTAATTAAATATTATTTATTTTTTAATACATAAATAACTTATAATAATTAATTATAGGTGTTATAGTAAAATCATGGATTCAATATTATTAATTTTTTAATACATAAGTGACTTATAATAATTAACTACGGGCAATACATTAAAATCACGATTGAAGCAGCTGAAGCAGAAATCAGTCAACTTTTTAAATTTTTTGTTGATTATTGTTATTTGCAGTACTTTTTATTTCATTTTAAAATAATATATGTTGCTTTATATCTTCTTATGTCCCGTCCCAATTTATGTGACACTAATATAATTTTGATAGTCAATCAAATATTTTATGTTGACATATCATTTTATTATTCTTAATTTTCTAATACATAAATGACTTATAATAAGGGATGATATAGTAAAATCATCGTTTGAAAGACGACAATTTAATTTAAAACATCAAGAGTTAATTTCGCATTTTATGTCTATTTTATTTTTTATTAAATATTATTTATTTTCTTAATACCTAGATGACTCATAATAATTAATTAAGAGCGATTGATTATGTTATTACTATAAAAATCCAATAGTAATCATCGATAACTCACCGGAGTAGTATATTAATTAAAATACAAGATGCTATATTTTGCATATGCAAAATATGTTATTATTAAACATTATTGGATAGTGCATTATATTTATATTTCACAATAATAAAATTTTACCATATATTTTTCTTTATTTCTTTTTAACTTAATACATATTGATCCAACACAAATTCTAAGAAAATATTCATTAAAAATTTATTTTATTAAATTAAATTTATTAATTTCATACTTTGAAAATTTAAAGTTAAGTTTAAATATTAGTATTTTTATATAAGAAAAAAATAATTTTAAAATTTAAATTAACTAAAATAAATAGATAAAAATATTAATTTTCTATATAAAAGTCAATTAAAATAATAAAATTAATTTACTTTAAATATTTAGTTGCAATTAATTAAGATAATTTTTATTTTGTCATGATTTATGCTGCACCGATAAAATTTTGAGAGTTAAATAAATTTTTTATCTATTTTTAAAAAAGTATTTTAACTTGTTAATTATTGTGATTTATAATAATTTTTACGTAGTTATCGAATAATATATTTACTCCTTGTGTCCCAATTTATGTGGCTTCGATACAATTTTGAGAGTCAATTAAATTTTTTATATATCTTTTAAATATTTTAAGTTGTTTTTTATTTTGTCTCAATTTATGTGACATTGCTAAAATAATGAGAGTCAATAAAATTTCTATATGTCTTTTAAATATTCTAAGTTATTAATTATTGTGATTTGTGGTAACAAATTAGTTTTGAACATGATAGACAATTAAATTAAAAAAAAATTACTTTCAATATGTAGTTATAGTTAATTAATATAAATTAATAGAATATATTAAATATTTAAACTATTATGATGAAACAATAGAATTATTATATATTGGGACATGATATGTAATTAAGTGGAAGTAGTTAAATTTTTTTTGTTAATTACATGAGGTGGTCGAAACCACCTCTTCTATATAATAGAAAAGTCTAGACAAGTTTTCTTTTAATTTTTTTTGGTAGGCAAAGGGAAATATTATATAGATATACTAGATGTCAGTACATAGAGTGGAGGTACTTCCTGTGGAAGTTCTAGGAGTAGAGGTTCCAAACGTAGTACTATGCGTAGCATTAACTGAAACTAAAGTACTATTACTAGCAGTAGCAAACACAGACGGATTCCCCAAACTAAGGAGAGTGTTATACAAGGACCAAGATACTAATCTACGACACAAAACACCAGTGTTATTCTTTTGAAGTAAGTCTTCTAATTCCGCCGGTGGAGATGTCAAAACACATTTTGTTGGTGAGTGAAGATGCTGCCCTTTTCGGGACAAAACGTCAGCTACTGCATTTGCCTCGCGGAAATTGTGTTGCACCACTGGATTCCCCACGTTCCTCAACAGTAACCTGTAATTACGGATAATGTCAGTATACGGAGGTAATGAATGCTGTAGAAGGTGTAAAATTTCAACTGAATCCGTTTCAACAAGTGGAGTGAAGTGATAGTTAGCTGCTATTTCAAGGCTATGAAGCAGTGCTTCCAGTTCCGCCAAAGTGTGACAGTGGCTGTGACTGTTGCCATAATATCCGATGATCCAGGTGGTTTCCCGCCTCTCCGTCAAGTCTAGACAAGTTAAAATACTACTACTCTAATTTCTTTCACTTAGCTTTCTAAAAAAGTTTTTTGTCCTACTATTTTCTATCCAAAGAACCTGACAGTATGTATCAATTTTCACATTTTATATTTCTTTCAAATGTTTCCATTATTAAAAAAAAAAATTATTCTTTTTTCATATTAGGAATTGTAGAAAGGTTATGTCACAACTAAATTAATTGAAACAAACAAATTCTCAAACTTTAGTCTTTCATAGTGAAATATAAAACAAAGAAAATAACACAACTTTGATGAGATATACAAATACAATATATATATATATATAAATTCCCTCAATCTCTTATTCAATCCGCCTAACATGAATAAAATTATGACTTTATTCATACTGAGAATTGTTCTTGTTGTACAAATTTCAACACAGAGTGAATTGAGTTACCAATCATAAGTTAGAATTTTTGAGACATGACCTTTCATTAATGATCTATTCTTTCATGAACTGTAGCGAGAGAAATATAATAAAACATCACTGTCACCTAAATAAAAATATAAAAATTTTACCTCAAATTATAAGTAAATATATTTTTCAATCATAGATACTATTGAGATTTTAATTGATAAAATAATTGTAAACATATTTTTTCTCCGACCTACGATAATATTTTTTCTCTCCTCTACGTTAGTTGTTTAAGAACTTTGGTCTAAGCTTAAATAAAGAGATACAACAATTGTAAGTTATATTGATTAAATTGTTAAACAAATCCTAATCGTAAAAGTGATTCTTATTCTTAAAGCTAACTATAACATAACTTAACTTAATAAATATATACAATTTTTTCTTATTTTAACATTTTTATATTTATTTTTGAATTTTTCAAATCTGCTTAAAATCAAATTTAGTTGATTTAGAATTCTTAAACTAATGAAAAAAATATTAGTTGTCATTAATTCTGATGACTTCTAATAAAGAAGGTTTTACCATAAATATATTTAATTAATTTTCAACACTTAAATATTAGAGAAAATAGTGAAAAAATAATTTTGTCTAAATAGATATAGATTATAGATATAGATATAGATATAGATTATAGATAGATTATACATTATTATTAAAACCAACTCCGTTCGTCTTCGTTTATGCACTATTGACTTGACAGACACCAAATAATAAATAATTTTACCATATCACTCTATGAATATATTTCCTTAATTTCATATACTTGGTCCTTATATTGAAACAATTGTTTCATTTCAAAATAATATCTGTTAGATTTTTTCTTTCTATCTTAGTATTAAATAGTTAAATAAAATAATGATAATAATAATAATCAAATTTTGAGTTATAAAATATCACTGATAAAATTAATTTAATAAAATATACCCTAAATAAATTTTCTCAAGGGATACAACAAACCAATAAGGGTCAAGTAAAAATGAAACGAAGGAAATAATAAGTTTATAATTTTGAGAAGTATATTCGGTAATGAATAATATTAAATGGATACAAAATCCTAAAGTATCCATTAATTTTTAAAATTACACAAATATTATGAAGTTTATTTTTAGTATTAGCACTATAAATAGGGAGAAAGGTCAAATTTACCCACCAACTTTGGATAATTGACTAAATACATCTTTTATCATATTTTGGGGTCAAATTTATTTTCATTGTCATATTTTGAGGCTAAATTTATTTTATTGAAAAATTGGCTAAATATATCGATCGTCATTCTTTGGGTCAAATTTACCCTCAATATCATACCCTGGGGTCAAATCCACACTCGTTGTTAAGAAAGTTTTCACATGTACCCTTCCTTTACTAGAAAAATTCAAATCTTAAATTTGAGGCCAAATTTATTTTATTGAAAAATTGGCTAAATATATTCATCGTCATTTTTTGGGTCAAATTTATCCTCTATATCATACCCTGGGGTCAAATCCACACTCGTTATTAAGAAAGTTTTCACATGTACCCTTCCTTTACTAGAAAAATTCAAATCAACATTAATGTCTTATTTTTACAAATAAAACGTACTTTAATCTAACTCGCACCGAGCCGATTCGAGCCACACAAAAGACATAAACAAATATACTCCTCAGTCACGTTGATCAAATTTTCTCAATGAGATTAATCCACTAGATATTTATCAGTGCATAGCTCATGAAAAATGAATCTGCATCAGTTCAAATACAAATAAATATACCCCTCCTTCAGTTCATGGATCCGTACGAGTATAGGGCTCATGAAAAATGACACGTAATGGTCAAATGCACTAGATTAGGTCCACTAGATATTTCTCCAAATGATTGAGTTAAAATGTCTTCTTATGTGTCAATCGTGACATCTTTTCATTTGTATGTCTTTATATACAATTTGGATCTATACAAATTTTTCATCATGTCATTTGCTCAGAAAACTTATTCACTGATTCTAGAATTTAAATGCACATGGAATTGCATATCAAATTTTAAAATTTGAGCATAACTAGAATAGGAGCAGAGTTTGTAATAGACATTTTCCTCAAGTTTCATGCTTCTATGTTATCCCATTCCATTATACTTTTTGTTGTTTTACAAACAACCTACTAATGCTCCACGTTGAAAGATAAGTATATTTGTTCATTGAAAAAATTCGACCAACAGAACTGATGAGGGTATATTTGTTTGTGTCTTTTTTGTGTCTCGCGTCGGATCCGGCAAATTGTATTAGAGTGTGTTTTATCTATATATCTATATATGTATAATCTATATTTTATACTATATTAAAAATGTGAAGGATTTTAGAAATATTGTTTAAACTTTTTGTCCTTCATTAAAAGTCTCTATTTTAGGCAAAATCATCTTTTCACTATTTTCATAATATTTAAAAATTAAAAATTAAATAAATATTTATAGTAAAACCTTTCGTTATTAGAAGTCATCACAACTCATGACAACTAATACCATTTTCATTAGTTTAAAAATTCTAAATTAACTAACGTTGAGTTAATTTTAAGAAGATTTGAGAAACCTAGAAATAAATATAAAAGTGTTAGAATAAGAAAAACATAAAAAATATCAAATTTTTAAAAGTTTTAAGTAAGTTATCACAGATTTTCTAAAATTTAACTTTAAAAATAAGGAAAGATTTTAAAGATAGAATCTTTTTTTTAAAAAAATTAATTGTACTACAAATATGATTCAAATCGATTCGTCTCTCTACACCTCTAGGAGCAAGGAAAAGAGATACTGCATGACAAACGCAAAAGTGAAGATTCATTAACCACTTCAAACTTCTGGTGGTAAAATATATATGTGCTTACAATAAAATTTATGTTATGTTTATATTATTATATTAAAGTGTGAATGATATAAGAAAGTGTTTTTTGCACTTTAACAAAATCATCTAATTTTAAATAATAAAAAGTTACATATACAAGGCACGTGCGATTAAACTAGTAATATATTAAAAGTGTAAAGGGTCTTAGAAATATTGTTTGAAATTTTTGCCCTTCTTTTAAAATCTTTGCTTTAGACAAAATCATCTTTTCACATTTTTTTTCTAATATTTATTCAAAAGTTAAAAATCAATTTAATATATTTATGATAAAATATTTCCTTATTAAAAGTTATCAGAATTAGATAATAATTTGAGTTCAATGTACTAATCTCAAGGAGTGATGTTCGTTTAGCACTAACCAATTATTCTATGTGGGATATAGCCTATAGGTTTTCAGATTTTTTAATTAAAGAAGGAATTATATAAGATAAAGTATTAATTAATTTTATAATTCTAAACATTTTCTTAATTATAGAAAGATTTTAAGTATGACAAAGTAGCAAACTGAAGATTCCTATTCGATGATGATAAAATTATTTAAGGTAATGTTTTTTTTTTTTTTCTATTAACATGCTCTTTTCACTTTTTTTTTTCTCTAATATTTAAGAGTTGAAAATTAATTAAACATATTTATGGTAAAAATTTTTCTTATTACAAGTTATCAAAATTAATGACAACTAATACTTCTTTTATTAGTTTAAGAATTTCAAATCAACTAAATTTTATTATAAGAAGATTTAAAAAATGTAGAAATAAATATAAAAGTGTTAGAATAAGAAAAATTTAAGAAGAACCAATTTTTTAAAAGTCTTAAGTACGTATATAAATGTAATCAATGATTTTGTAAAAATTTAACTTTAAAAATAAGGAAATGTTTTAAATATAAAAAATTAACCTACCACAAATATAGTTTAAATTGATGTACCCCGCTTAACCTCTGGCAGCAAGGGAAAAAAGTATTGCATGACAAACACAAAAGTAATGATCCATCAGCCACTTGAAGCTTCTGGTGGCAAAGTATATATGTGGATCCATCAACCGTTTGAAACTTCTGGTGGTAAAATATATATGTGCTTACATTAAAATATATGTTTATGTTTACATTATTATATTAAAGTGTGAAGAATTTTTAAAAAGTGACTCAAAATATAACATTAAGGATAATTTTGGCTTCAAAGTATGACGAATGATATATTTAGTCAATTTTTTTAAAGTAGGGGGATACATTTGACTCCAAAATATAACAACTAGGTAAAAATTAACTCCAAACTATGATAAAGTATATGTTTAATCAACTTTTTAAATTAAAAGAGTAAATTTGATCCTTTTGGCCTATAAATATGACAATTATGTATGTCTGCTCGTGTTTTTTTTTTTTTTCCTTGATAATTGCTAAATCTAACGTTGTTTTGTTTGCTGCATGCGTATGTAAATAAATAGTGTCATGAATCATGTGGGGGTGTACCCCTACTTGAGGTCAGTGCTCATTGGAGGAGGGCGCCAGTTACTACTAATAAAAGTACTTACCCCTTTCTTTTTTTTAGGTTTCAAAAATATTTCGTGCGTTCTACCCTTTTTATTTTTTTATTAAAGGGAAAAAAAGTAAATTGTAGCCTAACCCCACTACGCATGCTACTCTCCCAAAAGATAAGGGGTCAGTTTGATTGGAAATAAGTTATCTCAAAGTTAAAAATATGTGTAATCATGAGATTATTTTTTCTTTTTAAAGTTGTTTTATTTTATGATTTGTAGTGTTTTACCATACAATTTTCAAATATTATTTAGAATTGTATTTGAAAAAAATGATATTTTCTTTCACTTTCACTTCTTTTACAAAAAGGTAAAAACATAATTAATATTCATGATCAAACACAATTTCAATTTCAACTTCAACTTCAAAAAATATTAATTTTCATGGCAAACACCTATTAATTATTTCGAGATTAGCTATCATATCTTCAAGGTGGATAAAAATAATACTAAACTCCAAAGTAACTAATTCCAGGATGAGTTATCCTTGTGAAAAATGTCTAAAGTGAATTTTTTGGAAGAATGAATATCATTGTTTTCTAGTTAAGTTTCTAGAATAGTCTAGTGACTAAATATCACAGGTTCTTATAGAATGTCCTAGTGTTGTATCTCAAATAAGTATCTTGTGGAATTATCTACATATTCTAGAGTTGTGGTAGAAGATAAAGGTCATTAGATTTTTCTCGTAGATTTGTTTAGAAGATTTTCTAGAACAATCCCTACACAAGTATAAATACGGGATGACATTAGACCTTTTTAACTAACCCAAAACAATCCAATTCAAAAGTGTCCTTCAATAACAAAGCTTCTGTTTCATAGCTTCCTCTTCTTTAGTCGAATCTTTCGATCTTAGTTAACGATCTTGGGCTAACAAAAGGTCTCCCAATTACACTTTTCTTCTGCTATTCTCTATATGGTATCAGAGTCAAAGTCGTAGATTGACTTGTGTTTATTTCAAGATCGGGTTTGTGATCGATTCAACTGGTTTGTCCGAATAGATTGAAGCAGTCTCTTTAATGGACTGAGAATGAAGTTGTTAAATCAGTCCAATTACAAGGCATGGAAGACATGTATGGAATCATATCTTGTGGGTGAGGATTTATGGGATGTTGTTAACGGGAGTAACGCAAGTCCTCCAGACGTGGATTGAAGAATAGTAATGCATACAAGAAGTGGAAGCAGATTAATGCGAAGGCGAAGTTCATTTTGAAGAGATCCATCTCCTCCAGTTTATTCGATCATATTATAAGGTGCAAATTGTAACGCCCCAAAAAGGGGTCCCGAGACGTCACATGGTGCTAAGGACCACAAGTGATCCCAAGCTAACCCTTTCTACTGGCATAACTCATGAGCAACTGAAATAAATACGAAAGTCTAAAAGAATAATGCGGAAGATAAATTTTTTCTGAATATGCTCAATACAAAGCTATATTAAAACAATACATCTCTGATTATACAAGGCAAAATTTGAATCAACTGTCTCAACTCTACTGACTGTCTATGAAGCCTCTACTTATACTGACATAGGTAGCCGGGACATGACCCCCAGCTATCCCTAATTAATACGACTGAATAAAAAGGACAATATAAAATTATACTTGACTTGAGTCCTCGAATCAAAAGACTCATCACCTGCTGATTGGAAGCTGCAAACTGTCTGAGTCTGAATGTGCATACTAAAACTTGTACCTACATTATGAAACAATATAACACATAGACATATATGTGGATCAGTACTTTGAGGATGTATTGAGTATATGGGGGTGAATGCATAAGTAAAAACATATCTCATAGTCATTATTTATAAAACAATGCATGCTAAATATAAATGACTCACATAAGCTGGAATATCTGAAATACTGAAATATGTAGCAAAAAGAAGTGAAACATGCTCTATAAATCTCGTGAGCCACAACCCTTAGTTCTAAAAGTTGTACTTGAATTCTCTTGTTAGAATCATACTGTCTAAGTGTAGAAAGGACTCACTCTTTACATCTGAAATCTGAGAGATAACATCTTTTATAACACATAATCTGAAATAACTTCGTGAGGCTTTACACTTGGTTTTCTAAAAACTTTTCTATAATTCTTTTCTTTTGAAACTCAGAGACTTTGGGATCTTTGGAAATCTTTTGGAACTTTGGGACTTAAGGACTTTGGGAACTCTGGGAGTTACTTCTAACCGACATAATTCATATGAGCTGACATGGAGTCCAACGTCTTGCCCACGTTGGGGAGAGCTATTCTATCCTTGCCATCAGAATAAAACCTTAACTTTAGTGATCACTATCTTAGCCCACTATGGGAAAATCAGAAACCTACGGTGGCACGTAGTTCTGGGGCATGAGACCCTGGAATTATACCCAACTCGGTGCTAAATACTACTCCCATACTTATTGCTCAGAACTTTTAGAAAAATCTACCTTACAATAGCACAAGGGTCTATAATGAAAATTAATTATGCTTTTCTTTACTTTGAATCATGAACTAGATGAATAACGTGGATTTCCTTTCTTAGCTTAGAATCAAAAGATCAAATCTTGCTTAAAAATCATCTTTCTTGAATACCAAGACTGAAACTTATGGCTTACAACCCATACTTGAAAATTATGTCAAATCACAATAAACTTCATGCTTACAATAATAGTATTGAAATACTTTAACAATCTCAAAAATTCATCATCTCAAAAATTCATCCTTGGATTTAAAGCATATATATATATATATATATATATATATATATATATATATATATATATATATAAATGATCACGATTTCATAATGAAGCTTAATTCTTGACAACTATCTTGGAAACACTTGAAAATAGCAATTTACAATAGGGATGTGTAATTCATGATATAAATCCTCAATTCAAAGCATAAATAGGTGGAATAAACATGCACTTCAAGGCTTAAATCACTTACAAGTTCATAAACTTAAAACAAGACACTTTGGGTATAAACCCCAACTTGAAAATCATAAAATCTTTAATAAAATTTAAGTTTTTGGGTACAAGAACGAAAGATTTATTCTTGTTCAAACCCCACATACCTTGGATGAAGAATTGGATGAATAAACATGCTTTTGAGATTCTGTTTGTACTCTTGAAGGAGGATTCTTCGAATTCTTGAGTTGGAAATCTTGAATCGTGAACTTATTTGAAAAAAGGACGGTGGAATTCTTGAGATTCTTGAAGATGAGTATTGAACTTAGGGTTTTCAATTGAGAGAAAGTTGATGAAATTTTGCCTGAAGTGCTTGTAATAGGCTTTAATCTTGTGTTTAGACGGAATAAGGGTGGGGGAAATTGACTTAATTTCCCCTTTGGACGTGGATCTTTAATGATTGAAATAAAATACGCCCAGCGATGCGCAGGTCGATGCGCCGCGTCGATGGTACCGACGCAATATCTGACGTGTCGCGCCAAGTTAGCGTCGACTCACTGGAATTTGACGCTGGTAGTTGGGGAAAATATTAACCAACGCGATAGTTGACGCGGTGTGCCAAGATCGCGTTGGTTCACTAATTTGGGATTCCAAATGAGCTTTAAACGAAGTTCGAAAAATCCGAAACTTGCCCGGGTTCACCTATTGACCTCCCTGATCATGAATTAACTTAAATATCCACAATTAATGGACGTCTAGGTCGCGAAACGAGATTGCCAACTTTTGAAGGCTAAAAGTAAAACTAAATCTGAATACTTAGCTAGAATTTTTTAAGTCTGGGGCCCCTTAACAAGCTTAAAGGACTGAATTAAGCTAGAAATTTGTGGGGTCTTACAATATCTCCCCCTTGGGAAACATTCGTCCTCGAATGTGGCTAACGAAACTGAGATGCTAAAAACTGAGGAATCTGAGGCTATAAGCTATCATGTACAACTGAAATAAATTGAATAGTTGAATCTTAAACATAATAAGCTACTGAACTGCTCTGCGAGTGCATGAATTCTCATGAAAAATAGCTATATGGCTGAGATAGAAATGAGAGTGTCAACTCATGAGTAACCATTACTTTAAGCTGGATCTGATTTTGTGAGAAAAAAATGATAGGTTTATTACATGAAAACTTGGGGTATTACAACATCCCCCCCTCGAGATCGTTCGTCCCTGAATGATACTGATTTGGTTGAACTACTAGGAAAAGATTGAGATGATACACAGAATACTTACAAACTGAATCATGATTTAATATCTGAAACTTAAATTGATGTATGAACTGAGCTAAATTCATAATTTACATGGATGCAAATACATTATCTCTTGGAATGGACATACACATGAGACTGCGGATAGTAAGACTAGGTGGAGAGTTGGGAATCTATAGGAGCTTATCTGATTGATTGCTAAACAGGATTGCAGGCTATATGAACTGGATCATACTGACTGCCCATACTCAAATAGAGTATTTCTTCAGCACTCTTCTATGAAATTCTATTAACATTAGGGAGCAAAGAATTTTGGGCATAATCTGAACAAGACATCTGACTAAGGAATCACCACATTGATACAACTCTACAGCTTGAAAAATAGACATATAGATTATAAGCTAGGTTAGAGTTTCTAGGACTTAGGCAATGCAACTTCTTACTCTTAAGCTTAGCAACATTTCTCGAATACTCCCTCAATTATACTATTCCCCTTATTTACCATACTCACTTGATTAAATTTCTAATTCTCACATGGACATTGATAAACCTATCTACTAAGGTCTAAACTAAACTAAGTCCTCTCACCATGGTCAAGCCTAACTCAAAATCACGGGGTACTACATATAACACCACAACTGAACTGGACTACCGACGTAATATGTGATGTGTCACGTTGCTTCCTACCAATGCGATATATGATGTGCCGCGGCCATATCGCATTCCCTCACTGTTTTTACCATCCAAATAGGTCTCAAACCTCGCCCCAAAAAAATCTGAAACTTACACGAGATGTGCTATTGAAAACTTCGATCATGAATTCACTTAAGGATTTACATTCTAAGGTCGGGAAGGTTGGAAACTAATGCGCACCACATTCATCTACTTATACACCAACATGACATTCAAGCCTATTGTTATAACCACATATAAATGTCTAAACAAACACCAATAATAGCATACTCCTCGTATTCTCTAAACCTCTATCACAACAACTCTCACGCACTACCCCATTAATATACACACACAAATTTCAACTAACCACAACATGTATCAAAGACTTGGCCTCAACCTTGCTTCACACTTATGGCCTTAGCTAAAACAATCCTACAATAATCTTTCATCAACAAGAAACATTTACTCATCACCACTATTATTACATAACAAGGAGTCACTGAAAGGTTAGAAGATGAGACCTTGAAGCATATAAGGATACCATACGTAACTTGACAATTAACTGAGGCCTGAGAAATATAGAATCAACATCATGGGTTCATCAAAGAGATCTAAATTGAGGGTATACATGGCTATAAGCTGAATATTGCTAATCATTAGGAGTGTAGCCTAAGTTATGGGAACTGAGCGTACTATAAAGCATAAGTACATGAGTCATGAGCTGTATGGCCTGATTTTGGAGTTCATAAATTCCTGGAATATGATTCGTACTGTTGAATGACCTAGAGCTCCTCATACTAGGGACTAGGAGAGTACATGATTCTCTATCATATGCATGAACATGAACTATGATCATGGAGCTGCAACGTAAGGCATGAGTAGGTATTAGGATAACTGAAAATACTGAAATAAGAATGGGCCGAGCATCATCCTCCTACACGGGCAGCACTAGTAGAATCTGAGAATCTGACTTGGTTACTTATCCTATCATCTCCCTCTTAGCTTTAAGCAATCATTCTAAGTTTGTGGAACCCCGTTACTAAACTCTAACTAAGATACAACCACGTTACTCTAGAGTCTAGAGGTATAACAATACACATAAATAATAGAACTTAACCCAAAAGACTACACCTGAAAGTGTAAAACCTATTGCCAATACTTCCTTCTGAAATACAATTCTTAGATTTCTATGGCCCCAAAAGTCATCATACAACAACTTAAACACTCACCAACTTAGATTCTAACACTTAACATGGATATCATCAATCTCTAATAAACCATACTACTTCCTTCATACTCTGCTAATACCACATAATATCACATCTCCAAACTTATATTTTCTCTAAATCATGAGAATCAAGGTCATATCAAAAGGCTCAATACTATAAATAAAAAATCCTTAACATAGCTATTTAGAACATCATATACCATATAGCCTCATTCACACTTATCCATTCAAAGGTACTAGTAACCACTCATCACTTAATAACTTTCGAAAATAATTCAACCCCATATCACCTTGGGCACACCTCTACATCATACCTGCAATATCATATTAAATTGCAAACAAATAAACTTAAGCTCTTGCATACACTGTTCAAACCTACTAGATCACTTCCACACAACTAGCCATACTAACCAAGAAATTATTACATCCACCTTGATGGCCATCTACTATTCAAACTTAGTGTCTAGTGCTAGACATGATTAACAACACAACCTCACATACTAATCTCACTTGGAATCTATAGAATAAAACATCAAGAAACACTAATCTACTAGAACTTCATAACAACAATAATCGATCATAATCAAATGGCCTATCTTATCATAATCCATTAACACATCCTCCTTCTACACATCATTACTATTTACCCTTCTATACATCTAGATTACTATCATAGCTCCTTAAGTTTCAACTAAACTCCTTTTTGCAACCTCAATGGAAGCCTAAATTAACAACACTAAACCACCAAGTACCTCATTAATATCCTGTACCTTTCAACCACAATAAATACCATCAATAACTCCTTCTGTACTTCAAGCAAACAACAATTCACCTTAACTAATAACTCCTTCTCTAGCTTTTACTAATAGAACACACCAGGACATATCACCATTATACAAAATCTATAGCATGCATAAATTTGTCTTTATACTTTTCATCAATCATCATGCTCACTCTTCTTGCCACTACACTTCTATACCCATACTTCAAACTATAATAAGGTTTCACTATTCATAGATCATAATACTGAGGTTCATAATATCCCCCGAATGTGCACTTTATCTGACAATCTAGGTTTATACTATCTTCTCTCAAGAGCATTATCTGCTTAAAAAGGGTCAATGGACAATCTGAATACATATCTAACTTTGTCTCAACTGAACAACATATAAGTAAGATGACATAACTTTCAAATTGAGGGACTTATGACACACTAGAGAGCTCCTCTCAAGCTCTGTGTGTGACTTCTAAAATTTTTGCTAGTAAATCTGAGAGCATTATCTGGAGAAGTATATATTAACATTATGAATTCTGAGGAGGGATCTGAAAGCACATCTGACTTGGGCTTAGTGGACTATTTTCATGAACATGAATGAAGTTCTTTAAAGTTCGAAACTTAAAGGCATTGGTGAGATACTTTTTGAGCCTACGTACAATCCCATAACTATTTGTGAGGACTGTCTGAGAAAGCTCTATCTGTAAAGATTTAAGATTGACTGTTTTTGTTACCTTGAAAAATAAGGCAGAGATGATCTGAATAGAGCAAGACGAGAATCTGTATAAGTTTCTAAAAGGACCTTTCTATAGTACAATCTGAGACTTGAAAGAAGGGAAACATTTCCTAAATGCCCTGTAGCCTCTCAAAGAAAAGTACAGACGTCTTCGTACCTTTTCGTAAGACTTTACTAGACACAGATTCACAGACACCCTAGGACACTTAAATCTTGTGCTCTGATACCAAGTTTGTAACGCCCCAAAAACGAGTCCTGAGATGCACACGGTGCTTAGGACCATAAGTGATCCCAAGCTAACCCTTTCTACTGGCATAACTCATGAGCAACTGAAATAAATATGAAAGTCTGAAAGAATAATGCAGAAGATAAATTTTTTCTGAATATGCTCAATAAAAAGCTATACTAAAACAATACATCTCTGATTATAAAGGCAAAACTTGAATCAACTGTCTCAACTCTATTGACTGTCTATGAAGCCTCTACTAATACTAACTATAGGTAGCCGGGACATGAGCCCCAGCTATCCCTAATCAATACGACTGAATAAAAAGGACAATATAAAATTATACTTGACTTGAGTCCTCGAATCAAAAGACCCATTACTTGCTGATTGGAAGTTGCAAACTGTCTGAGTCTGAATGTGCATACTAAAACTTGTACCTACATTATGAGACAATACAACACATAGACATATATGTGGATCAGTACTTTGAGGATGTACTAAGTATATGAGGGTGAATGCATAAGTAAAAACATATATCATAGTCATTATTTATAAAATAATGCATGCTAAATATAAGTGACTCACATAAGCTGGAATATCTGAAATACTGAAATATGTAGCAAAAAGAAGTGAAGCATGCTTTATAAATCTCGTGAGGCACAACACTTAGTTCTAAAGCTGTACTTGAATTCTCTTGTTAAAATCATGCTGTCTAAGTGTAGAAAGGACTCAATCTTTATATCTGAAATCTGAGGGATAACATCTTTTATAACACATAATCTAAAATAACTTCGTGAGCCTTTACACTTAGTTGTCTAAAAACTTTTCTATAATTTTTTTCTTTTGAAACTCAGAGACTTTGGGATCTTTGGAAATCTTTTAGAACTTTGGGACTTAAGGACTTAAGGGACTCTGGGAGTTTCTTCTAACCGACATAAACCATGTGAGCTGACATGGAGTCCAACATCTTGCCCACGTTGGGGAGAGCTATTCTACCCTTGCCATCAGAATAGAACCTTAATTTTAATGATCACTATCTTAGCCCACTATGGGCAAATAAGAAAACCTATGGTGGCACGTAGTTCTGGGGTATGAGATCTTGGAATCATACCCAACTCGGTGCTAAATACTACTCCCATACTTATTGCTCAGAACTTTTAGGAAAATCCACCTTAAAATAGCACAAGGGTCTATAATGAAAACCAATTACGCTTCTGTTTACTTTGAATCATGAACTAGATGAATAACGTGGATTCCCTATATTTGCTTAGGATCAAAAGATCAAATCTTGCTTAAAAATCATCTTTCTTGAATACCAAGACAAAATTTATGGTTTACAACCCATACTTGAAAATTATGTCAAATCACAATAAACTTCATGCTCACAATAATAGTATTGAAATACTTTAACAATCTCAAAAATTCATCCTTGGATTTAAAGCATACATATATATGTAAATGATCACGATTTCATAATAAAGCTTAATTCTTGACAACTATCTTGAAAACACTTGAAAATAGCAATTTACAATAAGGATGTGCAATTCATGGTATAAATCCTCAATTCAAAGCATAAATAGATGGAATAAACATGCACTTCAAGGCTTAAATTACTTTCAAGTTCATAATCTTAAAACAAGACACTTTGGGTATAAACCTCAACTTGCAAATTATAAAATCTTTAATAAAATTCAAGTTTTTGGACACAAGAACGAAAGATTTATTTTTGTTCAAACCCCACATACTTTGGATGAAGAATTAGATGAATAAACTTGCTTTTGAGATTCTGTTTGTACTCTTGAAGAAGGGTTCTTGGAATTCTTGAGTTGTAAATCTTGAATCTTGAACTTATTTAGAAAAAGGACGGTGGAATTCTTGAGATTTTTGAAGATGAGTATTGAACTTAGGGTTTTCAATTGAGAGAAAGTTGATGAAATTTTACCTGAAGTGCTTGTAATAGGCTTTAATCTTGTGTTTAGATGGAATAAGGGTGGGGAAATTGACTTAATTGCCCCTTTGAATGCAGATCTTTAATGACTAAAATAAAATACGCCCAGTAACGCGCAGGTCAGCGCGCCGCGTCGATGGTACCAACGCAATATCTGATGCATCGCGCCAAGTTAGTGTCGACTCACTGGAATTTGATGCTGGTAGCTGGAGAAAATATTAACCAACGCGATAGTCGATGCGGCGCGCCAAGATCGCGTTGGTTAACTATTTTGGGATTCCAAAGGAATTTCAAACGAAGTTCGAAAAATTCAAAACTTGTCTGGTTTCACCTATTGACCTTCCTAATCTTGAATTAACTTAAATATCCACAATTAACGAACGTTTAGGTCGCGAAACGAGATTGCCAACTTTTGAAGGCTAAAAGTAAAACTAAGTCTGAATATTTAGCTAAAATTTTCTAAGTCTGGGGCCCCTTAACAAGCTTAAAGGACTGAATTAAGCTAAAAATTTGCGGGGTATTACACAAATCAACCCATAAAAATTGGAGGACCCTCAACTAGTTGTTCAATAAGAAGAATGAAGCCTGACTACAAATATTAAAGAGTGAATTAGCGAACACTACTCAAGATAATCTTTCTATTGCAGAGTACCTTTTAAAGATTCAGAACTTATGTTCTGTGGTTTCTTTATTGAATACGGATGAGGCTATCTATGAAGCACGAATGAGAAAAATCATCATTCGTGGTTTAAAATCAAAATACATTCCCTTTGTGACATCAATTCAGGGATGGACCCAACAACCATCTTTTGAGGAATTTGAGAATTTGTTGTTGTCACAAGAGTTACTAGCCAAATAATTGACTGGTGAATTCATAAAAGAAATAAAAAGCAATATTATTATAATTGACAAGAAGAACATTAAAGGAAAACTAAGAGATATGTCTCACTCTCTATTCTTAGGTGATTCAAGTTCGCTTGGAAAAAAAGAAGAGTCTGTTAACAATTATAGTAAGAAGTCTCTCAGATGTTATTGGTTTTGCAAAGTAGGACACATAAGAAAATATTACCGAATCACGAAGAGCAATATAACTCAAACTAAAAAAATTGTTGAAGAAGAAGAAGGCTGGGGAAGATGCTTAGCAGCCAAGAGTCGAGCAATATATGCCTTGACTTTTACAAAATTTGAAAAGATATTGGATCAAAGATAATACAATCCATCATATGGAGAAGGAAAACAGTGATAAAAAAGAAGATTTTACTGGAGACGTGGTATCTGCTATCGAGGAAATCAAAGAACAGATCCTGAAATTTGCAATAAAAGTCTGAACGTGAAAGATGTTGAAATTGAACCTGAGCAGGAAGTGTCTGAAACTCTACATGCCAGTGGTGACATTTTCAGAGAAAATATTGAGGGGTATATAATGAAAGTTGAAGTCTCTGATCAATCATTTACCATATCAAGGTCAATCACTAGTGCAGAGAAAATATCAAAAGTAGATGAAGAACCTGAATTTAAAGCCTCAATTTTAGATGGAGAGACAAAAGGTATGATTTTTGGAACCTCTGAAGCTGCTAGACAATTTGCTGAGAAATTGGAAATGAAATCTAGTGATGGATCCTATTATGATGCTGAGGCTTTACGAAAAATTAATGATCAAATCATCCTCAAATCAAATGAGGAGACTGACACCGATGAAATATCCTTGTGTTATAGAGTTGCTTCAGAAAGAGTAAGTTCTAAAATCTTGAATCCTAGAGCTCCAAACTTTTCCATCACATGTGTGTCTCCAAAAAATAAAGTTGTGGAGGAGTTCAGAGAAAGGGGGATCTTGCAAAGTCAACATCATAAAATTCAGCAAGATAATGATTCATATGGTTCTCAAAGGGAAAAGAGAACTATTGTCAAGCAATATCTCTACAGAGATGATAATTTTGTCAATACGTATTCTTGTTTTTTTGTAGGACAAATCTATGATGGAAAATCTTCATCATTGGAAGAAGAAAGAGGAGTTAGAAAAAAATTGCTAAGAGTTTCACTAAGACATGGTTCAAAGCTTCGTTTGAGTTCTTCTGCAACGAGTTTGGGATAGCTTCCAAAAAATGACTTTAAGGGGGAGTGTGAAAAATGTCTAAAGTGAATTTTTTGGAAGAATAAATATCATGGTTTTCTAGTTAAGTTTCTAGAATAGTCTAGTGATTGAATATCATAGGTTCTTGTAGAATGTCCTAGTGTTGTGTCTTGAATAAGTATCTTATAGAATTATCTAGATATTCTAGAGTTGTGGTAGAAGGTCATTAGATTTTTCTTTTAGAATTATCTAGAAGATTTTTTAGAACTATTCCTTCACAAGTATAAATAGGGGATGGCATTAGCCATTTTTAACTAACCAAAAACAATTCAATTCAAGAAGTGTTCTTCCATAACAAAGCTTCTGTTTCATAGCTTCCTCTTCTTTAGTTGAATCTTTCGATCTTAGTTAACGATCTTGGGCTAGCAGAAGGTCTCCCCAATTACACCTTTCTTCTGCTGTTCTCCATAATCCCTTGCATTTCATCTCAATCAAGCATGTGATAAGGACCTCCTAAAATTAATTCTGGGATTAATTATCTATTATTCCTTCTACCAAATGAGCCCTAAAAATTAAAATCTTTTCATGTTACTTATATTATGGTCATCTTGACCTTCTAACAATTGGATGTACTGGACCTATTTGGCCATAGATTTTAAATAATTTTTTTGTTAAGTATTTGTTTGGTTATCTAGTTTTTGACATTTTTTTGGTTTTATTTGTTTTTTTGTTTTTAATCGTAAAAATCAATAATATGTAATATCTTGTATTTCGAGCTAAGGCATGATTAATTCAACGTTGATGAATCCATTCAGATTTTTGGAGAATGAAACCCTTAAAGATCACAACATCAATGATATTAAATAATTTTTCGTGTGTCAAAAGAGGCAACACGCCAGTACCATATCTAAATGGTCATGATAATAAGTATGGAAAGTATGTTGGAAGTGATTTAAAGGATAAGGATGGCCCTCGCACAAAGTCAAGTTAGAAGTTTCTCTTCAGATTAAGTTTGTGGCTGAACTAGCACAAGGTCCAAATTCAAATAAGTATATCTCCAAATATGTAAAGAATTAAGTCTTAAGTTACTAATCAAATTAAAGGTCTGAGTATGATTTCCAAGGAAACAAATTGCTCTCCAATTTAACCTCGGTATAAAATATTCTGGATGTTTTATTATGAGGCTGTGCAGAGCCCCAGATACTTCTGACGGAGCATGCGTCGCATTGCCCACGACATACAAAGTAGGTACGATGAAGCTTGCGTTGCGCCAAGTTTGGAGTCTATCAAATTTGATATTTAAAAGCTTTCAATTGTGATTCATTTGGATGGATTCTAGAATGAGTAGGGTTGGTTCTCCTTATTTTCCCCTCTCCTCTCACCCTCCACGTTCGATATAATTCATTATAATGTTTAGCTTCTATTTAGAAACTGACCCACTAATAATGCAATCATTAGGATAGTAATTATATAGTAAACATTTACGATGACATGTTTGTTTGTCATATTATAATTATAGTATAACTGCATGGATACTGTTTGGTTGCACAAGTGCAATTACATACTTGTATTAAATTTTAAAAATAAAATTAATTATCAAAATTAAAAATTAATATTTGACAAATAATGCGTCTCTTAGATGATACTAAATTAGATATTTGACACATATTGTCTCTCGAAAATATATTAATTAATAATATTTTAATTTACTCAATTATAAAAATTAAAAGTATAATTTTTTTAAGAACATCATACGATACAGTTTGATAAAAATATTAATATCATAAGTATAATACCATAAGATTATTCATATATTTGACAATAAAACAATCCATCAATTCTTATTGAAAAATGAATAATATGTTAAGTGAATTAAAAAGCCAATACTACTAAAGCAAATAAATTAAAAATATAACATAAATTCAAAATTCTAAAAAAATAATAATAACTTAATACTCTTATGTTAGATTCTTATACAACATAAAATAAGTTTCGACAAAAGTAAATATACTCCAAAAGAAAAAAAAATGTCTATAACCTCATTCAATAATGAAATTCTACTTTAATTCAAAAAACGAGAATAATAACATGGTTATGCTAAATGAAGAAAAGAACAAAAAATACACGCAATTACATGAACTTGAAGGAAGTGTAAGATTGGAGAATGAGAAGAAATAATAAAAAATATATTTACAAAATAAAAAATAATATTTAGTTTTTTAAAAATAAAATAATAAAAATAAAAAATAAATTAAAAGGGATAAATTTAAATTTAAAATTAAAATTAACAAATTTTTTTTTTAAAAGTAACCTTGTAATTGCACCATGTAATTATGTAACGATCTAATTTTTGATGATTTATGTGAAATATATATTTTTGTGTGATTTGACCATTTTATCTCTCTCCATGATTACGTTGTGGTATTTTTGGGGTATGGGGATACTTGACATGGTTTTCAATGCATTTTGGTGTTATTTATGTGAAATTACGATTTTTGGTGGCTTGAAAAGCCTTATAGTTGACTTCGGTCAATATTTATTACCTGTGCGTCAGATGACAAAATGGACTGCGTCAGCAGATTCGGAACGTTGATTTTAGGTTCGTAACATGGTTGGTGTGGTTTTATAATTTTTGTATCTCATTTCAACCATTGGTTCAGAAAGTTGTGAAATTGTATTTCGGGGATCAACTTTGTAAAAAAGACATCTTTTCAAAAATCTGATATCGCCATTGAGTTCGGAGCATCGATTTTGATGGGGTAGCATAGTTCGTTTGGGTTCACAAAATTTTGGATGAATCTCGAGGGGTCCGCGGAGACTTGGAACTTTTCAAGTCTCTAGCTGGTGCTAGTGCCATCGCAACTGCGAGTGGCTGGTTGCTTACGTGACTCGGTAGCTCAGGCGCAAGTATCGCATACGCGACATCTGGTTCGCGACCGCAAGTCTCGCATACGGGAGAACTAGGGAGCGATCACGGTACCCGCTATCAGGCCAGGTATCGCATACTCGACAACTAGTCGCGTATGCGATGCCTGGGCTTCTATAAATACCGGGTTTCATCATTTTTCACCATTTTTGAGACTTGCAGTTTAGGATTTTGTGATTTTGGAACATTTCTTCAACTTTTAAGCTTGGGTAAGCTCCATAACACCTATTTCAACTACTTTCTCCAAATTTTATCATGTAATTTTGTTTAAACACAAATTAAGAGGTAGAAATTGAGAATTTTGGCCCATAATGCCTAAATATTTTAATTCTCCGATTAAAACCCCAATTTTAATTCATTTTCATTTGGGTGAGTTTCTAATCTTATAATTTTCACTTGTGTTTCGATTTCATCTTCAAAACAACTTCAGTTCGTGATTTTGAAATAAATTTTGAGGATTTTTACTGGTAAATCTTAATTTTCTTCAATTTGGACCTCATTTTAAACTCATTTTTGCTTGGGTTTTCAGCTGTAGACTCCTAAAAATATGGGGAACATGTTTAAAAAATAAAATTATAATTTTATCCTTCTTTTTTCGGGGATTCATTTTGACCTCGACTTGAAAGTAGATAATATGGGTATCGTTGGCTTTTTTTGATGCATAGATTCTATATTTCTATGTTTTAGTTGATTCTGAGTCCGTCAGAGTGGAGTAAGGCTTCGAGTTGAAGGCTTTCGGACCGATTTTCGGCATTCGAGGTAGGTTATGGCTTAACTTTATATAGATTGAGTTTTGTAGCGAATTTCGATACAAAATCATGTTAAGGTGTGGGGACTAATAATAAAAATGGCGATATTTATTATGTTATGCCGTGTGAGGGCCTATATATTGATGTTATTTGGTGGTTTTGGAATATTATTTGCTATGTGTGACTGTGTGGGGTCCTATATGATATTATTGGTCATGTGTATGTGAAATTAGTTATATTTTGTTGATGAAAAAGCCTAATGTGGTATGAATGCTGTAATTAATTGTATTCTACTCTCTTGACATATGGTTTATGTTGGCATTCATGAATGGTTGGAAATATTGAGTGGATTATTGACTCACTTGATTGGTATATTGGTAGCATATGAAAATATTCATTCTGGTCGGTTATGAGCATCACATCCTCATATCATACACTTTCATCAAACATTGGTACCACCATGGAAATACTAAAAATACTGACTTTTTTTTTAAAAAAAAATGTGATATCTTAAAAATTCTTTATCGAAGGATATGTCAAAGAGGAGATATGGATATTGATATTGGATATTGGTTGTATACGAGTTGATGAAGCTCCCATGGGTTCTACGTCGGAAAGCTTTAGCTCCGTAGGTATATACGGAGGTTGTGCGACAACCTCGAGCATCTTCATCATCATTATTAGCATTAGCATCATCATCTTTCTTGCATTTGTATTTACCTGTACATTTCTATGATATATTATTCTCCTTTATGTGATACCTGTCTATGTGTATTGTTCTCGTTGTATTTCGTGTGTGTGATACCTATATACTTGTACTTCTCTTTCGTATTGTTATGGAGTATGTGAATATTATAGAACTATTAGTGGAGATGGTGCGGGCTTGCCGTTTGAGACATTTCTGATTGCAGGTGACGTGCCCTTAGTATGTATTTTGTATGCTTTATTTCTATTTTGCTCAATTGACCTATGATTTCTACTGAGTACAAGTGGACCGTATTGATAACGCTCAACTTACTCCATTATTTTGGGGCAAGGTGATTGTTGTCAATATAATAACCCAACTTAGGTTGGGTTCGAATCGATGAGAAGTATAATTTAGTCTTCGACTCCTATGTATGTTGAAAGTCACTAAGTGTTGTCCCGCAATGTACACTTAAAGCAAAATATAAATTAAATTGGGGGGGAGGGGGTTATGATTTAAAACGTATTTGAACAAAATTATCTTGTAACACTAAATGAGAGCAACAATTTTTTATTACAATCCAATGTGAGAAGAATCTTGGGGTTATGCTTATCCTAGGGGTCATACATGCATGGGTGATAGAGGGTTCATTTTTTAGTCAAAGATATGGGTAGGCTAGATTTTAACTCTTAGTGTGAGTCTTCCAACAACACACCTAACTTCACTCATGGATTCTTTCGAATACCTCATGCGTGTGCCAGTCTCACCAATCAAGACCTCAACATAACATCCCTATTTCTAGAATGATGCCATCAATCTAGCTACACACATAACATCCTTATTTCTAAGATAATGCTACGGACATAACTAGTATCAAATAGTCGTTCACTACTACTCATCATCCATACCCTTCTTTCAAGGATGATGTGGGATCCAAGACAAATTGGAGTTTTCACCCACAATTATAAATTAAAGCAAAGAGTAGTAACAAAACCCATTATCAATAACTAATAATTAGGACTAACAATCAACACCCACACAATTTAACACCTTAATCAAGCATAACCCAATATTTAGCTACTCAGGAGATTAAATAAAAGAGATCACCCAAGTTAGCACCCAATGTATCCATTGATAGCAAATCAAGAATAATCCCAAAAATTCAATCCTAAATTACAACTAATAATTCTCTTGGAAAATTTAGCAATAATTGCCTTTCCCAAATTGGTAGGGTTTTCTCCCAATACAAACTTGAATATTAGTGGGAAGATGCCTCAAATGTGTAAGGGTTTTGCCCATTTGAGAATTGGGATCAACCATGCCAAATTATGAAATCGCTCTTGGAACTTCAGTCGTGTCATCGCGATCACCATTATCTGATCGTGACTCCCACAATCGCTGTGATACCCTCGCGATCACCAAAAATTGACCAGGCTTTGACTAGTCGCTCTCGCAACCCTTAAACCATGATCGCGGTTCTTAAGGTCAATCCCTGCTCTAAATTTTTCAGTGTTTGCACTAACTTTGCCTTTTTGTTCCCTTTTTAGCTTACTTCGCAGAGGTAGTGAAGTCGTGGTGGTGGTCGGGAGGGTTGTTCAGCCAGCTAGTGGTCGTGGATAGTGTTTTTCTATACCCGCCAGATCAGAGGCAGAGGATTTCGATATTGTTATCACATGTATCATCCTTATATATTTCAGACCTGCATCTGTGTTATTTGTTTTGGGATCGACTTTCTCTTATGTGTCTACATATTTTGCTTTGGGTTTTGATTATGTTAGTGGGCCTCTTTCCATGCTTATTCGTGAATCTTCCCTTGTAGGAGATTCTTTAATTGTGGATCGAGTGTACCGATCTTATGTTCTGACTTTTTCTGGGAGTAAGACTTGGGTAGATTTACTTGTCCTAGATATGGTTGACTTTGACGCTATCTTAGGTATGTATTAGTTGTCTCCTTACCATAATTTCCAAGATTGTTACTCTATCTTAGGTATGTATTAGTTGGCTCCTTATCATAATTTCTGAATGGTGTGCTTCATTCAGGTCCCAAGAGAGTTATATCTTATGTTCATGCTTGGTTGAGAGGGGATGTTTATCTTATTTGGCTCATTTTCGTGATACTAGTATTGCTTTACCTCCCTTTTTGGATTCTATTCGTGAGGTTCACGAGTTTGTGGATGTCTTCCCTATGAATTTGCTTGGTATGCCTCTAAATCGTGATATTGACTTTGCTATTGATGTTGAGCTGGGCACTAAGACCATTTCTATTCCTTCTTATAGGATGAACCCAGTCGAGCTGAAGAAATTGAAGAATCAGTTGCAGGAGTTGTTGGATAAGGGATTTATCGAACCTAGTGTATCACCTTGGGATATGCCTGTCTTATTTGTGAAGAAAAAAGATGGGTCTATGCGTATGCGCATTAATTACCGACAGTTGAACAAGGTGACGATCAAGAATAATTATCCTCTTTCTCGTATTAATGATTTATTTGATCAGCTTCAGGGTGCTTCAGTGTTTTCAAAGATTAACTTGAGGTCTGGGTATCACTATTTGAGGATTGGAGCTTCAAATGTTCCAAAGATAACTTTTCAAACTCGGTATAGTCATTATGAGTTTTTGGTCATGTCTTTTGGATTGACCAATGCCCCGGCCGCATTCAAGGAGTTGATTAATCGGGTATTTCGATCGTATCCTGACTCATGTGTTATTATATTTATAGATGATATCTTGGTTTATTCCTAGAGTGAGGCTGATCATGAGGAGCATTTATGGATTGTGCTTTAGCTATTGACGGATGAGAAGTTGTATGCTAAGTTCTCTAAGTATGAGTTTTGGCTGGAATCTATCTCTTTCTTTGGTCATGTGGTGACTAAAAAATGTATTATGATTGATCCAATGTAGCGGTTCGTGATTGGGCTAGGCCTACTTTGCCCACTGAGATTCAGACTTTTGTTGGCCTGTCAGGTTACTACCGATGTTTTATTAAGGGTTTCTCATCTATTACGGATTAGTTAACCAAGTTAACTCAGAATAAGATTTCCTTTTAATGGTTCAATGCTTGCTGGTAGAGTATCCAAAAGCTCAAGGATTTATTGTCATTAGCTCCTATCTTGACTTTGCCGAAAGGGGGCGTGGGTTTTACTATTTTTTGCGATACTTCAGGAGTTGGGTTAAGTGCTGTTTTGATGCAGGAAGGTAAAGTGATTATGTATGCTTTTCACCAGTTGAAGCCCCATGAGAAAAATTACCCTACCCATGATTTGGAGTTGTGCGCAACTGATTTTTCTTTGAAGTTGTGGAGGCACTACTTGTATGATGTCCGCTGTGAGATTTTCTCAGATCATCGTAGAGGTCAGTATTTCATCACCCATCGAGATCTTAATATGAGACAACACCATTGGATGAGTTCTTAAGGATTATGACTTAACTATTCCCCATCACCGGGTAATGCTAATATGGTTGCAGATGCTTTGAGCCAAAAGTAGACTAGCATGAGTAGCTTGGTGTATCTTTTGACCCAGGAGAGTTCTTTGGCCTTAGTGGTTCAGTCTTTAGCTAACCAGATAGTTAGGCTTGATATTTCGACACTTGGGTATGTTTTAGCATTTGTGGAGGCTAGATCTTTCTTAATGGAGTATATTCGGGTTCATTAGTTTGATGATGTTGGATTGAGATTGATTCGAGATAAGTTGTTAAGTGGTGAGGCTAAGGAAGCCTCACTCGACTCTGATGGTGTTTTTAGGATTGACGGTCGAGCTTGTGAACTGAGAGTGGGTGATTAGATTAGATTGATTTTTAAGAAGGCCTATTATTCCATCCATCCATCCGAGAGTGACTAAGGTATATCGTGATTTGAGGAAGTATTACTGGTAGGGTGGTATAAGGAGTGATGTAGCAGATTTTGTAGCTTGTTGCCTATGTTGCCTGCAGGTGAAGGTTGAGCATTTGAGTCTAGTGAATTGCTTCAGTGGTTACCCATTACCAAGGGGAATTAGGAATATATTACTATAGACTTTGTGATTGGGTTTTCTCGCAGTTCGCATGGTTCTGATAGTGCTTAGGTCATCGTCTATGCTTAGGTCATCGTAGATTGATTGACCAAATCTTCTCACTTTATTCTCGTTTAGGTCCCTTTTTAGTATTGAGAGGCTGTCCCGTATCTATATTGGTGAGATTGTGCTTTATGGTGTGCTAGTGTCTATCATCTCAGATCAAGGTTTAGTGTTCATATCTCACTTTTGGAAAACCTTTCAGGATGAGTTCGGTACTTGGGTTGATTTTAGCACAACATTTCACCCCTAGACCGCTGGTTAGTCAGAGAGGATAATTTAAGTTTTGGAGGATATGCTCCGCGCTTGTGTGATGGATTTTTGTGGTCGGTGGGAGCAACATTTAGCCTTGATGAAGTTTTCATATAATAATAGCTACCATTCCATTATTGAGATGGCTCCTTTTGAGGCCTTGTATGGTAGGCTTTGCCGCTCTCTAGTTGGTTGATTTGAGGTTTCTGAGGTTAGACCTCGAGGTATAGACTTGCTTTATGAGTCTTTGGAAAGAGTTTGGGTCATTCATAATAGACTTCGAGGGTCTCAGAGTAGGTAGAAGTGCTATGCAGATCGTAGACTTCGTTCTTTCAGATTTAGTGTTGGTGGTCGTACTTTCATTTGAGTTTCACCTATGAAGGCGTGGTGAGGTTTGGGAAGAGGGAAAAGATTAGCCCTAGGTATATCGGGTCATTTAAAATTCTTTAGATTGTTGGTGATGTGGCTTATGAGTTGGCTTTGCCCCTAGTTTTATCAGTTGCTCATCCAGTTTTTCATGTTTTCATGCTTCGCCATTACATTTTGGATAAGTCTCATGTCTTTCATTGGGATTCAATTTAGTTAGATGAGAGGTTGTCCTTTGTTGAGGAGCTTGTCTCCATCTTTGCTAGAGATGTTAGACGATTGCATTCTAGAGTTATTCTAGTAGTTAAGGTCTAGTGGAAGTATCGACCTGTAGATGAGGCTACTTGGGAGGTCGATCTGATATACGTAGTTCTTATTCATTACTTTTTATTGATTCAGGTGTTTCATTTGCCTTTAGTTCGAGGACAAACTAGATTTTTAGTGGTGGATAATCTAAAGACTTATTTTTTAATAATTTATGTAAAATATTCATTTTGTGTGATTTGATCATTTTATCCCTCCTCGTGGTTTCATTGTGGTATTTCTGGGGTGTAGGGATACTTGGTATGGTTCCCAATGCATTTCAGTGTGATTTATGTGAAATTATAATTTTTGGTGGCTGGAAAAGCCTTATAGGTGACTTTGGTCAATATTTATTGATCTGTGTGTCAGCTAGCGAAATAGACTACACCAACAGATCTAGAACGTTGATTTTAGATTGGTAACATGATTGGTGTGATTTGATGACTTTTATATCTCATTTTGATCCTCAGTTCGAAAAGTGTTAAAATTGGGTTTTGAGGGTCCACTTTGTGAAAATGACGTCTTTTAAAAAATTTGATATCACCATTGAGTATAGAGTGTCGATTTCAATAGGGTAGCATAGTTTGTTTGCATTCACGAGGTTCCAAAAAAATCTCGAGGGGTCCGTGAAGACTTGGGACTTTCCAAGTCTCTAGCTGGTGCTGGTGCCATCGCTACCGCGAATGACTGTTGACACACACAACTCGGCAGGTCAGGCGATGCGACATCTTCTCTGTGATCGCGAGTCCCGTGTACGCGAGGACCAAGGTATAATCGCGATACCCGTTATCAGGCTAGGTACCGCATACATGATACCTGGTCGCGTTGCGATGCCTGGGTTCCTATAAATATCTGGTTTTGCCATTTTTCACCATTTTAGAGATTTGGAGCTTAGGGTTTCGTGATTTTGAGCCATTTCTTCCACTTTTAAGCTTGGGTAAGCTCCATAGCACTTATTTCAACTACTTCAAATTTTATCATGTAATTCTTGTTTAAATATGGATTAAAAGGTAGAAATTAAGGATTTTGGCCCGCAAGGTCTAAAAATTTTATTCTCCGATTTAAACCCTGATTTTAATTCATTTTCACTTGGTTGAGTTTCTAATCATATAACTTTCACCTGTCTTTTGATTTCATCTTCAAAACAACTTAAATTCCTGATTTTGAAATGAATTTTGAGAATTTTTGCTGGTAAAGCTTAAACATGATTTTTCTTCAATTTGGACCTTATTTTTTCTTGGGTTTTCAACTATAGACTCCAAATTTATTTACGACTATGAGTGATGCGAACATTTATATAAATGTATTATATAACCATTATACCGATTTACTTGATGTAGCTATACCGACAAATATCACTCCAACTGTCGGTCCTCAAGCTCCCGAGGATCCATCATCTTATAAAAGGCCAGCACATAGTGATTTTCCTGATTATTTTTATGATTTAAATGTTTGGGGACAGGGTTCTCTTTCAACATACAACACAAATTATCGGAAGAAGCTTAAGTATTATCTTTGACAACCGATAGAGGACCGTAGAGCAAGAATCAACACATTGGATTGGTGGAAGAATAATGAAAGACAATATCCTGTGCTTTCAAGATTAGTTAGAGATATATTGAATGTTCCAATGTCAACTGTTGCATCGGAGAGCGCTTTTAGTCAGGGATGACAATAGCTTGGAAACAACCGATACTCTTTGGGAAACAATGCTATGAATGATCTAGTTTGCCTCAGAGATTGGATTAGAGCGGAATGAAGAAATCAAGGAATGGAGGTGGAACCGAAAGACGAACAGAATATTGAAGAAATTCTGACTTCAAGGGAGAACTCAGCACAATCAAGTCCAATGCATGGTTTTGCCCCCATTGATTTTGACTATCCTATGGCAGTTCCCGTTAATATTAACATGAATGATTTGGAAAAAATGATGCGAAATTTGTAGATTTTTCATTCATGTAAATTATAAGTTTTGGATCATTTTCCAATCAATAAAATACAACATTCATTCACTCCTTACTTTGTAATTTTTTTCTTTTAAATTGAATTTTTTGTTTGAATTAAATACTTTTAATAGTCCCTCCGTTTCAAAAAGAATGACCTACTTTCCTTTTTAGTCCGTTTAAAAAAGAATGACCCCTTTCCTTTTTTTTGCAATACTTTAATTTCAACATTCCACATGACATGTTTAGGACCACAAGATTAAAGGACATTTTGGTACATTTGACATAACTTTAATTTAAGGCCACAAGATTTAAAAGTCTTCTTTATTTTCTTAAACTTTGTGCCAAGTTAAAGTAGGTAATTCTTTTTTAAACGGAAGGAGTATATTACTATCAAACTTTATACTAAGTAATAAACATAACAAACATATATATACATAATGAAAAAATAAATATCTTTTTAGTTCAAATATAATGAAACCATATAATGAATATATGTTCAAAACTTCAACTATTATTATATTAAGTAGCATACATTGTAATCTTGTATGTACATATGTGTTTTCTAAAGTACTATAATATGTAATGTATATATCTTTCAACTTTCAAGTGGTATTTAAACTTTAAAGTAGTATATATTCTACATATATGTGTATATATTTTCTATAAACTCTAAAGTAGTATATATTTAACGTATACATGTCTATATGTTTTCTAAAGTAGTATATATATAGTGTATATATGTTCTATGTATATTATTTCAAGTGGTATTTAAAGTAGTATATATTCTACATGTATGTGTATATATTTTCTATAGACTAAAATAGTATATATTTAATGTATACATGTGTATATGTTTCTAAAGTAGTATTATATGAATGTATATATTGTACGTATATATGTGCATATATTTCCTATATAATCTAAACTAGTATCTATTTAAAGTATACATGTGTATATGCTTTCTAAAGTAGTATATATTTAGTGTATATATGTTGTATGTATATTATTTAAAGTAGTATATATATTGTATTGTACATATATATGTGAATATATTTGCTATAGAATCTAAACTAGTATCTATTTAAAGTATACATGTGTATATGTTTTCTAAAGTATTATATATTTAGTGTATAAATGTTGTATGTATATTGTTTAAATTAGTATATATTGTATTGTACGTATATATGTGCATATATTTCCTATAGAATCTAAACTCGTATCTGTTTAAAGTATACATGCGTATATGTTTTCTAAAGTAGTATATATTTAGTGTATATATGTTGTATGTATATTGTTTAATGTTTTTAAAATGTATGTAGGTGTGTATATATTGAAAAAAATATGAAAATACGAATTTAATTTTTTTCAAATTTTGACCGGTTAAAACCGGATAATTCTTAAGTGGGCCAGTTTCGGTTAATTTGAACAAAATTTACTGTTTGGGCCTAGCCCAACCCGTTAACACTGACCCGGTACTGGAACCGACCCAAAACCGATTAATTTTTATGGGTGCCCGTTTGAATCGGATCGGTCCAGTTAACAGCCTTAACTGAAAGAGTGAGTGTTCTTGTGTCAAGTCATAGTCTGCAATTGAATTACTCGTGTTATAAGATTAATGTTTTTCTTGTGTTCCTGAGAGTGCTTGGTAGAGTTATCCGAGTTTGATATTGGTTAGAGTTGATTAATATCGAGGTGAGTTTAGGTTTGTAATAAAGTTGTTACAAACTAGTTGAGCCTAGAGTTAGGTTCAAATCGAGTTTGTAGTCAAGAGTTTGATTATAGTGGATTGTTGAGTGCTTGTGAGGGAAAGTCGTGATTTTTCCTCCCTTGAGCAAGGAGGTTTCCACATTAAATCATTGTGTTCTTTACTTTTTTGCAAGGTTTTAGTTTCTCAGTGCTTTACTGTTTTATTGCCTGTGTCTAACTCTAAGGGACTTGGTCCCTCATAGTGTGGTGCAACCCACTACATTTCAATAACTGGTATCAGGGCTAGAACACTCTAAAAGGTTCACACCTATAGTGATTTGGTTATCATGGCTGCTCCACCTAATCTGGAAGAAGGGCAATCTACCTCTAGACCACCCCGCTTTAATGGGCAGTTCTATGGGTGGTGGAAAATAAGGATGCATGACTTCATTATGGCTGAGGATAGTGAGCTAATGGATGTAATACTTGATGGTCCTCAAGTGCCAGTAAGAGAGGTGAAAGAAGGAGACATAACTAGAATGGTTGTTAAAATCAAGAGAGAGTATAATGACGAAGATAAAAAGAAAGTTGAGAAGAATTATAAGGCAAAGAAATTGCTTGTCTGTGGCGTACAACCTGATGAGTGTAACAGGATTTCTTCTTGTGAAAATGCTAAGAAAATTAGGGATTGCCTGAAGACAGCTCATAAAGGAACCACTGATGTGAAGGATTCAAAAGTTGAAATGCTGATTACTCAATATAAAACCTTCACCACGAAAGAAGGAAAAATTATCCAATAGATGCATACTAGATTCACTTTAATCACCAATGATTCACTTCTATCACCAATGAGTTGCACTGCTTAGGAGAAGTAATTCCTTTGTACAAACAGGTGAGAAAATTTTTTGGGGCTCTAGCTAAATCCTGGGAAAGAAAATGGATGTTACCACTGAGGCAAGGAACTTGAAAACTCTCACTATGGATGAACTTATTGGTAATCTGAAGACAAATGAACTCAAGAAGCAATAGGGGCAAGAGAAGAAGGAAGTAAAAAGGGAAAAATCTCTGGCATTGAAGGCTTCTAAGTCAGATTCAAGGGAAGAAGACATTGATGATGCCTATTTGGCAAACAAAATTGTTAGAGCAATGAAGAAAAGTGGTCAATTTTAAAGATGAGGAAGTAGCAGCAACAAGGAAGGCACTGTTGAGGTTTGTCACAAATGTGGAAGTCCTGAGCATTTCATTAAGGACTATTCAATGGCACAAAAAAAATTATCAAGAATATCTCATCAGAGGTGAAAAAGGAAAGAAAAGGGACCAGGTTCCTATAAAATCCAGAATAAATGATGCACTGATTATGCAATAAAGCAGGCCCTTGCAGTGTGAGGAGATTCCTCAAGTGAATCTGATGAAGTTGAAAAGAGTGAAGATATGTCTATGCTGGCTGTGGAGAAGTGCGATGTTACCTATGATTCCTTATTTGCTCTTATGGTAAACATAGAAAATGAAGAATTAAATGAGGTAACTCTTTCTGACATCAAGGAAAATTTAGATAATTACTCTGCTAGGAAGATAAAAAAGCTTGCAAATGTGTTGATTGATTCTATATATGAACTGACTTTTCAGAAAAATGCTCTAGAATAGAAATTAGAAAATCAAGATCTTGAATTAATTGCCTTAACTCTCCATATATTTGAAACAGAAGAACTGTCGCAAAATTGAAATCTAAAAATTTGAGTTTAATGAGTCAACTCGGGTAAGTAAATAATTCTGATGATAAAGAGAAGAAAGAAGACCCAAGGCTTCAAGTTGAGCTTGACGAAAAATTGAGAGATTCTAAAAAGCACCTCATGACTGCACTCCATAAGAATGAAGAATTAGAACGGGACCTGGTCCGTATAAGAGAAGATCTTTACAAATCCCTAAAATGGACCACATTCTCTCAAATTCTTTCTAATTTAACTGATCAGGGAATCAATAATGGTAAGGGCCTTGGGTATCAGTATAAAATTCAATCAATTGGGTCTCAAAGGAAGGATACTAATGGTGTTAAAAATAGGGTCCATAAAACTCTATGCACTCATTATGGAGGTGATGGGCATTTGAAGGAAAACTGTCAAAGTTGGCACAGAGATAAAATGAGTAGTTCTAGTTACATTTAGGAGGAGAATTCTTATCCTAAGGGTTTCGTACCCTTAAAAAATGTAAAGAAGAACTCTCTACCTAGATGGGCCAAGAAGGATTTGATCACACCCTTGTCTTCCTTCTGAGAACTGAAACTCAAGTGGGTTCCCAAATCTAGAAAATAACTATGGTTGCAGGTGGGAGAAGGAGAATACAGTCAGAACTGGTTCATGGATAGTGAATGTTCAAATCATATGACTGGGAGGACTGATTGTTTTTCTTCTCTCAAGACACTTCAAGGTGGAGGTGTCTCTTTCGAAAATGGTAAAAAAAACTATATTCATAATGTGGAAAAGATTGGAAAATCATTTGATCAAGTTATAAAAGATTTGTACTATGTTAATGGGCTCAAGTACAGTCTTCTAAGTGTTTTTCAAAGTTCTGACAGAGGCAATGAGGTCAAATTTTAAGTTGATGGACGCACTGTGTCAAGCTTGAAGTCTAGGAGAGTTATTCTCAAAGACAAGAAGATTAAGAATATGTATGTAGCTGATTTGGTATCTGTGGATGATGGGGAATTGACTTGCTTAAGTGCTCAAAGGGAATATGCTGATTTATGGCACAGAAGGCTGAGACATGTAAGTTCCTATCTGCTGAATAAGTTGATTTCCAAGGACCTGGTTCGTGGCATGCCAAAGCTGATATTTCTAGATAACAAGGTTTGTGATGCTTGTGCTAAGGGTAAACAAACCAGGTAATCATTTAAGCTAAAAAAGCAAGTGAGTACCTCTAGACCTCTTGAGCTGCTGCACATGAATCTATGTGGACCTGTTAAAGTTCAAAGTAGAGGAGGAAAGAAGTATGTGTTTTTTGTTGTGGATGACTACTCCAGGTTCACTCTGACAATGTTCTTAAGAACCAAGGATGAAACCTATGAGGTTATGGTTACTTCTTTTAAGAAATTTCAAAGGAAGCTAAATTGTAAGATTGTTGAATTTAGATCTGATCATGGAATTGAATCTAAGAACTACGTGTGTTGAAGAGAATGTGCATATGGTCCTTGATGAGTTAGGAAAGATGGTGAATCCAGGTGATGATGAAGAATCAGAATTTGAAGAGCTCAATCCTGTTCAAAGTGATGATGAAGATTAAGAATGATGGTAATGTACAAGATGATGAATATGAGAATAATGAAGGTGATGGTGATCAGGATCTCAGTTGCAGACCCTAGATCAGTTGAAGAACTGAAAGAAGGGTCTAGTCAAAATATTCAGGGACCTGGTCATAATGAAACTCATCTTAGAAGGTCAAAATGGAGACTCAGATCTTGTCACTCGCTTGACAATCTAACTTCACCTCTGGAGACTGGAATACAAACAAGAGCTCAAACCAGAAATTTCATGACTTCCTCAGTTTTCTTGTGTTAAATTAAGCCTAAAAATATGAAAGAAGCTCAAAAAATGCTGACTAGACTAAAGCAATGAAGGAGGAGCTTCAACAATTTGAAAGAAAGTCTGGGACCTGGTCCCAGACTTATTGACTAATAATTTTTGGAATGAAGTGGTGTACTGAAACAAACAAGTTGATCCTGGAAGTGATCAAATTAACTTGACATACTAAATGAATCAATTTTTCTTCATAAAATTAGCTATGAGCAGGAGACAAGTATTCGTGGTATTGTAGGTACAGATTAGTCAAAATTAGTACTATACCTTTGCAGGTATACATCCATGGGAATATCTTTGTAAGAGAACAGTGAAACAGATACAAATTTAAGGATTCACTCCAGAAAAAGAGGGACCTGTTCCCATTTCTCAAGTTAGTGCCAAAACTGAGTACTTCAAAATTCATAAGATTTTGCCTAAAAAGCCATGTGTTTTTTATTCTCTGAGTAAAAGCTGTTAATTCTCCAGTGAGATGAAGAGTCGCACCAATTAACACTAGACACGTCAGTTCATTTAAAAGGTGTCTACGTGACAACAATCACTTTCTTTAAATACAAATTAAATCTCTCTTAATTTGTTCTCTTCCAAATTAGTTCATCTTTTTTAATTCACTCATTCTCTTAGAATCAAACCTTTCCTGTTCACTCTCTCATAAAAAGCTTCCAAATGACTAAAGTTATATTCTCTCAAACCCCATTGAGGAATAAAAAATTCATCAAACATCGTCTTCTCTATCTGAAACTCCCAAATTAAACCCGTTGATTCTTCTGTGTCCAAAACTATAGATAAGTCTGCTTCTAATCTTCCTTAAGAATCAGAGAGTGTTTTAGCCACCACGCCTTCTCTTGAAATTCCAAACACCCCAAATGAGCCCATTTTAGAAGAATCCCCAAATACCATGGAAACTACTGTTAAGCTCGCCATGGTAATGGCTCTAAATCAGGGATTCAGTTCACCCATTGAGCATTAAGTCTCTCAACCTAAAATTCCTTATTTCTAAGAAGAACTAAAATTGCCAAAATTTTTTGAATCACTTGAAGTACCTGGTTTCTTTACTCCCTCAGAGTCAAACCATATTTTTACTCAACTGTGCAAAGAGGAAATAATTGTAAAAAGATCTGATCTTTCTATCAGTGTGAATTGGGTGGACGAAAACTTACTTCTACTTACAAGTAATCCTCTTGGTACGAAAGAACAGGTAGTAAGTGAAAAGGGTGATGTTTCAAAGAAAATAGAGTTTGTGCGAGCTCCAAATAAAGAGAATGAGGTGAATGATGAGGAATTACCTCTAAGGTTGTCAGTTCAAAAGTAGAGGGGTAGTAAGGGCAAAGAAAAGGTGATGAAATCTGGTATGAACGTTATCAAAACATAATGTACTAGGAGTTCTGAGAAGAAATTCATGAGGGATGCTATGAAGGATAACAAATCTTTTATTGCTAGAAGGAGGAGAGTTAAGAAAGCTAGTGCTGTAGAGGATGAAAACATGGAAGTTGTGGATGTTGTAGAGGGTGAGGACGTTGATCCTGATGTTGCTATTATGACTAAAAAGAGAAGAAAAGAAGTCTGTGTTGAAGAAAGGACCACGTCCTCTGCTTAAAAGTCTAGAAGATCTGTAGGGTAAAAAAAAATACTTTGCAGTTAAAAATAAAAAGAAAGTCTCCGAGGAACCTGGTCCCAAGAAGAGAAAATTCACAGAAGACAAATCAAGTAGTGGTTCTAAAAGAAAAAAGAATGATGAGGAAGAAAAGTTTGTATCTAGAGAAGATAGAAATGAAATGCTGAAGTTTCAAAAAACGTTGACTGGAAGAGGATTTGATCTTAGGATTATTGAAAAATCTTGAATTATTAAGCTTGTGGAGTATTTGCAACATTAAGGGTGGTTGCTTCTTGTAGAGGGACCAGTTCCCTCTGTATATGAAGATGAAGTAAGACAATTTTTCTGCATTGTCAAATTTTCTAAAGATGGAGAAAGCTTGACTATAATGGTGTAAGGAAAGAAAATTAAGTTGGATGAAGAAGCTCTTGGGAAGATTCTGGATGTTCCCATTTAGGTGTGAGGAATATTTCAATACAACATCCCTCTATTGAATTTATGATTGATGCCTCAAAGGTAGGAGGAACTTCTATGGCTGGAGTAAGAAAGAAGTTTCTCAAGGGAGAATTCCAATTAGTATTTGAGTTTGTCAACAAGGTAGTTCTACCTAGATCTAAGAAAAGAAAAAATACTTCTGTGTAGGCCTGTATATAATGAAGTGTCTAAGCAAGTTTGAGCTGACAAAACTGCCTTCCATAATGATTCAACATATGAATAAAGTAATCCATGAAAAGGATGGAAGGCATGGTATAAATTATGGATACTTTTTGAATAGGGTGTTTGATTATTTTGGGGTAGTCTGTGATGATAGGCGAATTTACGCGCCTATATCAATATATTTTGCCCATATTTTAGCCTAGTTTTGAGAACAAATTATATATTTCATGCACTTTTAGTCCGGTAGTAGGACACCCTTTCCTATTAAAAAGCTAGTGCCGTAACTGGACTAACCTCTTGGAGAATTCGTACCGTTAGACACGCTTTAAGCTTGAGAGAGTTAAAGTGAAATAGTCCTTGTTTAGGTCGAGAGACGCTTGGATTTACCATCGACTACAATCCTCTATAAGCAATTGCATGTCAGAATTCTACACACTCATAGCCAATAGAGACGTATACCTCAGAAGGTGGACATAACCCTGGTTGCCAAAGAAATGCCTAAATCATATCCTAAACTTACACTTCTTATTTTCGCTTTGCATACATACCAGGCAAGTTCTAGCATCAGCTACACACATAGAATATACGATTATCTCACACACACAAGGCACATGGTCGACTTGCTTGGAAGTAATATAGACTCTCGATCCAACAAGTGAAGGAATTGAACCACACAATATCACATAATGAGTCACAACTAGAGCCTGGTCCCCCAAAGTCTTCAGAAATGCTGTTTTAGCCCGGGACAGATTTTCCATGCAGCAGTTTTGGTCCTTAGGCGTGTAAACTCCCTTCCCTTCCTTCGTGAGCTTTCTTTAGCGTCAAGTAAGCCATAAAATGCTGAATTATGCATCATTTATACCTGAAACTTTACTAATCATGTTCGTTAGCTCATTTACAGGAAAAATGACTAAAAGTGCATGAAATATATAATTTGTTCTCAAAACTAGGCTAAAATATGGGCAAAATATATTGATATAGGCGCGTAAATTCGCCTATCATCAGTCTGTGCAAAGGGAACTTCGGGAACAACAAATAAAATGTTCACTCTAACTACCTTGGTTGAAAATGAGTGTGTTGTAGGAAAAACTGGAACCATGTCCTAGGTGTCATAATTATTGGGAGTTCAAGAGAAGTTGGGTATGAAATTGTAGGAAATGGGAGTTGCTATGGATGCTAAAATCCTTACTCTAAAATTGAAAATTCAGCAACTATTATCAGAGGAACCAGGTGATAATGAAGCAATGAGTGCATAAAATGTAGATTTGAAGAAAAAAGTTTTAGCACTTACTGTAGAGGTCTAGAGTCTGAATGCTAAAGTGAAAAACCTAACTAAACAACTATTTAATTCTCATACTGCTGCCAGTGCAAGAATAGAGATGCTTTTACGAACCCCTAAACCTTCTTCTACCTAAGCCTCGTCTCTCTTACTCCTTAGTCCTTCTTGTGTCTGTTTCCTATCCTTGGTCCTTATGTGGCTATTTGAAGTTAGATGTTTTATGTTTTTTTTTGGCACAATGTAATGGTACTTAACCTATATATTATTAATGAAATTCTTGTTTGTGTTTATGTTTCATCTATCTCTTCTTTATTTATAAAGTTGTTCTTCATGTTAGTGTTGCCCCAGTGGGCATGAGTTAACTAACTTGTGCTTATTTTACTCTTGGTTTACTGTTATCACTTTTCTATGATGCCAAAATGGGAAATACTGAATTCATGTGGTAGGGATCAGGTACCAGGTGCATATGTTGTAGACACGTGATTTTTGACCCTCCCCGAGTGTCAACCTATTTTTCAGTATTAAATACTTATATTTTTGTTCAATATTTATTTTAGATTTTATTTCATTTTTAATAAGTTTTAGTTGAAAAATAAAATTACATTTTTAAAATATTTTTATTTTATTTTATTTGTTATGTTTATTTTTAAATAATAGAAAAATTTCAAAAATATATATTTCTCTTTTAATTTTAATAAGTAAATTAGCAGTTTTAGTATTCTCTTAATTATATTATTTTAGGCTATTATAAACTTTCATTATAAGTTTTTTTAATATATATATATATATATATATATTTTAAATTTAATTAGTAAATATTCTTTTATTATTATTATTATTTATTATTTATTCATTAATTTAAAAAAATTATAATTATCCTAAACTACAACTACCCTATCCTATCTTCCTCCTATTCCCCTTTAACTGCTCCCCAGATCACTTTTTAAAGGAACTCCCTCAACCCTCGGAGATTCTACGTACTTGGAAATCATACAAAGAGACTAAAAACATCATACAGATACTTTGACAGAGAAGAAAAAAGACAGATTGAACACAGAGAAAAAAACCCAGACAAGAGAGAAAACAAAAAATAGGGAGTGGAACATAAAAAAACATCAGATAAAAAAAAGATAAGAGTGTGAAGTTGAAGTTGAAGTTGAATTCGGATTTTCGTTCGAGTTTCCGGTGATAGTGCTTTATTTCTGTAATTAGTTAAAATCGTCACGCAAGTTCTTATTTGATTTTGTGCTTTTTTATTTTATTTTATGAAGTTTGTTGCGAATTACATCATAAATATAGTTGTTTCAATGATTTTGTTGAATTATAGTTGTTTCAGTGATTTTGTTGAATTATTTAGTATGTGTGATTGTTGTAATGTCATGCTTATTTGTGTGATTATTCAAATTAATGTCTGACAATTGTTAATTATTTGTTGAATTTGTTCCTAAATATTGAGATATTCATCCAGGGTATATATGATGATTTAATTTTCATTGAATAGAACTGAAAAAGAAAAGAAGAAGAAAAACAATAGACATACACTTACCATTGGAATATGCATTCACACATAGTTACATTGATCCACTATTTCTGATATACACATCTTCACACACTGGAAAATATTATCCACTCATACAATACACACACCAACACATTACAGTGAATAGGAACTCACATTTCACCCCTGCATACTTCATTTTTTTAAAAACACAGATAAACAAAATATTTTTCACACTATTACAACATACACTCATAGACGCACAGACAATGGAAATAGGGAAAGATAGCGCCCGACGAGTGAAAAAAAATAGAGAGAGACAGTAGACGGAAAAGGAGAAAAGGGAAGGAAATTGAAAAAAAAATGATGAAAAGGAAGAGGATCAGAGAAACTAGCCAGAAAACAATCGATTTACTGAATTTTTCCAGCGAATTTCTCATCGAAATCCACTTATTCGCCACTGTTCGCCGGAATCGGCCATATCCCGCAAAACCTACCCCAAAACCAGTCCACCCGTCACTATTACGACGACCTTCTTCGCCAGAAAATGGCAAAAAGCCACCGGCGAAGCCGCCCGCACTGCCGTCTTCCTCACTCGCGACCATCACCGATGCCGGCACCGACGCTGTGACCACTAGCACCATCGCTGGTGAAAATCAGTCACCAAAACTGATCCTTTTAGGTTTAGATCCGACAAAATTAGTTCTATTACGACGGAAGGGAAGATTGTTAGTTGGGTTAAAGTGAGGTGATAAAATATAAATTTATGAGATTAATTTTAATTAGACTATATTAATTAATTAAAAAAATGGGTTAATGACAAAATTTATTTCCTGTATGTATTTTTTTTTTACGAAAAAGGCCCTTCAACTATGTGAAATGGTGCAAAAATGCCCTCCGTTTATCCATTGGACCCTATTGGGCCTAAAATGTCCTTCACGTCTACCTATTGGGCCTAAAATGCCCTTTAACTATGTAAAATAGTGTAAAAATGTCCCCCGTCTACTTATTGGGCCTAAAATGCCCTTTACGTCTATTTATTGGAGTTATTTTACCTTTTAATTTTAAAAATAAATTATATAATTCCACAACTTATATTTATTAAACTATATAAAATTCCAATCATCTTTATTAATATCAATCAAATAAATAGTGCACAATATCAAAATTTCGTCATTCTAAATTGATTTGATAAATAAAAAAAACATAAATAGCTATTTTTAAAAAATTATTACATATGCATAGTCGTATTAGTTGGTTGTCGGGATATAAAATATTTATTTTTATAACAGATTCTAATATATAGAAAAATAATTATATATTAAATTTTCATATTTCTTATCTATTGCCTACTTTTATGGAAGCCTTTGTTCATTCATTTTTTATATACTATATCAAAATTTTATGTTTTTCATTTTTATTGCCTGCTTTCACGTTGCCTCTATAAAAATATATAGTATATTTATATCATAAAAATTCATATTGAAATTATTACGATGATTTATAAATAAAGTGAAAGGGTCAAAAACATTACCTAAAGTATCTCAATTTTTTTAATTTCCTACCTTAACTTTCACCAATTGCTCTATACATCTAAATGATCGTCTAAAATAAATTATGAGAGATTATACTACAAATCACTCTTTCCCCCTATTCAACAAACAACTTAAAAATTCTTATGATGACTTATGAAAAAAGTGAAGGGTCAAAAACACACATAAAATATCTCAATATTTTTAGTTTATTACTTGAACTATCACCAAACATTTATCGTCTCCGCATTATTTCCTCATTATTCCATGAAAAGCCAATGTTATAAAGGAGTACATAAAAACCCTACAGAAAACAAAACTTCTTCAATTAGAAGTTAATTTTTAAGGTAAGTCTCCCTCTAGATTAAATAAACCTTGAATAACAATAACACAAATAAATTTTAAATTTTTTGAAATACTTACTAATGCGATATTCAAAAATTATTTTTTTAGTAAGTATATCATAAATATACTATATCATAAAATTTCTTCCTGAACATTTTCTTTTGTATTAGTAACTAGAAAATGCGGTGATTTTTTTTTAAAAACACTAAGAGGATTTTTTTTAAAATTTAATTCAATAGAAGATAGATTTTTCTATTATGCATACAAAAATTAATTTTATAAATCGAATAAATCACTGAAACAAATATTTTTTATGTGCATCAACACTTTTCGTATCACTTATATGCTCGAGACATCAATTTTACATAATTCTAGCTAGGTACTCAAAGTATGTGTGCTTTCAATAAAAAATGACAATATTGAACACTAATTTTTCACTCTTGTGTTTTAAATACATACAAAGAGGTTTTGTTCTTTAAATTCAAATAGCCTTGATTTAAGTTTTATTATTTTCTTTTCATTATATAGAAACTTTAGACGTAAGAAAATAATTTTATTATATATAAAGATCTCTACGTATATGCAAATTACATTTCTATGAACCTTGTTTAGAAAAATAGATTTCATTGAATATTTGATAATTCAACAAACATAACTAAATCATGCTATATATGCTCGTTCAGTTATTCAATTTTCTTGAGACATACTCGCCGTTTATTCTACCAAATATTTTACAAATTTAACTAAAGACTTTGTGAAAGTCGTATGTTCGGCTTGGTGGGAGATCTTTCATACCTTTTTAAATTCACCCTATGACATGAGGATGTCACATCGAGGTAATGCAGTAAAAGAAAATGACAAATTCGATCCAATTTGTCGTAATCTATTAATTAATATATTGGTTAACTATATTTTGAAACATGAAAAAAATTAATTTATCAAATTATATATTAAGTCGTGAAAAATGATTCAATAAAAAATAAATAAATTCATCAGATCTTTTTCATCAAACTTTCTGTTGATGAGGTGAATGTTTTTTTTATTATTTCATACACTTTACTTACATATTTACATTAATTTATTATTGTGTGCAAGATAGTTGAATTAATAACTTAACAAAAAAAACATATGCAATTAGATAGAAGATATGATATTAGACATATATATACCTGCAACATCTATGATGAGAAGATTCAGAAAGATTAACTAACTGGAAATACTATCAAGTCTTCTTACATAACAAAAATATTTTGATCATAATCTGATACAAGAATAATCACGGATATGAACTTATGAGAGTGCGTGTTGAACCCGAGACTTGGTGTGTGCAATTGAAGTGTAAAAGAGGTCAAAAACACACCAAAATCAATCCACTCCTAACACTTGATGAGAGTCTCCCCTTGAGGGGTACTATGGTTATTTTAGCTTCTATTTTGTAATGTACTATATAGGGAACATTTTAGATCATTTAGTCTTAATTTTTGAGAATGTTGTAAGTCATAAGACGCTAAGAAACACAAATTCTCTCTCTAAAGAGGCTTGGCCAAAATTAGGACTTATACAAGTGTGGAATCACTTGTGTTTGCATTTTGCTTGAAAGCATCGATGCTTGAGAAGTGGAATCTTATCTTGTGTCTTCGTAAGAGATAGGTTTTTATTGTGTTTAGTGTTAAGGGTCCAAGAATCTACCACATTCTTGGGTTCTTAAGATTACATCTTCATTGGTCTATCTATCTATCCTCTTTACTTTTATTGTAATCTTGTTAGTGTTTTGTGTCTTGTAATTCCAAATCGTTGGTTGTTGTTATCATATTGTTATTGTCATCATCTTGTGTTATTAACTTAGTTTGGGGTGTGGCTGATTTGGTGTTAAAACACCTTGTAATTTCTTCTTTGTTGTTCTTGTTGTTGAATCTGAGAGTGGTCATCAAAAGGGTCATTGGTTCTTTGAACTAGTGGACTTTTTTGGTGTGTGTTTCTTGTGTTTCCTTGTTTTTAGTGTATCATTTGGTATCAGATCATGTCTTGATCTTGTTCCTACAAGATCAATCTTGGGCTTGCTTGTTAGAAACAAACAAACAAACAACAACAGACCCAGTGTATTCCCACAAAGTGGGGTCTGGGGTGCTTGTTAGAAAATCAAAAACAAAAAAATTGTTGAAAAAACTGAAAATTCCAGAAAAAGGTGCAGTCTGTCCATTTTTGTTCTTGACCGATAAATTGTTGCTCTTGTTGTTGTAGTCTTGGCCGAATTGTGTTGTCTAGATCTAGTAGTATTTTGCTTGTTGAAAGTGTTTCTAGTGTTGGTTTCTTTCTCACCAACACTACAAGTATCTAGATCTAAAGTTTGAGCTTAAAACGTTGACATTGTTGTTGTGAACTTTAAGGTGGCCATGTGTTGTGGACTTGTTGTAGTGGATTTGGTTGAAACATTGGTTGTGTTGTTGGTGTTCTTGAAAAATTATTGTGGTGTTCTTGTTGTTCTTCATCCACTCTCATATCTTGACCAACTTAAAGTACCTAATAGATCTAAAAAGGTGAAAGACAAAGTTGGAAGACTTGTTGGTGAAGGGACTAGCTCACATCACTCTTTGACTTGACAATAACTTTTCAACCACCTTCCCTATTTCAAGGACCTTGTTTTGTAGGAATAGTACAAGTCAAGTCACATATTTTTGAAGGTTGAATTTGAAAAAGATCCTAAGACTTGAACTTTTCCTCCCAAACTGAATTTCATCCGCTCCAAATTCTGAAGGACCAAAAACATCAAAATTGATAATTAAAATTTGTTGAAAGTCGGCCAATTAGAGTGTGACACGTCACCCACTCTAATGTTCACTCATTAATTTGAGCTCAAACTCGGATTATTAGTTTCTAATTTTTTGTTTCTTTAGTCTCATTTGTTGATTCCATTACAAACTTACAAGCTAGTACTAGATCGTAAGTTAGTTTTGAAAATAATTTTTCGTGTCTACGTTCCTTTGTGTGTCTTAGTCTTGTTGAGTTATTGTAATACATCCTTGTGTGTTTTCCTTACTTTTTGGAGTCATTCTAAACGTTGGATTCACCTCTCAACACCTCTTGAAGTACAAGCAAGCTTGCAACATTTGTGAGATTGAGTGTGAGGAATCCGCGAGACAAGAAATAAAAAGAGAGAGTAAGGATATTATTTTTTGTACAAGTAACATGTTTTCTGTTTTGTAGGTAACTTCTTGGCCATAATGGAAACCATTTTGTCCCACCTTGATGCTATTTATCGAGAGTTGGCTAAGGTGAATACGGGTATTGAAAGATTAGGCTCGGATATGTCTACTATACTTGAGAGGTTGGATTGAGTGGAGAGTCGAAGGAACTCTCGTGTTTCTACTCCCGAAACTTTACCTCAAATGATCAATCCTCCAAGACCACCACCAAATGACATAGACATAAGCCAAGCCACCATATGTCCTCAAACGCGAGACCAAAATAGGTTACCTCCCCCTCAATTCGATCAAGTCCAACAAGAAGAACTTGAAAGCTAATTTCCTCCCATTCCAACTCCACAACTGAAGCTCCACATTAACAAATCAATCCTCTCAATTGAAACTCCACTTCACCAAAACCGATATGTCCATATAGAGGAGTATGGTAGAAAGGAACATAAGGGACATGAAGTCTACAATGATGCGTATATGATGGACGAGAAGTTGAGTGGAAGACGCAGGGAACCACAAGGAATTCGCCACCAAGAAAAGAGGTGGGATGTGTTTCAGATGAGATTGAAGATAAGACTCAAGATGGACAGGAAGCCGAGGTTCAAAATGAATATGTTCGACGAGACTTGTGTTATTGAAATCTTGGGTTCTTCATGTTTTGTGCGGGTTATTTTGAGTGGTTTCTTTTGGAGTGGCTAGTTTCACGAGGTGAAGCCGTGAATTTGTGGACAAATTCCTCTCAAGATGGAGAGGATGATACAAGAATAATCATGGATATGGACTTATGAGAGTACGTGTTGGACCCGAGACTTGGTGTGTGCAATTGAAGGGTAAAAGAGGCCCAAAACACACCAAAATCAGTCCACTCCTAACGCTTGATGGGCGTCTCCCCTTGAGGGGTACTATGGTCATTTTAGCTTATATTTTGTAATGTACTATACAAGGAATATTTTAGGTCATTTAGTCTTAGTTTTTGAGAATGTTGTAAGTTATAAGACACCAAGAAACACAAGTTCTCTCTTTAAAGAGGCTTGGCCGAAACTAGGACTCATACAAGTGTGGAATCACTTGTGTTTGCATTTTGCTTGAAAACGTCGATGCTTGGGAGGTGGACTCTGATCTTGTGTCTTCGTAAGAGATAGATTTTTGTTGTGTGTAGTGTTAAGGGTCCAAGAGTCTACCAATGATACAATACAAACCACGGGTTGTACCAAAAACTACACAAAAATAGTCCATAAACAAGAAGGAATCCGAGAGCTCAACAACACCAAAATCTCGGGTCCAACAAGAACAAGAACAAGGTGTAAATGACACCAAAAAACAGCCACAACAACAAGAGATAAACAACACTATAACAAGAAGAACAACACTAGGATAAAAATAATCCAACGTTATAAGATTACAAGACACAACAAGAACTAACGAGTTCACTAGACAACACAAACTAAGACATGAAATGTAAAGATAGATAATGAGACATACACTATTACAAGATTAGGAACCCAAAGATATTTTAAATCTAAGGACCCCTAAAACTTACAATAGCAACACCACACCCTTAGGAAAACACAAGAGGGATTCCACCGCTCAAGCACCAGCGTTTCCAAGCAATACATATTCACAAGTGAATCCACACTTGCTTATGTCCTAGTTTAGGCCTAGAGAGGCTCTCTCTCTCTCAAGAGAGGTGTTCTTTGTGTTCTTACATCAACATTCAATAACTAATGAGATAAAACCCTAACATGTTCTTTATATAGGCTATTACAAATTATAGACAAAATGGCAAAAGTGCCCTTAGTGTTAAATGAACAAAATGGCGCCCATGGAGTGCAATATAGGGGCCGCTTTGGAGACCTTTTCACACTTCAACTCGTACACTCCGTAGGTTGCATTCAATACACTAAAAAACGTCCATCTTCATGATTGTGCCTGTATCATCCTCTCCATCTTGAGAGGAATTTTACCTCAAATTCACGGCACAACTAAATGAAATGGCACAAAACAGTCCACAAAATAAGAAGAAATCGAGAACACAACAATTTCAAGTCTCGGCCAACATCTTCATTTTACACCTCGGCTTCCTCTTCATATTGAAATTTGCCTTCAATCTCATCCGGCTTAATTGAGTTTAGCCAAGAAGTTTTACTATAAAAAACAAATGAGTTAATTGTAAAAGAAAGGTCCTCACACTCTCTCTTTATTTCTTTGTTCTTGGATTCCTCACACTTAATCTCACAAGTATTGTATGCTTGCTTGTACTCCATGAGGTGTTGAGAGGTGAACCAAATATTTACAATGACTCCAAAGAATAAAAAAAATATAAAAGGACGTAAATATGAAGAACGGTTTCAAAACCAACTCACAATCTAGTAAATGGTCACTAGCTTGTAAGTTAGTATTGAAATCAACAAGCGAGACTAAAGAAACAACAAATTGAAACTAGAAGATCACAATTTGAGATTAAAATTTTTTGTGTGAACAGTAATTGATGATGTGTCACCCCCTAATTGGTCATGGGCCCACACAAGTTTTAATCACCAACTTGAAATTTTAGTCCTTACACAATTAGAATGGAAGAAATTGACTTTGGAGGGAGAGCACAAGTCTTCTAGTCTATTTTTTCAAATTCAAACTCAAAAGGTAAGACTTGACTTGTACTTGTCCCATAAAACAAGGTCCTTGAAATATGGAAAGTGGTTGAAAAGTTATTGTCAAGTCAAGAGTGATGTGAACTAGTCCTTTCACCAACAAATACTACAACTTGTCTTTCATCTTTTGTAGATCTAAAGTTCACTTTTCTTGCTCTAACAAAAGATGAAAGGGTGTAGAACAACAAGAACTCACCACAACCTTCAAGAACAACAACAAGATCCACACATTCAAGAGCCAACCTACCACAACAAACCACCAAATTTTGGCCTAGGTCTTTGTTCACAACACAACTTTAATAAGTTTTAAGCTCAAATATAGATCTAGATACCTTTAGTGTTAGTGAATCAAGAAACTAACAATAGAAACAACAAAAGAAACAAAAGAAATCCTAGACCTAGAATCCACAAATTTCGGCCAAGACTATAATAAGAACTCTACAAGCTTCTCGGCCAAGAACAAGATCTCAAGATCACTTTTTTTTTTGAATTTTCTAATAAGCAAACCCAAGATTGATATTCTAGAAACAAGATTAAGCCATACTTTCATACCAAATGATACACCACAAACCACGGATTGTACCAAAAACTACTCAAAAATAGTCCATAAATAAGAAGGAACCCGAGAGCTCAACAACACCAAATTCTCGGGTCCAACAACAATAAGAACAAGGTGTAAATGACACCAAAAAACAGCCACAACAACAAGACATAAACAACACTATAACAAGAAGAACAACACTAGGATTACAATAATCCAACGTTACAAGATTACAAGACACAACAAGAACCAATGGTTTCACTAGACATCACAAACTAAGACATAAAATGTAAAGATAGATAGTGAGACATACACTATTACAAGATTAGGAACCCAAAGATATATTAAATCTAAGGACCCCTAAAACTTACAATAGCAACACCACACCCTTACGAAGACACAAGAGGTATTCCAACGCTCAAGCACCAACGTTTCCAAGCAATACACATGCGCAAGTGAGTCCACACTTGCTCATATCCTAGTTTCGGCCTAGGAAGGCTCTCTCTCTCAAGAGAGCTGTTCTTTATGTTCTTACATCAACATTCAATAACTAATGAGCTAAAACCCAAGCATGTTCTTTATATAGGCTATTAAAAATAATAAACAAAATGATAAAAGTGCCCCTTAGTGTTAAATGAACAAAATGGCGCCCATGGAGTGCAATATATGGTCCGTTTTGGAGCCCTTTTCACACTTCAACTCGTACACTCCGTAGGTTGCATTCACACTTCATGATCGTTCCCGTCTCATAATCTTTCTAAGATGCCTTTGAGTTTAAATATGATAATAAATGTCAACTTGAAAAGATATAAAATTTAATCAAGAGTAAATTAATAAAATTATCTTTAATTTTCTAAGAGTGAGCAATTTATTAAAAAATTATCCAAGTAAAAAAAAATATTTATTTAAAATTGAAGAAACTGCCATTTAAATAACAATTATTACTACATTAATTTTCATATTAACATAAGGCAATGTAAGGAAAGTAAATAAACCACCATTAATTTGATCAGTGTTAATTCCATATTAACATTAACACTATGCGGAATGACATAAGGCAATAAGAGAATAAATAAGGCGTGATGGGCCGGGTTTTGGGTTGGACCTACCCGGTTCTTTTTAGTTTTTGTTTTGGACTTTTTAGGATGGATTGGCCCATTCATGTATTGATACTTTGATTATCAATAAAACACAAATTAAATAATAATAATAAAAAGAATAAATAAGGCAAGATAAGGCAATATTAATTCCACATTAACATAAGGCAATAGGAGAATAAATAAATATTGTAGTAATAATGCGGAATAAAATAAATAGACCATCATTAATGATTTGATGCAACAATTTTAATTTTTAATTTTAATACCCAAATGAATTTAAAAAAATTGAGAATATATATATATTTATATAAATTTAGTTATAATCTTTGCAAACCTTTTTGTAAGTGTGAATCAGTCAGTTCTAAGTTATCTTTGCAAGTGCCAAACATATAGTAGAGAATATCTTCCCTTCAAAATTCATTGAGCCGAATAGAAAGTGTAGTGGGGATTCCAGTGTATGCAGATGAGTGTACAATAAAACAAACACGCATCTCATATGCTCGGATGTTGATAAAGGTTAATATCACAAGAACATTGCCTAATGAGATCACAGTGCAGGAACCAAGTGGAAATTAATTTACTCAGGCTATAGTTTATGACTGGAGGCCTAAATTCTATCCTAAATGTTCGGTAGTGGGATATATATGTCAGGTTAGACCACCCCAAAGGGACCAACCGAACCAAGAGGAGGGAAGCAAGGTAGTAAGAAGGTCAAACTAATCTGGCAACACAAAGGGATCACTACAGCTGAACTCCCAGAGGTGGATATGGTTATCCAACCACTGGCACCAACTGAAAAACTCCTTATGAATGAGAGTATTGCAGTAGAAAATTGTAGCAAACCTCTTACAGAAATCCCAACAGGACAAGATGAAACTACCAAGTCAAGGACAGTAATGAAGGACTTTGCTAGTACACTTGATGAGATAGCCAAGGCTTAGTCAAAAAAAGGTAAAGAGAAGATACAAGAACTAGACTATAAGGAATTCCCTATGTTGGGTACTGTGCCCATCAGAAAGAAGGATAGAAGGAACTTTAGAGGCGTTGTGAATATCCAACAATCCCCTGATCCAGGAGGTTTTTTCCTAACATAATATGAGTTGGTTTATTTGAAATGTAAGGGGTATCAATAAAAAGCATAAGCAAAAGGAACTTAAGCATTATCTGAAGGCCAATCATATAAAGCTTATAGGATTGGTGGAAACTAGAGTAAAAGAAGAGCAAGCTGAACGAATCATTGCTCATATCAGCCCTGGTTGGGAATTGAGAAGTAACTATAACGAAGCTGCAAATGGTTAGTTTTGGGTTGCATGGGATAGAGACTATTATAACATAGTCCAATTGTGCTCCACAGTACAATTCCTTCACTGTCAGGTAACTAATATAACTGAAGATGTTAGGTTCTTACTCACTGTGATTTATGGATTTAATTTTATTGAGAAAAGAAGAGAGCTCTGGTAGGGAATTCAGAGTATAGAAAAAAACGTCAATCAACCATGGATACTGGGAGGTGATCTTAATGCAATATTATATCCCTAAGATAGAGTAGGGGGAACACCTCTTACTATGGCTAAGATTTAAGACCTCTCTGATTGTTTGCATCACTTGCACCTCACTGAATTGCCTTGGAAAGGGGATTACTACACCTGGTCCAATAAACATCTTGGTTCTGATAGAATTTGCAGTAAAATTGATAGATTGTTTGGTAATTTGGACTGGGTGATGCAATGGGGACATGTGGAGGTACAATATGAATTGCCTAATCTATCTGGCCATATCCTTATACTCATCACTATGGAGAAAAATATACAGAAACCTAAATCAATATTTAAGTTCTTTAATGTCTAGGCTAAATATCCTAAATTCTTATCTATTGTGGAGAAGGAATGGAGACAACAACATAACAACAGGAAGATGGCAAAGGTCTGGACTAGTCTCAGGGCATTGTAACCGTCTCTTAAGAATCTAAATAAAGAGGAGTTCATGAATACAGGTGAAAAAATCAATCTAGCCAGACAGAAGTTAAAGCAAATCCAAGAGTTAATAGGCCATTAATGGACTGATGACTTAGGAAGAAAGGAGAAAGAATGCCTACTTGAGCAACATAGAAGAAAGTATTCTCAAACAAAAGGCTAGAGCTCAGTGGATTCAGTTAGGAGATAGTAATAACAAATATTTCTCAGCAATCATAAAAGAAAAAACAAATAGAAAGTAGATTCGGAGTTTAATGGCTATAAATGTAACCAAGCTTACAAGTCCTGATGATATTAAGAAGGAAATTATGGATTTGTATAAAAGGCTATTGGGAAATGCAAGGCAGGAGCTCCCAGCAATGGACTCTACTATTATGAAGTTAGGACCTATGTTAACACATGAGCAAGGCATTGAGTTACACAAAGAGGTAATGGACTAAGAAATACTGGTTGCATTAAAAGACATTAGTGATGATAAGGCACCTGGGGTGAACGGTTATGCTTATTTTTATTAACAAACCTGGCTAGTCATTCATAAGGATATACTAGCAGCTACCAAGGATTTCTTTATTACAGGTAAGATATATAGAGACATAAACTGCACAAGCATTACTTTGGTACCTAAGAAGAAATCACCAGCAAACATCAGAGAATACAAACCTATAGCATACTGCACAGTCATGTACAAGATCATTGCAAAATTTATCTCAGTAAGATTTTAAAAGGTTATTGCTTCTATCATCTGCCTTGCCCAATCAGATCTTATCCTAGGGAGAAAGATTGCTGATAATATTATCCTAGCACATGAGCTTGTTAAAGCTTACACTAGGAAACATATCTCACCTAGACGTATGATTAAAATTGACCTACAAAAAACATATGATTCTGTAGAATGGGTGTTTCTACATCAGGTGTTGGAGGCATTATGTTTTCCTACTAAGTTCATCCAGTGGCTGTTAGAATGCATCACTACAGTACAATACTCTATAGTGATTAATGGTGAAAATACAGAATCTGTTAGTGCTGCTAAGGGTCTCAGGTAGGGGGATCCTATATCCCCGTATCTATTTGCTATAGCTATGGAGTACTTGAGTAGATGCCTCATTACTTTCAAAGAAAATGCATCTTACAAGTACCACCCTCAATGTTCCAAACTTGGTATTACTCATCTATGTTTTGCAGATGATCTATTGCTGTTTGCTAAGGGTGATCAAGCATCAGTTACAGCTCTTTACCAGTGTTTCCAAAAATTCTCTCAAGCATTGGGGTTGCAAACAAATGTTGGTAAGAGCTTTTTCTACTTTAGAGGTATAGCAAGGTCCATTCAAGAGAATTTGAGACTATAATTTGGATTTGCTATTGGGGAGCTGCCTTTCAAATACTTGTGGATTCCTCTATCTACTAAGAAGCTGTCAATTCTCCAATGGTCCCCTTTAATTGAAAAGATTGTGATAAGGATCTCCTCTTGGACTGCAAAGAAATTGCCATATGCAGGGAGAATTCAGCTGATCCAATCTGTACTGTTTATAATACAAGCCTTTTGGTCTCAAATTTTTGTAATCCCGGTTAATGTGATTAAAGTAATAGACGCCTACTGCAGAAGCTACTTATGGTATGAAACTAACCACATCACCAAGCTCTTGTGGCGTGGGATAGGATATGCTTACCAAGATCGGCTAGTGGACTTAATCTGCTTAACTTTCAGTACTGGAACAAAGCTTCTTTGATTAAAACTTACTGGGATTTAGCTCACAAAATAGATAAATTATGGATCAGATAGATTCATAGTTTCTATATTAAAAACCACCATTTTCATGAACCCCTTTCCCTAAGCAGGCTTCATGGATGATCAGAAAGATTATAGGAGCAAGAGATGGGATGTCACAAGTCCAAAATACCATTCAGAATGTCTCAATCAGATCAATCTACTTCATGCTACTGGGGGACAGACCTACAGTTATATGGAAAGCAATACTATATACAAATGGTACACGTCCTAAAGTGAAGTTTACTACGTGGCTACAACTCCAAAATAGACTTCTCACCACTAATAGACTCACTGTTTGGGGGTTAGATGTGGATCAACAGTGCAAACTATGTTCTATAGGATTGGAAACACGAGATCATCTGTTTGTCCAATTTCAATTCTCACAGAGACTGTGGCAAAAACTAATGACTTGGGTGCAACATCCTTACTCTAGAGCCACTACCTGGACACAACATCAGGCCTGGCTATTGGATAACATCAAAGGCAAGTCGCAAGAGGCACAAATACTAAAAATGGTGTATACTGAGTATGTACACGCCGTGTGGATTGAGGGGAACCAAAAAATATTTGAAGCTAAGGCAAAAGAGTGGCTGGCCATTGCAAAAGAGGTAGCATATGTAAGTTGTGTAAGAGCCTCCAGGAAGTTCCGGGATAGAACGCAACAACTAGTGTTATAATGTTTGTATAGACTAATAGTAGTCTATATTCATTTGGGTTTGCAACTTTGAGATGACTACCAGTTTTGGGCAGTCATGGTTCTGTAAATTACTACTTGCTGATTAATGGAAGCTTAGTTACCAAAATGAAAATAAAAATAAAGCGATACTCTCTTTTTTAAATTGTCGTCTCTGTGAAGATAAAAAGATGTGAGTTGTAGATATAATTTTTTTAAATAAAGTAATTAAAAATAAAAAATAATTTCTTGATCATAAAGAGATGTCATATCACCTTATATACATGCTCAGCTATTGATAAAAATAATGAATAATTAAAATAAATTTTAATTAATATGGGTAGATATCCATAAATTCATTTCGTGTAAAGTTAAAAGGTAAGAAAATTACAATAATTGACCATGCACTCTCATCTATTATATTCTAAATTTAAGTTAAGAATATTAATTTTAAATGAAGATACATAAGGAAAAATGAAAAATACCTATATTAAGGAAAAGTAAAAAAAGAAACTAATAACAACGAAATGGAAAGAAATAATTAGCACTAATTTTGGCAACTTTTAAATTAAATTACAAAATAAATTTCTCCTTGTTCTTCTCATAATTTGATATGAACTCCATAAATAATTTGATTTCTTTTCTAAATAATCCTTCTTGCCTTTGAAACAACCATCACTTTTCTTATAAGTTCTCATCCAAAAGCAACTTTTACTTCTTAGTATATATCTTCATAAAAAATGAATTATAGTGCAATATTTTTTCCCAATTTCTTTCTCCAAATAAGTTTTCTTGCACCTTCAAACGCTCATCACTTTTCCTATATATTTCTCAATCCAATAATTTTTTTCGTAGTATATATCTCCTTGAAGAAGAAATTATAGTGCAACATCTTGCCAAAAAGACTATTTTTAAGGGAAAAGGTTGCATGACCTTTCTCTTTCACTTTTGTTTATTAAAACCACATTTCAAAGAAGAAGAAGATTTAAGATGATTCAAAGTGAAGGATCTCATTGTTGTTGGTCACAAATACTAAATCTTTCTTATTTTAGAGGCTAAAAATAAACCAGTTTTAGAAAATGAATAATTTTTGGTCTTTTCATTTTTTATTTTCTTGAATGTGCATTAATTTTAATGAATGTTTTAAATGTACATGATTAATAAGGCAATGATTTCAAATACTTTAGTGTCATTTATTATTAGTACTTTATAAATTTATAAATGAGAAAAAATTAAGAAAAAGGCTCAAAAAAACCTCAAAAAAGATAAATAGTATTCCTTGATTCTTAAGCATGCCACATTAGCAACCCCAAGTTTCTCCTTTATATATATATATATATATATATATATATTGATTTCTTCCTGAACATTAAATATACTTGAGTAAGTCAAGTATTAGTAAATACTATCATAAATCTCTATATTTTTTTTCTTTTATTTCCATGTATCCAATATAATCTTTCTTTATATTTGACGTGAAAAGAAGAAAAAGAACATGAAAATAAGAAGAATGTAAGAAAAGATTTAGTATTCAGGTATTTTAATTGTGATATTTTATGCAAGTAAGAAAATAATTTGTAGAATGTTATAAATGTACCATATATAGTGAATGTCTACTTTACCATATATAGTGAATACCTACTTTACCATATATTGTGTATGTCTATTTATGGAAAAGTTACAAACTCCAAGGTTAGTTTTCCCCTATAAATAAAAAGGTTTTCCCTCATTGTAATTTATCCATCAAAAGAAATAACAATTACTCTCTATTCTCTCTATTTTTCTTCTTCTTTATTTTATATTTCATAATACGTTATCAGCACGAGACTCTGCCGTCTCAAATTTGAAGGGTAAGGTATTATTTTCTTTCTTTTCATATTGTTAATAATCTTACAAAATCTGAGTTCGTTGCCTCGAGCAAGAACTACCTTTCATGGGTATTGAATGCTGAAATCCACTTAGATGCTATGGGTCTTGGAGACGCCATAAAGAAGAAAATACAACATCTAATCAAAATCGTACTAAGGTTATGATTTTCTTGCATCATCATATTAACAAAATTATGAAAATTGAATACCTTGGAATATCCTAAAAGAAAGATTTGACCACTTGAAGATGGTCATCCTCTGAAAAGCACAATGTGGATGTATGCATCATAGAAATAAGATGTTGGGTTCAAACCTTATCGATTTGTGGCCTAAGATGCCTTCATATGAATATGAATAAGACATTGAGTTTGAATATTATAATGATAAGATTTTGGGTTTAAGTCCCATTGATTTATGCCTAAGATGCCTTTATATGGGTAAGACGTCGAGTTTGAATCTCAATGCACCATATTGATGATATTATGATGGCTAAGGCAAAATAATGCATTTTTAATGAAAATTCATCAAATATGTCCCAGTGAATATGCTCCATTCCATAAAGTGAATGTAGTAGCAATATATGATAAGTCTGAAATATGACAACTTACTTTATTTTTGAAGTGAATGTGATAGCAGTGTATAATATGTCTGAAAAAAGACGAGTGATTGAATGCACGAATATACGCGTGGAGGGATAATATGCTAATGATCATCAAAAGTGATGATATTTTCACACGCATATTATGATCATAAGATATGTTAGAGAAATTTTTTCTAGATCATATGTATGCCTCGATTTGCTCCTGAAGTAGCAATATCATAAAAGAGGTTATAAGCTATCAATTTGATAGGCTTAAGACACGATTATATTTCATTCATGAAATGAGAATTTTAATTGTTATAAGCATAGATCTTTTCCCTGGGTGAATGTGATGATATTTAGTGAAACTTATCAATAAACGTGAACTTGATTGTGATGGCTTCACAACTCACATCCGAATGAGGCAGAATAACCGAGAAAAGTTATTTTAAAATCTACTTCTAAAGTAGTAAATCTGAAATTTATTCATGTAATAGTAAATCTGAAATTTATTAAAGTAAAAAAGGTACATGTTATGGTAAACTTGGAGTTTGCTAGAATAAAAGTTCATAAATTGACATGAACGATTATGACATCCCGAAGATATGCATATTGAGTATTGGACATGTAATGAAGATTAGAAAATTCTTCAAGAATTATTCATGTTGTTTGTTCTCATGATAAGTTGGTTGGACCAACTAATCATTGGATTGGATCCCTCAAAATCTAAAAAATATAAAAGGTGAATAGGGTTCGTTCACCTTTCATGTGATATGTTGAAAAGATGCATCAATAAGATAACCACATGTACATTTATTGTCAACCTGTAGTTTGGCATTCATCAAGTTGCTTTCTCAATAAAATTGAGTTAAGAGCATAACTTTCAGATTGTGCAATCAAGACAATTCATCTTGATGAAAATAATTTGGCATTGAATACCTTCAATAAATAGCTAAACTATTGCTGATGAGAATAAAGATTCACGCGTTGATCTGAAATACGATATGTTGCATACAATAAGACTTGCATGCATTAGTCCAATAAATTATGATTATTTCTTCCCTCTCAATTGGTTCAAGGTCAAGAACCAACTATTTCATCTAATAGTTTTGATGTGCGGTATACAATTAATAAATATATAATGATGCACAAAGATGTATTCCTAAAAAAAACTGGAGGATGTATGTTAGTTTTCCTAACATAAGGGGGAGATTACAAACAACTATGAAATATGTTAGGAATTATCATCAGATCCTCATTCAAAAGATAATTCAAGTCATATGCCAGAAGCATTTACTGACTCAAATTTAATCTCATATCTAAGCTGCAAGTGCTTCTATTTTGCATTTTAAAGGACAAAATCTACGCATGTATGAAGCATGGTAGACTAATTGATTCCAAATGAAATAATCCTTGATAAGGATAAGGAGCAAATAATCATACTAAGAAGACAATGTGCTCTTGAAGAGCCTACGACATAACACTTCATGAAACCTATGAGAGGTTCAGGTACCTGAAAATAATGAAGTGATGAGATCTAAAAATGTTATGTCACATTGTGAACTGATATAAAATGATATATCATTGATAATATCTTTGATACAATGACACAATATTGTAAAGTATTACGAGGATCCGAATTCTACATTTATTTAAGCATGCTGACGTAGAAATATTTATCAAGTGACATGAAAGAATGTATTTTGGTAAGTATAAAACTTATTTGATTTGCAGTCCAGACACTTGAAGATGTCACACTTGACATGTTGGATATTTTCACTTGACAAAAATCCATATGAAAATCTCTAAAGGATTCAAAATGCCTGAAACATATAAAGTTTCTGGAAAACTTTTTATTATCCTCATAAGAGATAATTTGATGGTTTGAGTATCATTGGAACTCTTGGAGACTTTTAAAAAACAATAGAATTTTTGCTTAAATGAGAAACATGTAAAATTGAATAAGGATCCATTCCGACCTCAAGAAAAGAATGAGGAACTCCTTGGTTATGAAGTACTATATCTTAGTGCAAATGATGCACTAATATATCTTGCAAATACTATAAGGCCTCATATAGCCTTTTTTCATTAATTTGTTAGCAAGTTTCCAGTCCCGATTTTATTGATCATGTTGATATTGAGTACTTATCTGACCTACATAAAGCTCAGTCTCAAATAGTCTATGTGTTCATATGTGGTGGTACTGTAATATCTTGGAGATATACAAAGCAGTCTATCGTAGACACTTCATGGAACCATGCTGAGATAATAGTTATTCATGAAGTAAGCCGAGAATGTGTATGGTTGAGGCATGATATATCTCGTTTGAGAAAAATATTGTTTGAAATGTGACAATATACCCACAATCTTATATGAAGATAATGCAACATGCATAGCACAACTTAAGGGATGATCCATGAAAGGAGATAGAACGAAGCATATTTTGTCAAAGCTTTTCTACATACATGAGCTCCAAAAGAATGGTGATATTAACATGCAACAAATTCGTTCAAGTGATAATGTGGCTGATTTATTCACCAAGCCTCATTCAATTGCAAATTTCAAGAAAATGGTGCACAAGATCGAAATGCAAAGGTTCAAGGATGTTCTCATTAGGGGGAGTTAATACGCGTTGTACTCTTTTTTTCTTACGAGGTTTTATCCCACTGGGTTTTCCTTATAAGTCTTTTAATGATGCAGCATATATACGTATTATCTATCAATTAGACATTCAAGGGGGAGTGTTATAAATGTACCATATATAGTGAATACCTACTTTATCATATATTGTGTATGTCTATTTATGGAAAAGTTACAAGCTCCAAGGTTAGTTTTTCCCTATAAATAAAGGGGTTTTCCTTCATTGTAATTATGTCAATTGACGTTGGGAAAAAAATACATTAATTCAATATTTCAAATTTTAAATTTACACATTCAAAAATTACAACTAACATACTGCAAGCTAAGTTGTAATCCTTATCATATTGAAATGTCAAAAAAAAATTAACTTTAAAATATTGATCAAAGTATAACTGCATAGTTTAAAAATCGAAAGAGCATCAAGTTAACAAAATACTCCATAAGAACATACATAATTCAATGAATATAATAATTAACATGACATACTTACAACAACATCAAAATTCATATGAGAAAGCATCATCCTCAACTTCCGTGACAAATTAAATCCGTTGCCCATTGAATTGGCCCAATTTGTTTCCCGATGGTGTATCTCCCTCTCCCATCGTCTCTTCAATAACAATGTCACGTTTCTTCCATATTTTTATTATTTTTTTATTAAGTCGTCCTCTACTACAGCTCTCCATAATGTATTTTAGTCGAATTTAACTTAATGGTTAGAAAATTTTAAATAACACAATTTTATTTAATATGCATATCTTTGAAAGATATAAAATTGCTAGCCAATTTAATATCTGAGTATGTTGAAGTGAATTAAATCTAATTATACTTAAGACAACTATTGAGTACATTGAAGTGGAGAACTAAATCTAATTATAATTAGACAACTATTGTTAAGAGGTGAAAGAAAAATCAGACGCAGTTCTTTTATTCACACGTTAGCTTTTTTGGTAGTATTTTTTTTTTAATTTTTATATTATAAGGTAATTAATTATGTGTTACCTTGTAGTTTTTAACGAATCTACTTACTGATGTCAAATTACTTAATTTCATAATTCTTTTAAGAAAAAATTAATATGCAAAACTTTAGTTGGTTTGAGAGTTTAAAAATTATATCATATATTTTAGGACTCATTTGTACATATAAAATTATAAAGGCAATAAATAAACTAATTTGAAAAAAAAAAAGAATGCAATAACATACTGACCTTTGGGTGATAAATTTTTCTCAATATGATCATGCATGAAAAAAATATTACCCGAATTTCAAGAAATATTGACAAGATAAATCACAAATAATAAAAGAAGCATAATATTAGATATGGTTTGACCAAGTTATCTACACATTAAGAAAATAGTATTAAAAAATACAACAAAGCATAACAAATTCTCAAAGTCGGATCGAACTTCATCTACCATTTGTATTAAGCATAACAAAGCATTACACATACATCAAAGTATCAAATCTTAATATCAACCAACACAGTGGCGATCGCTCATTGTTAAAAGCATAAAAACATCCTTTTAGTCCTCCAAGGTTCTTTGGTGTCACATGTCTCTTTCGGTAACAATCGATTCAACAATCACACCAAAGCCTAACCCTACTACTCTAATATTTGGTTAGATTGATCGTAACCACCACACAACATCAAGCCAACAAAATATTCGGTTGAATTTTTACATGGACATATAAAGAAATGATGAATTCATAGGTAAATTCTCAAAATCAAGTATTAGAAGTAGAAATAGATCGCAAAGCCCAATGCTACTAAGGGATTATCAACATTGGATGATGTTTTTCTCTTTGTACATGAGATAGTAGTGGTTGAATTATCCCATGATTTTGAATTGAGTATGGTGTCAATTGATTCTATGGGGTTATCTATGAGCATTTTGCGTGATTTTACTGACTATATGTGTTTGGTGTGGAAATTGTTTCCATTGAAGATGGATGGCACCAATGAATATATTGAAGTGGTTGTCAATTTTCATAGAAACACTACTTCAAAGGAATGTTTGTACGACCAATTATTTGAATTAAGTAAAAATTTATTGAAGGAAAAAAATTTTAGTCCTAAATTTTAGGTACGTAATTCAAATAAGGAAAAGTTTAATAACTAAATTTTAATAAAATTTTAACTTTTAAAAATTTAAAAATAATAAAAGAAAATTTTGTCTAAAGCAAAACCTTTTAATGATGGGCAAAAAGTTCAAATCACTTTTCTAAGAGTCTTCACACTCATATTATAGATATAGATTATATATATATATATATATATATATTAGCATTACAAAAAGAAGCTTTAATAAAACTAGAACAACTTAGCATCTCACATTGAATATATATAAAGAAATTTTTACAAGATTATTTTTATTACTGCACAGTCAGCGGAAATACTTTTAATGAAGAACTAGGTAAAAAACTATTTAATAAGCTACCAAGAGCCTTAGGAAGAGAAATAGAAGAAAGATGGTATAAAAGAGACGGTGTAGTAGCTAGCCCAAACATAAAATGGACCATAGGACATAGAACTCAACATATAATGGATATACTAACAAAAAAATGTACGAATATACAAATACAAAAACAACTAAAAAGAAATGAAATGAATTTCTGTAAATCTGTTATATACACAACCCAAAATTATGATAATCAGAAAAAACCTAAAAGATATAAGAAAAAATATAACCAAACCATTTAGTCGTAAACAATACTTCTTAAGAAAATCAAAAACTAAAAAACCATGGCTAAATAGAGATAGACATGTTAGAAAATATAGAAATGATAGAAACTATAAAAACAAATTAGAATGTTATACTTGTGGAAGCATATATCATTTAGCCAATGTATGTCCTAAAAGAAATAATAATAGAACTAGAAATTCTCAATTAATAGAAGATTTTCAAGAAATATTACTAAATGTAGACGAATACATGTCAGATACAGAGAGTATATATTCAATAATAAGTTTTGCTATAGAGGACATTTCTAAAACTAACTCTTCAGATTCAGAAGAGGATAATTTAGTAAATGAGTTAGGACAAGAAATCGATGATCTAGATGATTTAGATTTAAATAACCTAGTAATTAATAATTTAATGAATGTCACTCAAGAATGTGTACATGAATTTAAAAAACATGAAGGTCTAGACAGTAATAGATGTCGTATATGTAGTTGGTACCCAAGCAAAGAAAACAGAGCTAAGTGGAGAAAATGTTATTTAGAAGCCTGTGTAAATTGTATAGAAAACACTCTAAAGATGAAAATAGAATCAGAACCAAATAGAGAACCAAATTATACAAATAATCAAATTCTAAATTTAAGAGTAGCAACTCTAGAAGCCAGAGTAAATAATCTAGAACAAAGGCTAACTACCTTCGAAAAAGGAAAATCCAAAATAACTAGAGAAGAGATAAATACACAAGAAGATACACAAGAAAATGTACATTTAGAAAAATTAGAAGCAAAACTTATGAACATAGAAGATAATGGCACTAGCCTAATATGTAATGAAGATAAAGAGTTTTCTACCATAAAAGTATTAGTGAAAATTCGAATCCAAGATATAGAGATAGAAACTCTAGCACTAGTAGACCCAGGATGTACCAGCTGTATAATTAATAAAGAAATAGCACCAGAACATTTACTAAAGACATTTGATAAATCCATAACAGCTACACAAATGGACGGATCGCAGAATATCTATAATTATTACATAGAAAAGACACAAATAAGTTTCTTAAACACATGTAATGAATTCTACAAGCCAACTTACAATATTAACAGAATATTAGCGAGAGATTTAAACATAGGTTCATACTTTGTAATAGGATTGCGTTTTTGCATACAAAATAAAGGAGGATGTCTCTTAACAAGAGATGGAATAATACTATTTAAAAATATAACCTATACTCCGGTACAAACAGTAACATTACCAACAGTATATAAGAACATTGTTTTCGAATATATTAAAGGTAAAGAAAATGAATTAGCAGACCAGTTAAGTAGGTTACAATTAAAAAAAAAATCAGTTAACCAAAACTAATGTTTGTTTCAGCATGCGACCAACTAGTCAACATACAATAGACAAGGGCAAGAGAGTAGCATCTTCCTCATCTCAAGACATTTATTATCAAACAATGCTAGGAAATGTTAGATTTAGACCCCAGAATTCTATAGGACTTTAAAATTCCATAGAACCAATGAAAAGAATAGACTTTGGACCTTTTAATTTAATTTATTTTCCACCCAGTAATTATTCGTTCAAACTTAGACCAGAACATGTTTTAGACAGATCCCAAAAATGTTTGGTAGATAATCTTTGGATAGCATACCATAAGCCAGACCACAAACATTTTTAGCCTCTACAAATGCTTTATGTCAATATATATCAGACAAAAGTAAATCTAGATTCAAATATTATGTATTTATACATGGTAAAACAAATAAAATTTTTCAGACTTGGTTAGAAGTAATGGACTCTAAAAAAGGTGTAAGAAATCCTCTTTACAAAGGTTTTAATGATTTTTCTGAAGCTTTAGACTATGCAAGATGACACCTTGAACCAAATTTTTATTTATCACCAACCCTCAGACAAAATCCAGACTAGACACCCCAATACAATATTCAAAGGGATTCAGGAAAAATAATTTTTTGTGACCATTGCACCTCAATGATCGACGCCTTTAAAAGATTAAATCTTCAGAAGGAAGCTCTTATTGTGGAAATTCTAGACTTATGGAGTAAATACAGACTCTACAAGACAAGCTTAGTAAATATCAGACAAGAAAGACTCATGTAAGTACTCAAACACAGAGTTCTCCGTCTCCACAAAAAATGGATGAGAAGGGTGTGCATTCCCCTCTGAATGCTCAGAAATCCACTGTACCGGATGTTAGTACAGCTAGTCCGGTTCAACCGATAACCGGTAAAGACAAATCAAATCAATTTATGGCTGTCACTTTGCCAAAAAGTGAAGCTGAAGCAGGACCTTCATCAAAACCACCTAGAACTAGTACCTTAAAAAAGACAATAATGGCAAAAAAAATAAATAAATAAATTGAGATTATCGTAAAATAGACATTAGAGAAATTCTTTAGTAGCCAAGAACGAGATAAGCATATGAATAGTAAAGACAAACCATGTACAAGCACAGATAGGGTAGTTTCAAACATGAACAATACAACAGACATTAATGTTCCAAGATCGTCAGACGAAGAAGACGATAGATTTGAAGATAGTCTTCTCCAAGATGCTCAGGATCCCTATGAAGATGATGACTCTGGAATGAGCTTCGACACCATAGCCCTGCACAACTTGGATACATAGACAGACAGAAGACAAGTGGAAAAGAAGATAGATACATGGAATAATAAGATACAAGTATTATGATAGTATTATGATAAGAGTGCCATGTGGGTATGCCCACTTTGAGTCTTGTAATTAGTCAAGTCCGTGTCAGAGTTCTTCCTTTATCATTACTTTCCAAAAGGAAAGAAAAACTGATGAAGTACGTGTCTGGAAAAGAGGAATAATAATGCATGTGACGATGGGGCCCAATGAGTACCCGACCTGCATTATTAAAGAATCTTATCCTTATCTGTCGGCCATATTGTCCAGGCCACGTAGTTTAATCCGTGTACACTCCTTTTTCTTAATTTGGTCTATATAAGACTTAGAAATAATAGAAAAAGACAGATCGAAAAACTCTCAGAACCTCTAAGAAATATTTCCTCTCTCCTAGGTATAAACCAATCCTCCGATCCAACCACCCCCTTCTGATGTAAATCAAAGCTTGTAATATATAAAGTTTGTGAAAGAATAAAGTTTTTAGTTTTTCAAAGTCCTTAAGGGGTTCCCGAAAGGGAAACCTCTATTCCAGTTACTTTATGTAAGTTCTTATTTATTCTATACTTCCCCATCAAAAATATATTTTTTATGTTTTAAATTTTTTTATGTTTGTTGTACATCATGTAAATTAAACTATGTTTGTTTAAACTCATTACCCTTAGTGTATGGTTAACCTCTTAATTTCTTAATAATAACGATGGATTAACCTGTAAATTCCTAGGAATTCTGGACTTGATAAGTCCGCTATGTCTGCAGAATAGACGAAGGATGAGTGTTAGTTGCCAGATGAAGTTTTTGGGGTGTGGTTAAAGAAGTAATTTGTTAAGAACATAGGTTAAGAGGAAGAGATGAACCGGGTAAAAAAAAAGGAAAAATATAGAATATAAGTACTATAGACATGAAGAAACAATGAAAAAGAGGAAGTACTGAGTAAGATTTTTTATAATATATTGATTTAAACAAGAAAAATTGTCATAATCTAATCTGCCTATATTATTTAATCTGCCTAAATTGTCATTTATTGACAAAAGAGCTAATATGCTTTATAGTATTGTTTTGTTTTAATAAAGTTTTATCTGTTATACTTGAAGGTATATGCTTAGATAATCCTTCTGGTTCGTTATGATAGCTTTTTGACCTTTCTAGTGCCTTACTATGATTTATATCTTCTTCACTCATGAAAGTGATATTTCTTCTAATCTTTGTATTGTTATTTTTAACTCTCTTATTTCTTTATTTATTAACTCTACTTGCTCTACAATTTTTGTTACTAGTTGAGTGGTTTTAATTTCTAACTCTTTTGATTTTTCTGCTATAGTTTTTATTAATTTTTCTATTTCTATTTTTGTAGGTATCTTTTCTAGATTGAATTTTTGATTTAAATACTGAATTTTTCTGTCTATTTCTAACTCTTGAGATTTTAAATAATCTAACTTTTCCTCTATTTTTTCTAGTATCTTTTTTTCTGTTTATTTTGAGTAACTTCTACTTCTTCAAAAATTCTTATTATATTATTATCTTTTTTCTGAATTTTTTCATTAAAATTTATTATTAAATCTATTATGGTATTATATTGTTTATCTTTTGAATGTAAAATGTGTTCTCCTTGGCTGAAATTACACCTTGTAGTCGTATTATCTTTTAACACTCTGTATTTCTTTTCAGGTTGAAATCTAAGATCTAAATATTCAAGGCGTCTAAATGAAGCTATTTTGTTATGCTAGATGATAATAACTAATTATATGTTTACTAACTTTATTAAAATACCCTACTCTATTATTAGAAAATGTAATCTCTAGTTCTAATTCTTTTATATTTTGTATCAACCTTGTCTGTTCTCTAATTAGTGATTCTTTTAATTTTTTTGATGTTATTTTAACAATTTTATCTATTTCAGTATCTGTAAGGACTAGATTATCAACTTTCTTATTTCGTCTTTAATCCAAAATAATTGTTCTTTAAAATGCTTTAATAATTCTTTAAACTGATTTTTATAAATTATTTCTTCATATAACTGACGTTTGGTTTCTCTAATATGTATAACATATTTAAGTGGCATACCTTACCCTAATGGAATTTTATTTACTTGTTGTAAATAGTAATTTGTCCTATAATAAAAGTTTTCTATTCTTATGTTATTGAAATCTAATTCTTCTTTAGAATTTTTTAACAGAGTTTTTAAATATTTTGCATCTATTTTGTCTATGTTTTCCTGAGTTATTTGATCCTGTATTTTTTTTATATTATCTTTTAAATTTATACCCTTTCTTCTTAATTTGGATCTATGATGACCCTCTTCTTCTATCCACTTATTTAGTCGTCTAACTCTTTGGAAAATAGGTAAATCTTGTATATAATTATATTATCCTAGTTGATATGCTTTTCTGTTAATACGTACTTTAAGCCACCATATTCCGTTACTATTATTTTCTAAGTCTCTATCACAACGGTATGATTCCCAATTTAAGGCGCTTACTAATTCTTCACTTACTGTTCTAGATGTATTATATAGCTTATATAATCTATTTGCTTCTATTAATTTTTTTATACTCTTTTCTAAATTCTGTTTTCTAGCGATAATATTAGCTCTTTTGCTATATTCTCTATATAAATAGAAATAGCTACACCTTATATCTTGGAAAACTCGATGTCTTTTCATATAATTAGTTTATATTCTAGTTGTCCTAGTCTAGTGATTAAATAATCTAGTTTATTATTTATCTTCTCTTATATTCTAAAAATATTTTTCTTAGTTTTCTATTTATATGCGGGTATTTAGTAAGGATCTGCTTATTAGCTACAGTTCCCAAAAACTTTTAAGCTCTGATACCAATAATATAGGCATATTATATTATTTCAATAAATTGCAATTTAGGCAGATTAAATAATATAGGCAGATTAGATTATGACAATTTTTCTCGTTTAAATCAATATATTGTAAAAAATCTTACTCAGTACTCCCTCTTTTTAATATATATATATATATATATATTATTTTAGGATCAGGTTTCAATTGAGCTTGTTATATATTAGTATGTATATATTTTAGGCTAGTGGCCCTTCACGTGAAAACAATTTATTGTTAATTGTTATATTAGCTGAGATTCAAGGGATAATTTCATATCATTTATATGTATGCCTTGTATGTATATTTAGATAAAGTTGATTTGATCGATCAATTTATGATATCAAAATCAATACCAAGTGTCGGCCCATCTTATCCAAATTTGCAGTGTGACATAATCTGTGGTTTGGTTCCTTTTTAAGTAAAAAATAGTCAAAAGCTAGATAAAAAGGGCTATACATATTTACCGTTGATTTGGTGCAGTTGAATATGTAGATGAGTCTAGAGCACACATTACTATTTAACCTTATTTTATGTCCAATTTACTAGCAGTTTGGTCACTAGATGATAAAGAAAATCATCTAAGAATGATGCAAATGAATTAAGAAAAGTAAAACAAACAAATCTAGGTGATCCTGGTGCGAATATGAGCTCGTTCGAGATCTAATCCAAGCTATTTGAGTTGTTGGCGAAGCAAGATTATTACTAGCTAGATATACAGTAAAGAATAAAAATTCTTGGAGACCAAAACTATTTTATTGATCAAGATAGTGAATGTTCAGATGCTTTAACAAGTGAGAAGAGGAACTATTTATAAGTCACAACATGAGGCTTTGGCCAGCTAGATTTAGACTTTAGATCCCTAAAGGACTAAAACATACACCCTTCAACTATGCATCCCGTCCGTTAGAGGTGGTGCCAGTTAACAACCTTAAGCCACCCAGTCCTGTGTAGGCTCATCCACTCCCCCGAGCATTCTTATAAACTTGTCCTCTGTCTGTCTTTTGTGCCATGTTCTTATAGGGGCGTTCTCTGAATTCTTCCTCGTTCATAAGGGTGCTATCAGTAGTCGTGGTTTGAGAAATACCTCTCAAAACTCCACATCATATGTGGGATTCTCTATGATTACTATGTGTCCTCGTGCCCATTTTACCCTATATACATAGCGCCTTCGTATTTGGGAGGTTACGTCATGAATCTTTGAGAAACAGGAGAATTTGTTCTTTTCTACTTCTTCAGGAAACTAGATATGCTATCTCATCCTTAGCGTGCCCCGAAACACCTTTTTATATACTTGACGACACGTGTACCCATCGTATGCTATTAAAGGAATTTTAAGAAGACCCAACCATCATCATTTTGCCTTTAAAAAAGACTTTTCGATTAACAACTTTCCCTTTACTCTTTTATCAAAATCTCGTCCCATCTTCTTTGCTTATCTTCGATCAATAAACATCGTTTTAATTCATTAAAAGAGAAATCCCATCTTCCTCAGCCATGTCTTCATATGCTTCTTTTACATCCAAAGTTGCCGCTGAAAAATATTGATGTTTGATAACAACACACTCTAAAATCAAAATATTAGAAAGGGGAAGGGAATTAATTCTTAAAAGAGAAGAACAAGAACAAGTATTTCATACTTGGAACCTTGAACTAAAGAAGTAGTAGATCAATTACGAAGACAAAGAAGAAAAGTAGGAGGAAACTCAAACAAGTAATCTTACCTTTAAATAAATTCAAGATATGATTCAAGATAGAACAAAATGGCCATAACCACAAAGAAAACCTTAAAAGGTTTCCAGAACCCACAAGGCTGATACTATTGATTAGTAAATCAAACTTAGTTAAAATGAAGAAGAAAACACTCTTTTATTTGGGTAAATTGTGTTGCCACTCTAAAAAGTCTTGAAGGTGGTCAAACTAAATCAAATAAGTTGAATTTCCTAGTTTCCTAGAAGACTACCAATACTTTATTCAATAAAGCTATAAATGTAGTCATCATAACATAAAGTAAGCTTCTAGAAACACTAGTCTTGGGATGCTAGACTTGTTCCCTTTTTGGATAGATTTTGGCCATAATCTAACTCCTCCTTGGTCTTCAATTAGAGCTTCCACATGCCTATAACACTTAACTAAAAGGTCACTTTTGGCTGGAGCTCTTCTTTATCAGACCCTTTTTTAATTACTATTTGAAACTGTCACAACCCGAATCAGGGCCTGACCATGAAGAGTATGTCAAGTCCCACATAGACCAGAGATCACCCCCTGTACCTATCCAAACCAAACACACCCCACCCTAAGGTCGGCTGAATTTCGAGCATATAACAAGATAAGAGACCATCAATTTAAAGGCATTAAAATAATTCAATAATCAAAACCAACCGATACCATTATCAATGATAATACCAATACCAATGATAATACCAATACCAACATTGCCCATGCCAACAGTAGTTTGAAAAGCCTCTAATCAAAACCAAAGAGTATCCAGTCGGGACATTCCCCTGACCATAGCCAAAATCCAAGACCAAAGAAATAGTAAAAATGCAAAGGAATACATAACAATGAAATGGGGTCTTCCAAAGTATTGAAGCTCACTACTTTACTCTGACTTGCTAGCTGATCTCGAATCAAAGTCACTAAGAGCAAGAGGAGTAGAAGTATGAACAGTTCCTGCATCGCGTTGGGATACAACGTCCAAAGACAGTTAGCAGGATGAACGCTAGAATGTAACTCGGGGATAGGGATAACATATTGATATGATCAACAATTTAAAAATCATTCAAAGCCAGTGTACATAATCAAACGCATAAACATATACATATATATATATATATCACATGCTGGGATAGGAAACAAGGTTTAACATGCGTTTAAAAACCTTAGCCTAGACTGTGTAGTTCAACCAAAATAGAATAGTGCCCACAGGCTATATAGGCCCCAGTTCTCACTCCCTGGTCGGGCCCCAGTGCATGTAGCTGCACGAATCGGAGAGTAATCTCATATATATGCACATGGGGGACTCGTACCCTCCAACATATACCAAGGTGACTTAAGCACCCTCTCATGTAATGATTTACGGGGGACTCAAACCTCCCTAATCATGAAATAATAATAATAAAAGGGACTCAAACCTCCATGGCCACTTTGATCCCCACGTTGGCAAACACGGTTTCTAGTATCAGTCACTCAGATCTCTACTTTCACGATAAATCTACACAACTCTTATTAAAGCCCGATTAAAACAATTGTCACACATTTTCATTCAATGAACCACAATGCACTTTTAGGCATACATTGTTGACATCGTCATACCAATCATGCCAAAATTATTTCCATTAACTTGGGGAGAACAACTCTATTTGATCATTAATACAAATTGCGGAATACCGATTCCCTTTGTTCATTGAATCATACTATTATATTTCAAATAATTCTTTATATCATGCAATAGTTCAAGACTAGTTCAATTTTATAAATTCCCACAGTTCTCATAACTAAAAACCAATTTCACATTACGGGGTTGGGGTTATATCCACTTCAAAGCCACAAGTTTGGAAAAATCACAATTTCCTAGTTCATTCACCATACCCATGCACCCACAAGTTCAAAACCATATTAAAAGCATGAAAATTATATGTATAAACCATGAGAAACATTGTTCAATCCATAACATTCAAAACTCCAACCTTTGTTTTCAAAACCAAAACAATAATCCTATGAACAATACATTAAATCACATTGTTTTGCAATATTAATAATGAGAGAAAAGTAACATCCCTGAATCACAATGATTTTCGGTGAGAAATCAACCTTTGAGTCCTTAGATGACCAAATTGGTGAAATCCTTACTTGACTTGTTTGAGAGGACCTAGAGAGAGTCTTTAATCCGTTAAAGTGTTAAATGAATGCCCCAAAAATGTTTTATGGATATGGGGTCTAAAGGATTTTAAGTAGGAAATTTTCAAACTGCCCCCAACTTAAAAGCTAGAAAAGCATCGTCTTTGGTTACGAGTCAACCCCTTGACTCGTACCCACACCTTATGACTCGTGACCACGAGTCGTAACCAGAACAGTCTCCAGGACCCCCAACACTATCATTCTTATGATTCAACCCATTAACTCATAACATGACCTTACAACTCGTGGGAATCTACTCGTTACTAGAGTTAAACCAAATAGGGTAAACACTGGACATCCTACAGTTTGATTGTTATGACTCGTAATGAATACTTATGGATCTTAGTGAGCCACTCGTACTCAGAGAAGAATCAAGCCTTAAACTTACTGGTTTGGGTACGACTCATCCCAATGAGTCGTCAAGATACCCTACGACTCTGGGGGCCCAATCGTAACCAAAGCAGTAAGCCCAAAGCTCAAGAAAGTTTCAAGGGCCAAAATCTGAGGTGTTTCAATTCTTCCCCACTTGTATCATTCATCCTCAAATGATGGTACAAGTCAATTGCTAGCATGATTTAACTTTATATTCCCCTACTCTTACATTTAACAAACTCAGAAAATAAAGATGCCAAGGAAATCAATCTTTTCTTTAACAAATTTAGAAAACAAAGATGTTAAGAATATCACATACCTTATGCACGATTATCCGAAGCAGAAAACAAGAATAGATACTTGGACTTCATGTCCTCTTCAGCTTCCCAAGTATCCTTTTTAACCTTGTGGTTCCTCCATAGAACCTTTACTGAATCTATCCTTCATCCACAATTGATGAAATTTTCGGTCCAAAATTTCAATCGAGACTTCCTCATACGATAAGAATTCGAAATACCAATAACTTTGATAGGCACAATCAACGATGGATCACCGATATACTTCCTTAACATGGACACATGGAACATCGGATGAATGGAGGTCAAACTATAAGGCAATTCCAACTCATGCGCAACACTACCAACCCTCTTCAAAACCAAGTACGGGCCAATATATTGGGGACTGAGCTTCCTCTTCTTCCCAAACTGCATCATTCTCTTCACGGGAGACACCTTCAAGAACACCCAATCGCCAACCTCAAACTCTAACTCCCTACGCCTCACATATGTATAGGACTTTTGGCAACTTTGGGCAACTTTAAGTCTATCCCAAATCACCTCTACCTTTTCCATCGCTTGGTGAACCAAATCCGAGCCAAACATCTTGGCCTCACCAACCTCAAACCATCCAATAAGAGACCTACACCTTCTATGATACAATACCTCAAACAAAACTATCCAAATACTAGAGTGGTAGCTATTATTATACACAAACTCTATAATAGAAAAATGATCAACATAACTACCACCATAGTCAATCATGCAAGCTCGAAGCATATCTTTCATTGTCTGAATAGTCCTTTCCGCTTGCCTATCTGACTGCTGGTGGAAAGCAGTACTAAGGCTCACCTTAGTTCCTAAACCTTTCTAAAATAAACTCCAAATATGTGATAAGGATTGAGTACCGTGATCTGACATAATAGAAATAGGTGCCCTATGCAATTTCACAATCTTTTTGAGGAACAACCTCGCATAATCCTCTACTGAATAATTAGTCCTCACTGGCAAGAATTGAGCAGACTTAGTTATCTTATCCACGATGACCCAAATCAAATCAATCTAATTCCATGACCGAGGAAGACTGGTAACAAAATCCATATTAATCACTTCCCACTTCCACATAGGCAACTCAATCTCTTGAGTTAACCCACCGGGCCTCAAGTGTTCAACCTTCACTTCTAGACACACCATGTATCTAGCCACAAATATGGCCACATCTCGCTTCATATTATTCCACCAATAGATTTTCTTAAGATCATGATACATCTTTGTCGAACCAGGATGAATGACATAACACGACTCATGAGGCTCAGCTTAGATCCTCTCTCTCAACCCATCTACACTGGGAACACATAATCTACCATGGTAACTCAAGATACCATCGCCCACTAATCTCAAAAGATACAACCTTTTACTGAACCAAATCTCTCTTAATCTTCACTATGATTTGACCTAGTACCTGCATCTCCTTTATTTCAGCAATAATGAATGACTTTGCCACCTCTTGCACAAACACACCACCATTCTCATAGTCTAAGAGATGAACTCTAAGGTTAGCTAAATGGTGAATATCTTTTACCAATTCCTTGTTATCCTCATCCACATGAGCTAGACTCCCCATGGATAACCTGCAAGAGCATTAACAACCACATTAACTGTAACTGCGTGATAGTGGAGCCTCATGATGTAATCTTTTAACAACTCAAGCCACCTCTTCTTCCTAAGATTCAACTCCTTCTGGGTAAACACACATTGTAGATTCTTATGATCATAAAAGATGTCTACATGGGCTCCATACAAATAGTGATGCCAAATCTTTAATGCGAACACCACAACCAACAACTCTAAGTCAGGAGTTAGGTAATTCTTCTCATGAACTTTAAACTGCCTAGAAGCATAGACCACCACCCTACCATGCTACATCAACACACAACCAAGTCCCACATGGGATGCATCACAATAAACAAAAAAATCATCAGTGCCTTCAGGCAGAGTTAAAACTAGAGCAGAAGTCAACTTATCTTTCAACTTCTCAAATATATCCTCACAAGTGTCAAACCAAAAAAACTTTACCTTTTTCTGAGTCAACTTAGTCAATGGGGCAGCTATAGTTGAGAAACTCTCTGCAAATCTCCTATAGTAACCGGCCAAACCCAAGAAGCTCCGACTATCGATTGGAGTCATGGGCTTAGGCCACTTCTTAACCACTGCAACTTTCTGCCGATCCACTATGATCCCTTTACTAGAAATGACATGACCCAAAAAAGTAACAGCTTTCAACCAAAATTAGCACTTTGAAAACTTAGCATACAAATATCGGTCTTTCAAGGTTTGCAACACGATATGATGGTGGTCAACATGATTTGCCTCACTCTTAGAATACACTAAAATATCATCTATAAACACGATGGCGAACAAATCCATAAATTGATGGAAAACCCTATTCATCAAGTCCATGAATGCCGCTATGGCATTAGTCAAAACAAAACAAATGACTAAGAACTCATAATGACTACACCGCATTCGGAAGGCAATCTTAGGGATATCCACTTCCCTAATATTTAGATGATGATAACCGAACCTAAGATCAATCTTAGAGAAACACCTAGTACCCTGAAGCTAGTCAAATAAATCGTCAATCCGAGGAAGAGGATACTTATTCTTCACCGTAACTGTATTACACTGACGGTAATCAATACATATTTGAAGGGAACCATCCTTCTTACGCACAAAAAAAATAGGAGCACCCCATGGAGACACAATAGGACGGATAAATCCCTTGTCAAGGAGGTCTTTAAACTGCTCCTTAAGTTTCTTCAACTCAGTCAGAGCCATTCTATATGGAGGGATAGAGATAGGTCGAGTGTTTGAAACAAGGTAAATCCTAAAATCAATCTCCCTATTAGGAGGGATACCAGGATGATTATAAAAAAAAACCTCAAGAAATTCACTAACCACGGGAATAGATTGCAATAAAGGACCCTCTGAGTTAGAATCTTTAACCCCAATCAAATGATAAAGACATCCCTTGGAAATCAACTTTCGGCCTCTAAGATATGATATAAATTTTCCCTTAGGCACCAGAGAACCCCCTTCCCACTCAATGATCAGCTCATTAGGGAATTTAAACATGACCTTTTGGGTCCGACAATCTAAGGAGGCATAACATGAATGTAACCAATCCATCCCTAATATAACATCAAAATCAACTATGTCTAACTCTATCAGATCTACTAGAGTTTCTTTACCACCATTAGATACCACACAACCGCTATAGACTCTTCTAGCAACCACAGAGTCACCCACCGGGGTTGAAATAAAAGGGTTCGGGGATACACTCGGGACAGAAACCAAAATGCATAGCCATAAATGGGGTCACATAAGAAAGACTAGACCACGAATCAATCAAGGTGATCGCTCGCTATCTGGCTGGAAAAGATGGTCCGGAAGCTTCCTCTCTCCCAGCAATACACATTAAAATAAAAGAGTCATAACATACCAGTGACAATATCGGGAGATGCCTCAGAGTCCTGGCGGGTAGCAAAAGCATATAAGCAATTTCGGCAAGCATCGATACTAGAAGCAGATGCAACACCCTTTGGTGCATGAGCTGATGAAGTGGCAACAAGAATTTTATTTGCCTTAGAAAAAACCTTCGAAGGACAATCTCTCTGCAAGTGAATACTCTGACCATATTTGATACACCTGTTCCTCCCTTCTTCATAAAACCCATGGTGCACTTACCTGTAGAATCTACAAGGAGGATAAGATGGAGCGGATTGAGCCCCACCAACCTGGTATTGGGCACCCTGTGCCCTAAATCCACTATCAGGATAAGAATGACGGTTACCCAATAACTTTGGATAAGGAGCACTAGCCGTAGAGTAGGAACCAGAACTCCCCCACTTCTTCATAGACCACTTTTCATCATCTCTACCACACTTCTATTGACCTCTGCCCTGATCAGAAAATCTAAACTTCTTATTCTCCCTCTTCTCAATTTCAGCCTGCCTCTTCTTCTCTTTCTTGACTTGCTGCATACATATAAATAATCTGGAGATATCCATATACTTATTTAACAAGTCATCCTTACTCTCTAGAATCAAATCACGTGACAATCCAAAAGAAAATTTCCTCATTATATCCCTCATGCTAGACACTAACTTTGGAGAATATCGGGACAACTGATAGAATTTCAAGGCATACTCCTTGACTGTCATCCCGCCTTGCTTCAGATTAACAAAATTTTCTTCTTTTTCCTCTCTCAACTCCCAAGGAAAAAATCAGTCCAGAAGTGCACTAAAGAAATTATTCCATAGTGCGGATTCGACATTATCTCCCCTAGATTGTTCCAATTCCTTCTACTATGTGTATGTTTCCTTCAATTGATAGGCAACATATTCTACACCTTCCACATTAGTAACAAGCATAACACTAAAGTTGTTCTCCATCTCTTCGATGAAAACTTGAGGATCTTCCTCAACCGTAACACCAGTGAACACATGAGGGATTAACCTTATAAACTGGCCAACCCTTGTGGTATCATAAGATGAAGTAACAAGAGTTACATGCTAAAACTAAGAAGCTATCAACTGAGCCAACATATGAATGGACTAATGAATTCCACATTCGACACATCAGCCTGAGGAGCTCGAGAATGACTAGAGGGGACCGATGGAACTCCAGGAGAGAAATTGGGAACTGGACCCCTAGACTAGGTCTGTACTATATAAGCAGGGTGTGTTCCATCAACATTGTCCTCAAGTGGGACAAAGGAGTTTTCATGAGCTTCAGATCGTCTGGGAGGTATGATGTATAAAGCGAACAAACAAGAATTAGGGAGACTCAAGACCTTAGACTCTACAGCTTGAAATAGAACAATAAGAAAGGGAAACAATCCTAAATATATCATAGCCTCTCCCTTATAAGTATGGCATGCTACACACCCATAAAAAAGACTCTACTTAACACAACTTTGTCGGACACCCAATGACACCAAACCTAGATTTTGATACCATCTCTGTCACGACCTAAACCAGGTCTTGACCTTGATGGGTATCTCAAGTGCCATGTGGACAAGGATCACACATTGTACCTATCCAAACCAAACACACCACACCCTAAGGTCGACTGAATTTCGAGCATATAATAAGATAAGAGTACATCAATTTAAAGGTATTAAAATAAGTCTATAACCAAAAATAACCAATACCAGTTTCAATGCCAATACTAATATCAATGATAATACCAATACCGATACCTCCCATGCCAACAGTAGTTTGACAAAGCCTCTAATCAAAACCAAAGAGTATCCAGTTGGGACATGCCCTCGACCATAGATAAAAACCAAGACCAAAGAAATAGTCAAAATATAAATGAATTCATAACCATAAAATGGGGTCTTCCGAAGTATGGATGCTCACCACTTTACTCTGACTCGCTAGCTGATCCCAAATCTAAGTCACTAGACAAGAGGAGTAGAAGTATGACCAATTCTTACCTCGTGTGGGGATACAACATTCGAAGACAGTTAGTGGGGTGAACGCTAGCATATAACTCGGGGATAGGACTAACATAATGATATGATCAACAGTTTAAAAATCATTCAAAACCAATGCACATAATCAAATGTATAAACATATACATATATATGCATATATATCACATGCTGGGATAGGGAACAAGATTTAACATGCATTTAAAAAGCTTAGCCTAGACTGTGTAGTTCAACCAAAATAGAATAGTACCTACGAGCTATATGGGCCCCAGCTCTCAACCCCTGGTCAGGCCCCAATGCGTGTAGCCGCACGAACCAGAGAGTAATCTCATATATATACACATAGGGGACTCGAACCCTTCAACGTATACCAAGGTGACTTAAGCACCCGATCATATAATAATTTATGAGGGACTCGAACCTCCCTAATCATGAAATAATAATAATAAGGAAGACTCAAACCTCTCTGGTCACTTTTACCCCCGCGTTGGCAAATGAGGTTTCCATTATTGGTCACTCAGACCTTCACTTTTACGACTCAGCTACACAACCCTTATTAAAGCCCACAAAATAATTTTCATACATTCCCATTCAATGAACCAAAATACACTTTTAGGCATACATTGTTGGTATCATCATACCAACTACACTTAAAAGGTAACACATCATGCCAAAATAATTTCTATTAACTTGGGGAGAACAACTCCCTTTGTTCATTAATACCCATTGAGGAACACCGATTTTTTTTGTTTATTAAATCATTCCATTATATTTTAAATACTTCCTTATATCATGCAATAGTTCAAGATAAGTTCAATTTTATAAATTCCCATGATTCTCATAACTAAAAACCAATTTCACATTATGGGGTTGGGGTTATAACCACTTTAAAGCCATAATTTTGGAAAAATGACAATTCCTTAGTTCATTCACCATACCCATGCACCCACATGTTCAAAACCATATTAAAACCATAAAAATCATATTTATAAACCATGAGAAACATTATTCAATCCATAACATTCAAACCCCCCAACCTTTGTAGTAAAAAACAAAATAATACATTAAATCACATGCTTTTGTAAAATTAATAATGAGGGAAGAGTAATATGCATGAATCACAAAGATTTATAGAGAGAAATCAACCCTTGAGACCTTAGATGACCAAATAGGTAAAACCCTAGCTTTACTTGTTTGAGAGAATTTAGAGAAATTGTTTACTATATTAAAGTGTTAAATGAATACTTCAAAAGTGTTTTATGGACGTACGGTCTAAAGGGTTTTATGAAGGAAATGTCTAAAGTTCCCCCTACTTAAAAGTTGGAAAATTATCATCTTTGGATATGAGTCAATCCCTTGACTCGTACCTACACCTTATGACTCGTGACCCCGAGTCATAACCAGAACAGTCTTCAGGATCCCCAACACTGTTATCCTTACGACTCCACCCACCAACTTGTAACATAACCCTATAACTCATAAGGTCCTACTCATTACTAGAGCAGAACCAAATAGGGTAAACACTGGACATCCTACGGTTTAATCGTTATGGCTCGTAATGAGTCCTTACAGATCTTAGTGAGGCATTTGTACTCAGAGAAGAATCAAGCCTCAAACTTATTAGTTTGGGTATGATACATTCTAATGAGTCATAAAGACACCTTACGACTCCGGGGGTCCAATCGGATCCAAGAGAGTGAGCCCAAAGATTAAGAAATTTTCATGGACCAAAATCTGGGGTATTTTAGAAGCCCCTTAATGTTCCATAATTCTTTGGACCTTAATGACGTTGAGATTCCATAGATGCTATCATTTTCTCCTAATTAAAGAAGACTCATCCTCAAATCTTGACATTGACTATATATGCTCCTTCAATGGAATTTGAGCCACCATGGTTGCTATCAAAGTTGCACCTCCACCTTTGAAGATCCTCAGAGGCAATATGGGTATCAATCCTATAGGTGTGTGCTGTTGCATTCTTTGCCCCTATGATGGAAAGATTATTTTAACTCTCCGATGATGTGCCCAAATGAGAGAGAATACTTAGTAGAATAGGTGATTATTTAGAAGCCTAACTTCAAAAAGAACTATAGTATCTAGTCTTTTATAGATAGCTCAGCTAAACCCAGATCTTGCTTTGTTGTCCTCTATATCTTTGCAGCTGACAAGGGTGCCATTCCAAGGGTAAAAATTAATGTGGTTGGTCTGCTGAGATTGACATTATTTGTATCCCTCTTCATAGAGAATTTTTACTTTGAAATCGGGTATTTGGGGTTCACACTTATCCATTCTCCTTAAGATTTAGTCAAACCCTATTTTTAATTTTAATCTCTAAATCTGTGCAATATGCAAGATTTCACTTGGACAATTGGCTCCCACAGTTTGGATAGGAGTTTCTTTCCTGCTCATTATCATATTTGCCCCTGGGATCCCCTGCTCGCCCGAGCACTTCATCCTTATATACAATTCCTAATCATTCAAGGGAAATTTCTCATGGTCACGCATCAATGGATGAAAAACATCCTTTCAAATCTAGATGAAAGAGGTTGCTAGTGGCTTGATAAATTTATGTTTGTTCATACCAAGCATCTTCTTCACAGTGCGGTCTTACTGGAAGAATGGAACTACTATTGTAAGTATTTTGCTCCCATTACTCAAGATTTCTCTAGGGTTTGATATCCCTTGTCTGAAGAAGAATTCCTCTTTTTACCAATCCTTGTACTATTTCATTCGTCAAAATACGCCCTTGGGTCCATAAGTTTCTTAGAAACACGAGCTTAAAGAGTGAAATTGGTATTTTATTTTTGAGAAAATGGGTTGGTTCTTTCCTGACCACAGTGAATGCAACATCACTTTTTCTGTCTATTTGTTAATATTATCATTCAATTTTTCTCCTTACTTAGGGATAAAAGTCTCATAGATAAAGAATGATGGGATAGTTCTCCTGACCCCATTAAGTATATATTCCACCTTCTTCAATAGTCAAAGATAAAAAAGAGAAAAGAGCTCAAGCAAGGTGCTATGGAAAAGAAAAGGAAGAAAACCATTGTTGGTGAACCCTCTCTTTAGGGTAACCATTTAAAAAAAAGTACTATATGTTGATGAATGAACGGTTGGCCACAAATGGTTTAGTCCTTGAACAACTCTTTTATATCCCGTGCTACAAGGAAAGCTTTAACATCACCAATCAACACATGATCACTTAAGCTAAGGCTATAACAACTAACATAAATGATATGTTCTTATCACACATTTTTTATCCAATAAATTCAAACTTTTAAACAACTAGTTTATGAATTCCTTGCTTAAGAACCAATTCTACGATATTAGCAAACTTGAGCAAGTCATCCAACCAAGAAATTAAATATGTCACCTACTTTTCATCAATCATGTGCCCTTATCATAAGAGAGTTTCCTATATTCACTCATAAATATATAGTTTATCACAAGAATAGGTATACGAATAAAATTATGCTCACTCTCATAAATAATTTCACATGCAACGTATGATGAACCATAAGCTTGCCCTTACTATACTGCTCCATTATTATATAAACATAAAAATTCAAAATCTGGGTTGTAATGTAGGTTAAGGGATGGGTAGGAATTATTTTGGCCAATAATAGTGACTATATTCCCTAAGCACTTCAGTACATCATATTTTCTCACTAAGCGCCTTCTTCAATCAACTAACTTCTTCCTCTACTCTTTTCATCCATAGACTTTCTTTATTTTCCCATCTCTTTAAGAATGTTCACATACCACTAGTGAGGAGTACTAAATTCTCAAACACTTATTCACTTCTTTTATATTTTTTTTCTTATCCCTACCAATAACACATGAATCTTTAATCACTTGCACCCTTAATCTTTTCTATAGGCTTCCAACTCAACTATTTCCCTTCTTCAATTCTCACTCTTTATAACTATTATAGTTCAATAAAGCTCTTAATTTTTTTTTTGGATCAAATTAATAGTCAATTAGAAAAAGGAATAAGCTTCATTTGTGGCTACACAGAATAGGTTAAAGTCTCAACTGGGTTAACTAGGATCATCTATTGTGGGTAGGTAAAGCAAATGATAAAAATAGGTCTAATCAACGAAATGCATATATCATTTTATAAACTCAATATTCGTTATTTCTCTTTGCAAACATACCGGGCAAATTCTAGACATCAATATGAAACCCTGGAATATCACAGATACCTAACACTCATGGAATTTATTCAAATCAAGAAGGATCTATACAAACTCTCAATCAAGAAGATACAAGAGTTCAAATTCAAGATAAAATCATACAAAAGTCAAGTAAAAGAGCTTAGGTGTCTTAAAGAAGTCATTCAATTCATGCATCATGCTTTTAAATATAAAACCAAATTGTATCAATTAGTCACGCGTAACACCTAATAAGAGAACTTAGTATTCAATAAGTGAAAAGTTCTATGATTCTTAATGACTAATTTTCCCTTAAGATGGTTGTCATTCATCTATCATCTAGAAAAGTCCCTAACTATGATTGAAATTTTTTAAATTTACTTCTAAAAAGGATAGTCATCTTAAAGGACTCCCCCTAAAAAAGAACTGAAAAGGAAAATCAAGGGATGGGTGAAGTGTGCGTCTATGACAGAACTAAAGAGATACAAAAACTAAAAACTATTCCAATATAACGGACAAAAGAAAATCTTTTCAGTTTTTTTTAATTTAAAGAAAAAATGCAAAAGAATCCTATAACATACTTTACATAAACAATCAAAAGATTTCCACCTCACACTTGAAATTATTCTATACCACCCAAGCATAAATAAAAATTAGAACAACAATTAGCATGTTCCCTGAGGCCTATCTAACAACATGTTACTCTCTAAAATCTCCATCATAGAGGTCAGAGGACCCCACAGTTATGCTTTTACCGTGCTCCTTAGCTTAGATTTTAGGTACTTAGTTTTTCCCTCATCTGCAAAACCAACAAAGTAAAAACAAATGTGCAGGTGACACCATAGAAAATATTAAAAACTACCTCCTTACAACTTGGGTTTTCTCCCAAGGAGTGCCTAATTTATCACCATGACATGACTTATATCTCAATCGAAATTCAAGTCTCTATAATCCTCTTCTTTCATTTTCACACAACATTTTTCTTTTCGATACTCTACCCAGACTACCATCAAAATTTAGCCCTTTTCTTATCATCAAATCCCATTCAAGATTACGTTTAAGATCCTGTCAGTAGTTTAAAAAATTCATTAGGAGAGTTAGAATGATGGACATTCATAAGTTCATACTTCTTTATCACACACTCATCCCCTTTCACCTCGATAATCTTACATAGATCTCAATAATGCATAGGTTTATTGAGTGTTTTTACTCTCTGAAAGTAAAGTCTTCATCATTTACTCTCATATTTAAGTTTCCTTCCTTACATCAATCAAAGCTATAATGGTGGCTAAAAATGGATGTCCGAATATAATGGGCACCCTGTCATTTCCTTCATAATCAAGAACAAAAAAATTAGCTGGGATTTCAAACTTATTCGACCTTTATGTGAACATCCTCAATAATCTCCTATGGATCCATTCTAGATGTATTTGCAAGTTGTAGAACAATGGAGGAGGGTCTCAATTTACCCAAACAAAGTGTATTAAACATAAAAAGGGCATCAAATTTATACTTACCCTCAAGTCACACAAGTCTTGCACAACATCACTTTCACCAATTTGTATAAAGAAGGTGAAACTCCAAGTATCTTTAGTTTTATTGGAAGTTTGGTCATCATCATTGAACTACACTCCTCAGTAAGTGCTTTATTCTCCAAATCCATAAGTCACCTCTAATTTATTACCACCTCTTTTAGGTACTTCAGATATTTAGTCATAACCTGTAAAACATCAAGTAAAGGAAGATTTGTGTACAATTCACTAAAGAGCTAAAAGAACTTCTTAAAATATACATTCTATTAGGTTTCTTAGAGCCTTTAAAGTAATGGTGGTAGTATTCACTTTGTTGGCTTCTCAGCCGATTCAACAACCTTTTTTGCAACTACCTTCTCTGAAACCTGCTCTAAATCTAGTGTTGGTCTTGTAAACTCTTTTTACACCTCATGATTTTCTTACTTTTGAGTTTTTTGATGTGCCATGAACTTACCATACTTAAAATAAGGAATATTTGTAAGTATAAGGCCCATTTTTATGGATTTGATGTGTTTTCTAGTGTTTGTAGGTCTTAATGACTTAGAGAAGAAAATTTGCTAACAAATGGATAAAAAGGGCACCAGATTAGCCTTACCACAGTCATGGGATCTAACCACATTCGTTCTTAAGCTTTTGTACCATTGAATCAAAGATGCTATAATCAAAGGTCTCTTAGACGGAAGGAACCATGATTGTGAGTTGATAGCATAATCATACTATATGATTGTGAGAAGTAAGAGGACAAAACAAGGCTTTAAAATCTAAGTATGAGATGATCATATGAGAATAAGTCACGACCGTACTTTGATATGATGATCGTACCATGAGATCGTAGAATGAAGGCCAAGATCTGAAGGCTGCTAAACTTTATGTTATGTACTGAGCACCGTACCATTGAAGTCCTGAAAGTTGACAAGTCCAAGTACAAACCACGAGAGTCAAAGGATGATCGTGGGTCCTAACAACGATCATATCTTCTTCTCCTCCGAGGCCGCCGATACTATTTTCCTATTTTGTTTATGATAGGATTGGTTTTGTCTATAAATACGCTTGTGGTGTTATTTTTATGTGATACAGACTATTTAGATTGGAGATTGTTATTTTGGGAGGTTTTAAGACATATTCTTAGAATTTTACGAACATCATTCCTAGGTTTTAATTAAATATAAGATTTTGGAGTTTAACTCTCAATGTCAGTTCTTGACAGTTCTTTCATCTATGAATAATTCTTGCAATTATGAGTTTCTAAACACCACAACTGGGGTAGTGCAAACCATAATGAATTAACAAAATAGGTTAAGTGTGAGGCAAATCTAGACTGGTGAGCTTGCATATATTGGTGTTTCCCTCATTATAAGTGTCCTTCTAATAGATGCATCATTAAGAACTCACCTGTATTCTAAACTTGCTTAAGAAGGTATAAATTAAGATAAGGGAATAACAGTAGAGATTTAAAGCTATCAAACTTCATGTAGTAACTAGAGCCGTAATAGGGACAGTTAATCTCAGTCCAAGAACAAGGGTTAGAAGTGAAACACTCTGAGTTCAATAGGAAACAAGTGAAATTCATCTAATCAAGGTCGGAAGACGTTTAAATGAACCTATCTTGTTATATTTTGCATGCAATGCATTAGGATAGTTTTCTAGCATAAGCAACTTGTGGAGTTATGAACTCATGGGGATCACAATCCTAGTAATCATCTCATATTGATTACAAATTCAGAAAACAACAACCATTCTAATACACTTTTGTTTCACAAAAATTCCCCCTTCTTTTACTTAATTGCCAATTACCTTGACAAACACGTGATTGGATTTTTACCTATTCCCTATGGGTTCAAACCTAACCTTATTGGGTTCTATATTTGATTCAGAGACCGCTTTATACCTTTTAGGAGGTATAATTTAGGCGACATCAAATTTTGATATCGTTTCCAGGGAATATGGTTAAGGAATTCATTGATTAGGTTTGTCAAACTCTTGGTTTTATTTTCTGATTTTACTTTTCTACTATTTTAGGAAACACACTGGTGTATGCACCATACTCAGAGTTAAGGCAATTCCCTAATTCTAATTGATCCAGAACTTGAGATAACTCTGAGACAAAATCGAAGGATGAAGAAAAAAAAAGTTCATGATCAAGGAGCCCTGCTAGAAGGGGTTCATGCTGAACCAACAACTTCGATTTGGACACTTCAGCATGATGTTCAGGAAACTACGCTTGGTTAATAGCTGAAGAAAATGCTAGGCAAACAACTGCCTGAGGAGAAGCAAGGGTTACACAAGAAGGGACATATTGTCTAACTGCACTTTATATGAGGGACAGGTTGAGATGAAATAGGGGACAAAAATCCATCCAAAAATATCTACCTGTTTGTGATAATCTAGAGGAAAATTTGGGGTATGTAGAGTGATTGAGACAAGTGCTACCATTCTACTGGAATTATCTCAAGGTACAAAGTTTGATGTCACGAGTGTAATGATCCAACTACTGAACTTAAAAAGAGGTGTTTTTTGTCCTGCCTATGGATGAAGAATACATGCATATCATGAACTTTGTGGAGATCTGCACCTCATATAATCTACCTGGAGTGATTTAGGATGCTATTTGAATATGGTTATTTCCATTCTCCCTGATGGGAGAAGCTACTCTGTGGTTAGGGGAGTTTCCTCTAGGATCTATTACTACTTGGAATGAGTTGAGGACTCAATTATTGGATTGAGTTTTCTCTCCTTCCAGAATGTTGTAATTGAAAGATGAAATATAGAAATTTTGATAGTTGTATTCAGAGGCATTATATGATGTTAGACCAAAATTATATATTTTTAGTAATTATCTGTCTCATATTTAGTATTTTTATTTATTCTTTTTGAGCATTTATTTTATTAATTATGTCTAATATCATATTTTGATGTGTAGGATTAAAATGACATGAAGATGAAAAGATTTGGAGCTAAAATAAATTAAAGACGGATGATTACACAAGAAAATCAAGAAACCAACTTAATGGAATAAATTTATTAATATAATAAAAAGTGATCCTAAATGAATTTCAAATCTCTGCCATTCCAGTGACTGCTCGCGATTGAGGCGTGACATGTGGAATCCTTGTAGTCTGCTTTTATTTATCCCAGTCCATTATGGACTAAGTTATTTTATTTAGAATTTTTTCCTACACCTATAAATATTTCATAAAATCAATTTTTACATAACTTTTGGCTTAGAGAGAGCTAGAAGCCGCCATGGAGGCTGGGAAAAATTGATTTAATATTTTTTCTCCTTTATTATTTACTTTTACGTTTTTCTTTGGATGATTTATTGTAATTGCTCTATGTCTATGTAGAGTTAAACTTCCCATTCAAGGATTATGGTAGTTGACAATATGATTATTTAGAAATTTATTGATTTGATTTATTTGATTATCATAATAGTTTTTCTTAGATTTTTGTGCTTACTATTTTTATGCTTAGCTACCATTAAAATAAATTTTTATTCTTATTGTAAATCTAGAAGGAGAATCAATGAGATAGAAAGAAGAATATAGGGACTAAGATCTTTACTTTAGTAAAATAAATAATTGATTTGTGGCTAGGATAGGAATATACCTTAATCTCCTTACTTGATTATAAAATGGGAAGATATATAAATGCATTCAGATTGAGTTATCACATCTCCACTCAAGTGTTTAAGATTAGAATAATAGGGTAAATGATGTCCCAATAGTGATATAAGTCGTGAGGCCTTAAGAGGTTAAGTAAGGAAATGTCCAGAGTACCCCCAACTTAAACTGCTTAAATTCCCGTCAGATAGTACTAGTACCCATGCCAGTCGTACCTTCCAATACGAGTGGTACCTACCACTCATACCCTAGCCTCCCCCTTGGACCCAACACTGTCCACCATACAACTTACCCTAACTAAGTCGTACCCAAACCATACGATTAGTACCTCTAAACCGTATCCCTAGCAGAATAGAATCAAAGAAAGTTTGAACACTGTCTACCATATGAGTCAATGGTACGACTCATACCCTAACTTACGGATCATGGAGAGCGACTCGTACTCAAATTCAAGTTAAGTTACTAAGTCTCAGATTAAGTGAAGGAAAAACCCATATCATACAATTCGTCACCAACCATAAGACTCGTACCAACTAAGTCATACCCATTCCAGAAACCAATCCAACCCACCAACCAACACTGGTTAGCATACGACCAAGAGCATACCAAACGTACCCCATCATATGAATGGTACCCACAAGTCATATGATGTCCAGAATCCAAAAATTCAGGAAATTTTCTAAGGGTCCAAAACCCAGGGTGTTTCAATATGTAAACAAACTATGCTATCCTATCAAGTTTGACATTTCAGACTCAATGGCACAATTATAATTTTCATTCGAGGTCGCTTCGATGAAAAATGGGTCTCACACCCATATACCATTTTTCTTAACTTTCAGCCAATAGCCCAAATTGAGTCTGGGAATCTTGGGCCCGGACCAAGGGTCCCCTATCCTAAAATCAATGGTTTGAAGCTATTAGAACAGTCAGAATTTGCATACAAGGTATTTTGACTAAAATTTTCATTGAACAACCAATTTGAACTAGCAAAGACTTCAAAAATGAGTGAAAATACAAAAAAAGACCTGGAGGGTCATTACAATATCCAATACTGATACACTAAAACAAACTAATAACCGAATTTAAGGACTTGAGTCACAAAAATCAGCAACCACAAGACAAAGAAAACAACACATAGAAAGGAGATGAAAAAGAAGATTGCATAAATGTAAAGGATAGGCAATGAGACCCTCACCAACACCAATGAATAGCACCAAGGTATGTATCAAATACAAGACACAAAACACCAATATTGGATTAAACCTCACTCTTAGGTGGACCAAAGGGATCAAGTCCTTAAGCACCACCTTTCTTTGCCAAAGTGCCAATACAAGATTGACCTTGATTCTAATGTCTTTTTCAAGACCTATATCTAATCTAAGAGAAAACTACACTAAGAGTAATACTCCATTTCAATTCATCAAAGTCTAATAAAAATAAGAGCTAAGGTGTCTATTTATACTATTACAAGATAATGACTCAAATGCTCTTAATGAGGGCTAAAAAAAGGGCGCCTCTTGAGTGTTGAAATGTAGTGTATAAAGTCCACTTTTCCCTTAATGAGAGGCGCCTCTTGACTGTAACAACCCCTCTTCCCTTCTTCACTTGACCAAGGCTTCAAAATACTCCAAAAAGGTCTTCAATTGCTTGCCAATTCTGAAGCTTGAACCTTAGACAATGTCTCGTGCTGTTGGTGCTACTTGTGCTTGTATCAAATACTAAAAGAACTTTCGTCTATGAAAGTAAAGAATTAGGATATACCTGAAGCCATGAATAGGTGAGGATACTGGGTCTATATCTCAGTCTTGATCTCCCAAGTAGCCTCCTCTTCTAGTCTATGCCTCCACTGAACCTTAACTATGAGAATCTCCCTAATACGCAACCACCTGACATCACTAGCCAATATGAGCATAGGCTCCTTCACGAAGGTCAACTGCTAATCCAACTAGATCGAGTCCCATCTAAGCACATGAGACGGATCAAGAATATATCACCACAAAATAGAAACATTGAAAATAGATGGACAACAACAAAATCTGGGAGTAAGGCTAACTCATAAGCCACCTCACCAACTGTGCAAAGAATCTCAAGGGTCCAGTATATCTGGGGCTGAGCTTGCCTTTCCTCCCTAACCTCACCTCACCCTTCATAGGTAATACACAGAGGAATACTCAATCACTAAATTCAAATCTCAAGGCACAAAGTCTATAACTTGTATAAGACTTCTGCCTACTCTAAGCTGCCCTCAACCTATCCTGAATCACCTTGACTCTATCCATCGACTCCTGAAGCAAGTTAGTACCACAGGGTCTAACCTCTGCGGTCTCAAACCAACCAATCAGAGAATGACATCGCCTACCATATAAAGCCTCGGAAGGTGCCATCTAAATATTCAAATGATAGCTATTATTATAAGCGAATTTTGCCCAAGCAAAGTGTTGCTCCCATTGACCTCCAAAATCCATAACATAGGCTTAGAGCATATCCTCGAGAACTTGAATTGTTTGCTCCGACTGCCTGTCAGTCTGTGGGTGGAAAGCTGTATTAAGATCCACCTAAGTACCCAATTCCTCCTGAAAAGCTCTCTAAAATCTGAAAGCGAACACTAAACCCCATTCTGAAATAATAGATATAAGCATACTATGTAAACAGACTATCTCACAAACATAGATACAGTCTAAACTCTCAGCACTGAAGGACATCTGAGTGGGAATGAAATGTACCGACTTGGTCAACCGGTACCCAAATACCATCAAAACCATAAGAGGTGCAAGGCAATCCACTAATAACGTCATTGATAATCCGCTCCCACTTCCACTTGGGAATGGGCAACCTCTAAATCAATCTACCAAGACTCTAATGCTCGGCCTTCACCTACTAACAACATAGGCAACTAGCTACAAAGTCCTCTATATCTCTCTTTATACCACTCCATCAATAATGTTGTCTCAAATCTCTATACATTAGCTGTACGCCAAAGAATAAAATATCTAAAGTTGTGAGACTTATCCAAAATCAACTAAATCAAGTCATCAACCCTCAAAACACAAATACAACCATCAAATTACAAAACACCCTCTTAATCTATGGTAGCCCTCATAAATGCACCGAATAACACCTGATCATAGATGATGCAAAGTTTTTTATCCTCAAAATGATGACTCTAAATCTACTGAAATTACAAAGACCATGCCTCAAAAACTGCAAGAATCCTACTAGGGTTTAAATATCAAGTCTCACCAACAAGTTGGCTAAGGACTGAATGTCCCATGCTAACGACCTCAGAGAAACTAAAATACAAGCAAAAATACCCATAATCACTGCCTTTTGACTCAAGACATCCGTTACAATATTTTTCTTGCCCGGATGATACAAGATAGAGATGACATAATCCTCGAGCAACTCCATACATCTATGCTTCCTAGAATCAAGATCTCTTCGGGTCATAAGATGATAAAGACTATGATGATATGTGAAGATCTCAAAGTGTACACCAAAAAGATAATGCCTCTAAATCTTAAGCGCAAAAACTACCGCTGCCAACTCCAAATCATGAGTATGGTTGTTGTTCTCATGCACCTTTAGTTGCCTTGAAGGTTATGAAATAACACGACCCTGCTGCATCAATGCACAACCCAAAATAACACTAGAAGTATCATAATACACGGTTGCATCCTAAACCCTCAACAAGAAGAGTCAAGATAGGAGCTGAAGTAAGAAACTCCTTGATCTTTTGAAAGCTCAACTCATACTCTTCGAACCATCAGAAAGGAACTTCCTTTGGAGTTAATCTGGTCATAGACACTTCAATTATAGCAAATCTCTTTATGAAACATCTATAGTAATTTGCCAACCCAATGAAAATATGAACCTCAAGTGATAATGTAGGCCTGTCCCAATCAAGAATGACGTCAATCTTTATGGGATCTACTATAATCCCATTTTTAGAGACCACACACCCAATGAATGCCACCGACTAAAGCTAGAACTCACACTTAGAGAATTTGGCAAAAAATATATGATCTCTCAAGGTTTGGAGCACAATCCTGAAATGCTGCACATGCTCCTCTTTATTCCTCGAATACACAAGGATGTCATCGATGAACACAATCATAAATAAATTTAAATAAGGCCTGAACATGTGGTTAGTCAAATCCATAAATGTAGCTGGGGCGTTCATCAACCTAAAAGAATCACTAGAAACTCATAACCACCATAATAGGTCATCAAAAGCTTTCTTTAGGATATCCTCATCCCGAATCCTCAACTGATGATAATCAAACCTCAAGTCAATCTTAGAGAATATCGCTGCTCCCTAAAGCTGGTCAAATAAATCACTAATGCAAGGCATAGGATATCGGTTCTTCACCGTCACCTTATTAAGATACCTATAATAAATTGTAATACCTCAAGAGTACACCCTGGATGCCACACGATACTTATGACCTCGAAGGACCACAAGCTAACCCATGACTGATATCTGCTGTGAGCACTGAATAGTACAACTAAAATAAATACGAAATTAGGCTGAATTTCCATAAGGTTCAAAATTCTAAATACTGATAAATAATAATATCTGGTAAAAATATCTAAAAACTAAACACTGTCTGAACTAATCTAGTCTAAAAGCCTCTAACTGAACTGTCTAAATCTGGAGTTAATGGGATAAGCCCCCAAATAACTCCAACTACTGAACTACTACTAAACTAAAATAAATCATATCCACGATAAATTAGGACTCACTACTAAATCTGCAACTACTGACTGGATCTATCTAAATGCGGTCAGGATCTTGAGCATCCGAACCTATTATATGAGACATTATAGAGCAAAAAAAGAGTATACAGTCAGTATGCGGAATGTACTGGTATGCTAGATGAGGTAAGAATGATGCAAGGGTTCATATGCATGAACAAGAACTGATTAAATGATATAAAGTAACTGAATATAAGAGTTTGTGGATAACTGATACTACGAAAATCACTGAGTATGCAATACTATACATATACGTATAGACTGTAACTGAGCTTTTCTGAAGCTAAGCACTGAGTTCTGATAACAGAGTAACTGAAGGTTTGTGGAGGATTTCTTGAGATTGCTCTTGGTTTCTTGGGGTTAGGGTTTTGTATTGTAGAGAGAAAGCTCTTGATTTTGGAAAAAAATTGAATAATGAATGACATAAAATGTTTTTAGGGCTATAATCCCATATCTAGACGTAATAAAATCAGGGGAAAAGACAAATTTAACCCTGGATGAAACTTTGAGTTTTCGTTGAAAATTTCCAAAATTACCCCTGGCGCGACGTGGTAGAATCGCACCGGCTCACTAGAAAGTGGACAACTGGGAACTGGGCTGATGGCATAATGTGGAGTCATTGTGGTGCCTCACTGAATGGGAAACTGGGCCTTGGCGCGACGCGACATTATCTCAGAGCAACACTGGAAAATTGACAATTGGGAAATTGGATGGTGGTGCAACGCGGTGGTATCGGTTTGGCTCACTGGAAAATGATAATTGCCATTTGCACTGTCTCCGTAACGCGCTGAAGTACTAGGTGGTACACTGTTTCACTAAAATGACTCAAACTCTTCACTCGGGTATCGAATTTGGGTGAATTTTATATCGTTGGAAAGCTAATTTAATTTCCTACGCAATGACAGGCTCTAAACTAAAAAAATACTAAGTATTTCAATTTTTTTACATAGGATTACTCATTTACTAAGAGTTAAATTAAGCTAGGGAAACACGGGGTATTACGATATCTCCCCCTTGGGAACATTCATCCTAGAATGAGACTAATCAAGCTGAGAAATGTTGATAGACTTAGTTTACATATTAATCATGCACGGCTAAAGCATGACTACTTGACTGAAACTACTGATACATTGAGTTTACATACTGACCATGCATATCTGATGCATGAAACATGACTGAACTAATTCATGAACGCATGACTGGATATGCAACGGTAATGGATACAAAGTTTATAACTGTAACTGCATCATAGAACTGAGTAAGCCTAAGAAAGATCATCACCTTAAGCTAAGAATACTGTTGAACCTGAGATTATTTACTGAACATGTATGAACGGGAACATGAGAACATGACTGAGTCTAAAACATAATATATGAACTGAATACCATAAACTAAACTGATTCCATGAATATATATGCCATGCCATGGGAATGTCCATACAACTGAGATTGGAATGAGAGAGTAAACTTATGAGTACCCATTACTCTAAACTGGAATCATTATGCGAAGATAAAATAAAAGGTTTAGGACATGAAAGCTCGGGGGTTATAGTGCATCTCCCCATTGGGACATTATGTCCCTCAAAGAATGTTGACTTAGCTAAGATACTGATGAAAAGCTGAGACGATGCACGGGGCATCTACTAACTAAATTGTGACTGAGTATTTGGGGTCTGAAACTGAGGCAGGTCACATGAATTGGGCTAAACTCATAACTACAAGGATGCTCCATCTTGGAATGGGCATATTCGAGAGACTACGGATAGGGCAACTGGGCGTAAAAATGGGAAACCTTATGAACTTATCTGCCTGACTACTAAACTGAACTCCTGGCTTTATGGACTAACTAATATTGAAAGCTTATACTCAACTGGAGCATTTCTTGACACTCTTTCTATAAAGTTTTACTGACTTTAGGGAGCAAGGAAATGTTGATATGGTCTGAATGAGACATTTGTATAAGAAATCACAACATGGCTTAAATTCTGTAATATGGACACTAATAACTCTAGCTACTTAGGTCTGATCTAGATTGAATTCTCCCACTATGTTCAAGCCTACTTAAATCTTCAAAATGCATTTAGCCCTTTACATATCATCATGACATTCAAGACTTTCTTCATAACTAAATCCTCATGTAAAACTAGCACGCAACAATCTTTTCTTAACATGAAATATTTACTCTCTCCCTTCAATAAAATTAATCATCAATACATCATTCCATAAGGAGAGTTCACTGATGGTTAAAACATGGGGACCTGAAGCATGGATTGACACTATACTAAACTTGACACTTAACTCAGGCCTGAGTAATAGAACATCAACATTTTGGACTTTATCAAGAGATTTAAATTGAGGATATGCATGCTGAAATCCAAATTTAGCTAATCATTAGGAGTATAGCATAAGTCATGGAAACTGAGCACACTGTAGAGCATGAGTACATGAGTCATGAGCTGCATGACCTGAGTTTGGAGTTTCTGTGTTTAGGAAATGTGGTTCGTAACACTAAGTGAACTAAAATTGCTCGTACTAGAAACTTTAAGTGTACTTGATTTTCGATAACGTGCACGAATAAGAGCTATGATTATAGAACTGATATTTACTGCATGAGTAGATATCATGATAGCTAAACTGCAATACTTTCCATTGAGGTAAGGACGGGTTGGGAATCAACCACTCCCACTGCTTTTCTACACATACTCACATTACTAGTAAAATTTGAAGGCCTAACTTTGTAAGATATCATAACCAGACAGTTCCTGTACACCTGCCGGTCTATGATAGACTAGCCTACTAGGGTGGAGACTGAGAAAGGTTCTGTTAAGGTTTCCGATCTAACTTTGAAATTGACTGCTATGTAAGGAATTACATAAGATAGAGAAGCTCCTGGATCAAATAAGACAAAACATGTTAATGGATGATTCGTAACGTACTAGTAACTATGTCAGGAGAACTTTCCTAATCTTGTCTGGATTGAAGTGCATAAAGCCTATTTGGGCGTTGCCCAGTGATAGCACTGGAAGTAGCAACCTGCTAATTCGAGCAACTGGACTGAGCTGAAGGACGGTTGGACTGACCTTGTTGTTGCAAATCTTTTCCCTCTGACCCATAACTCTACACTCTCGCATCTTGTGGCATGGCTTACCACATCCAAAACATACATCACTGCCAGCTCTACATACACCTAGGAGATGTCTACCACATTCTTTGTAAAGAGGATAGGTATGACTACTGCTCACACTACCCTGGGTTTTAGAGCCTGGTGTCCCATCATAACTGCTATTCCTGAACTTTGGTAATGGCACACTAGCTGAGGACAGAGTTGGAACTGAAGATTATAGATGAAACTGGGAACGATTGCCGCTTTCTAACTTAGGCTAATTGAAATTAAAACTACCTATTCTAGCTCTCTTGTTCTTTCTCTCCTTATTCTTAAGCTTCTGCTCCTTAATTTGTTTTGTATGAACTATATGCCTAGAGATGTCCATCTTCTTAATCAATATTGCAATTCTGCATTCCTAAACCATACTATTTGACACCTAGACATGAACTTGCTCATTTTGGACCTATTGTCTGCTACTACATGGGGAGCATACCTAGCTAACTGAGTAAACTTAAGGGAATACTCTTTCACACTCATACTGCCTTGCCTGAGATTGAAGAACTATAACACCTTGGCTTCTCTCAGCTCTAAGGGAAAGAATCTATCTAGAAAAGCAGTAGCAAACTCTTCCTATTCTATGGGCCCTATATCTGTGCCCCTGTTTTCCTTCCACTACTTAAACCACGTATGAGCTACATCTTGTATCTAATAGGTAGATAACTCAGCACTCTCACTGGAAGTCACTCCCATAATATCTGTGACTTTCTAAACCAAATCGAGGTACTCCTGTGGATCCTCTTCTGACTTAGATCCTGAGAATAGGGGAGGATTCATTTAGGTGAAGTCCCAAATCCTGGTTGTAGTAGTATTGGCCACTGGGTTGTACTGAACAACATTTAGCCATTTATTCTGAGCTATTACAAAATTTTCTAGAGTAGTGAATGTAGCTCTAAATTCTGCATGAGAGACATGCTTATTCAGGTGATCTCCCTAAACTGGTGGAGGTGCGGACTGATTCTCGTTTCTTCTTTTGCTGTTCTCTCTGGGAGGCATTTTCTGTAAATAGAAGAAAAAGTTGGATTAGATAGAGATCTTAACTTGAGCTCATGATGACTCGCACGATATAAACACTGAAAGAAAGGAAACTTTTTCTAAAACATCTTATAGCCTCCTATCCATAAGTGTGGCGCGCTACTCACCCAAGCACAAAACTCTACTTGATGTGGATTTCAGACTCCCTAGGACTCTGTTGAACCTTACGATCTGATACCAAGTTTGTAATGCCCCGAGAGTACACCCTAGATACCACACGGTGCTAAAGACCCAGAAGGACCACAAACGAACCCATTACTAATATCTACTGTAAGCACTGAATTGTAATACTAAAATAAAAGCCAAATTAGGATAAATTTCTATAAGGTTCAAAATCTAAATATTGATAAATAATAACATCTAGTAAAAATATCTGAAAACTAAACACTGTTTGAACTAGTCAAGTTTAAAAGCCTATAACTGAACTGTCTGAATATGGAGTTGATTGGAGAAACCCCCAACTAACTCCAACTATTGAACTACTGATAAACTAAAATGAATCATATCCCTGATAGATGAGGACTCACTACTAAATCTGTAACTACTGACTGGATCTATCTAAATGCGATTGGGATCTAGAGCGTCTAAACCTATGATACGAGACATCATAGCATAAAAAAAGAGTATGTAATTAGTACGTGGAATATACTGGTATGCTAGATGAGGTAAGGCTAAATGCAAAGGTTCATATGATGAACAAGAACTGATTGAATGATATAGAGTAATTGAATATAAGAGTACATGGATAACTGATAATATAAAAATCACTGAGTATGCAATACTGTACATATACATATAGACTGTAATTGAACTTTTATGAAGCTGAGCACTGAGTTCTAATAACTGAGTAACTAATATATGAAGTTACAGATAACTGATTTACTAATACGGATTGAATATTTCTGACAGTCCCGATTCTGTAAAATAAACTAATTTCTAAACTGAAGACTGAAACTGTAAGAGGTAATCATCTAACAGACATGCCCCAAATAAGATAAGATAACTGAGTTGGGGACCAATCTATAATCCCAATTGGAAGGGTGATAATACCTTGCCATGGGTACTAACATCTGCTATGGAATCAGTCCTATCTAATGGGTGACCCTTGAGATCAGTCCTAAACTAGCAGGTGATCCTTGAATATGTCAGTCTTATCTAACGGGTGACATCTCATTACCTATGCTGGTTACGTAGTTTTGGAACTTAGGGATTATTTCTAGGGACCAGTCATAACTAATGGGTGAGCCCCCATCCCTAGGCTCACTCGGTGCTAAATCCTACTCCCAACTGAATAGACACAGAACTGATTATACTGAACTGGACTGGAATGATACTAAGTCTACTGAGTTATCTTGAGTTCTGTAACTGACCGAGTTCTATTGATTGTGAAATGACTGATTCTATTCTGTAACTGACACTGGCTCTAGGTAAACGGCTAGATTGTTGGGTATTAAATACCCCCAGGACTCGATGGCATAAAAAAGAAAGACATAACATGATCATAAAGGCATAACAATACATGCTTGCTAACAATGCACTCATTTAGACATTTTGTCAAACACTTGATATACATGACCTTGTGCATGAATGAGATCATATAATAACATGACATGCTTTCACTAGTCAAATCACATAAGCATTTCATCAAACACTTGTAGGGCATAAGCTTGTACATAATTCAGACCACGTAATAACATGTCATGATTCCACTATATACTTCACATTGACAATTTAGCAAACACTTGGGGAGCATGGATTATTTACACGGTAATGGCCAACACATGATTATCATGATACATTAATAAATTTGTAAATTCAAGGGTTTATCAAGATAATCACATATTCATCACACATCCTATTTAATTTCATAAAATTTGCAATTAATTCATGGATTGAAACCCAACTAATATCATGAACATGAATTCAATCTAATTCAAACATGGAAATCATGAATTTGAGATCTTGTATGTTTAAAAAGGGTTCTTGGACTTCATGGGTGAAAGAGACCCATGAATTAATACCTAACATACCTTAGAAGAAGAGTTATTGAAGGTTCTTGGAGGATTTCTTAAGATTGATATTGGTTTCTTGGATTAGGGTTTTGCATTGTAGAGAGAAAGCTCTTGATCTTGGGGAAAAATTGACTAATGAATGACTTAAAAACATTTTTAGGGCTATAATCCCATATCTGTATGTAATAAAATCTGTGGAAAAGACTAATTTAACCCTGGATGAAACTTTGGCTTTCGGTAAAAAGATTTTGAAATTACCCCTTGGCGCGATGCGGTATAATCGTGCCAACTTATTGGAAAGTGGACAATTGGGAACTGGAATGATGGCATGATGCAGAACCATCACAGTGCCTCACTAAATGGGAAACTGGGCCTTGGCTCAACGCACGATTATCATGGAGCAACACTGGAAAAGTGACAATTGGGAAATTAGCTGGTGGCGCGATGCGGTGGTATCGCATTGGATGATGTGTGAGATAATGCTAACACATTTGATGCTTTTAACTAAGAATAATTGTGAAGTCTTAAGCAACTTTTGTCATTTTTGATTGGTTTATGTTTGATTTTGCAGTTTAAGCTGATATGACAGAGAACCAACAAGAATGGAAGCAAAGAAGTTGAAATCTGAAGAAATCTGAAGACAAGTGTGGCTGACGACATTTGTGATAAGTCATTAGCCCTGTGATAATTTATCAAGTTCGTCATTAGCAGTAAACAGAGAATTGGCCCAAGTTGAAAGATGTGATGACATTTTATGATAAGTCCTCAAGGGTTTGATAAGCTGTCAAGAATGTCGTCAGCCTGAGGTAGCATAGGAGAGCTGAAGCAGAGCTTTGATAATATTTTGTGATAGGCCATCACGAAACTGATAAGTTGTCAAGTTTATCATCAGCCTTAAACGGGAAGAGCCAAAACTGAAGAAGGAGCTGAAGACATTTGTGATAAGTAGTCAGCCTCTTGATAGGCTATCATAAATGTCGTCACCTAATCCGAGGGATTTTTGAATTCTATTATTTTGTTTCCATAATTAGGGTGAACTATTTAAAGCTTTGTTTTAGGGTTTTCGAGGAATTCCGCACATTGAGTTTTGAGCAATATAATTTGATACTTTCTCTCTCTACTTTTGGCTTGAGAAAGCAATTACTTTGAAGATATTATAATCATTATTTTGGGATTTCCTTGGTGATTTAATCTGAGAATCTATAGTTTCTATTCATCTTGTGGTAAGTTCATCTTTCAAAGCATGAATTCATCTAGTTGCTTCGATTTTTATGTCATGAGCGGCTAAATTCCTTTAACCTGAATTATTGGATTTAGGGTTAGGTCTTGATAAGGTGCTGAGTGATCAAGATTTGAAAGGTGGTAGGACTTCTTGATAATTCTGAGGTTTTAGTTAATGTCTGTTGGTTACAAACAATAGATAAAACCTACTTTGATTCGCTTGAGAAGGAAATCAAATATAGTAGGAAGTGAATTATCAACAAGGACTTGGAAATACTCCGTTTAATAATCAACGTTGTAATAAGGTTGGTTAACCTGAGGTAAAATATGGATAGTGAATATAAATTCCCTAAGTTCGAGAAGATTAGGTAATTAAATGCTTAAGTAGGTCAAGATACATTTAAGGATAACTTCAATAAAGATAACTTGTTGTCCTACCTACCGTGAGAATCCTGAACCACTAGTAGCATCTATCAAGTACCAAAATCCCTAGTGAACATAATTCTGGTTTTTCATAAACTCTTGATTATGAACACTGAAACTAACGTAACCAAAAATTTCTTGATAAACTAAAAACTCCCCATTTATGGAAACATCCAACTATCAGTTGATTAATTTGCAAATGACTTACGTTCACACCATATTCCTTGTGGTATTCGACCCCAACCTAGTTGGGTTTTATGTTGACAACGATCACTTACATTCTTATTGAAAGGTGTAGTTTGAGTGTTATCAAAAATGGCGCCGTTGCCGGGGAATTCGATTGTAAACTGAAGTTTGTGTGCGCAAATTGACTGTTAGTTAAGTTTCCTAGTTTTATGTTTATTTATTATTTTTGTTTATTTGCAGGATCTTTATAGTGTATGCCAAGAACCAGAAGTTCCGGAGAACCATTATTACCACTTAATCCAAAACCACAATGAATTGGAAGAATGGCAGAACAGCAAGAGGTTGACAGACTGGCAGCCTTAGCTCGAGCTCAGGTGAATGTGCAAAATGTCGGGCAACAAGAACGACATCCAAATCCTGAGGATGAAGATTTGGGAGATGAGGAGTTGCTGAATCCTGGTAACCCAAGGCGTGCAGAGCAGATAGCTGCACCAGTACGACGTAATATTAACAGGAACCGTTAGTTCCGAGAAAGACAAGAGTACCAGCCGGTCCAGTATGATCGCAATGATGATGATGATGGAATGGACGGAGTAGGTGCAACAGGTGCAATCATTCCTCCACCGTTGGCACCTGGGGACAAGTTCAACATTATGAGTACTATGATCCAACTCCCCAATCTAAAGGGGTTGTTTGGTGGCCTTCCTGGGGATGACCCAAACTTGCATCTGGTGAATTTTGTCACCATCTACAAATATTTTGATAACCCAGGAGTGGGACAGAATGCTATCCGATTGAGATTGTTTCCGTTGTCTCTGTCGGGGGAGGAAACATTGGGGCTAAATGAGCTGACACCCAATTCTATAACCAAATGAAGGCAGTTGAAAGGGGCTTTCCTAGAAAGGTTCTTTCCGCCTTCCAGGAGGGTACAATTGAGGGATGAGATCAACAACTTTAGGCAGTTCCCGACTGAAGCCTTGCATAAAACCTGGGAAAGATTCAAGAAGAAGATGACACAATGTCCGAACCACAACATGACGAACGTACATTTGATAGAGACTTTGTACAAGGCTCTTTACTCTGTTACAAAGACAATTGTAGACAATGTTGTTGGTGGTTCATTTGTTGATCTTATATTCTCAGAGGCTTCAGAGATGCTGGACAGAATGACCAAACAGATTCGGGCATGGCAAACCAGAGACTTTATGGTAGCCAGCCCCACTGCTTTTGTAGGTATTATTGTGGAATAATGCAGAAGAGAAGAGGAGCGTGACCAAGACATGGCTCACCTGAAAACACAGATGGACTTGCTAACCAAGCACTTGCTATCAGACAAGGTTGATAAGGTAAAAGTTGTGGGATCTCAGGATAGGATTGAGGCTAATGCAGAAGAAGAGGCTAACTATGTTAATAATCAGGGGGTTTTCGAGGCAATAGCCAAGGGAATCAAGGTTGGAACTTTTATGATAAGCCTGGTTATAAAGATAGAGAGCAGGGAAATTGGAGAAATAATAATGATAGGAGCGGGCTATATGTTTCTCCTGGAAATCATGAGGCTGCTTCATCAAGTTCTAAAAAGATGTCAATAGAGGACATGATGGCTAAGTTGTTGAAGGGAGTGGAGGCTACCAACTCTGGTGTGACCACTATGAAGACCGATCTGACATCCATCAATCAGTTGGTGCACTCACACTCCACCATAATCAAACAGTTGGAGCAGTAGATGAGCAACCTCTCTGCAGCATTCAACCAGAGGAAGAGCGGAACGTTACCAAGAGATACAGTCCAAAATCCACAGAATAATAGATCATACATGGATATTACCACTAGAAGTGGTAAGATATTACCTGGCCCTTCTGTGGGCAAACCTGTTGTTGATAAGGTAGTTGTTGATGAACCGAAAGAAGGAGGTCCAGTGAAGTCTGAGAAGTTGGATAATTCTGATGATGTTTTGGAGAAAGGTGAAGAGAAGGAGAAGGAGGTAGTGCTGAAAACTATCCAAAGACCACCACCTCCCTTTCCTCAACGATTGAAGAAGAAAACTGATGATGTAAAATTCAGAAAATTCATGGTAGTACTCAAGCAATTGACAATAAATGTGACTTTGGTTGAGTCACTTGAGAGAATGCCAGGATACGCGAAGTTCATGAAAGACCTTGTGACTAAGAAATGGAAGGTTAACCATGATCCAGAGGACAATCTCCTACATTGTGGTGTTATCTCTACAAGGTATTTAGTGCAAAAAAAGGCAGATCCGGGAGCATTTACCATCCCAAGAACTATTGGGTCCCTAAATTTCACAAAAGCACTATGCTATTTGGGAGCCAGTATAAACCTAATGCCACTTGCTGTGTATAAGAAACTGGGTTTGTGGGATCCTACCCTGACAAACATGCGGTTAGTGATGGTAGATAGGTCTGTGAAGTGGCCTGTGGGCATATTACACGATATATTGGTTAAGGTGGCCAATTTCATTCTGCCTGCTAATTTTGTTGTCATGGATTGCGAGGTGGACTTTGAAGTGCCATCATTCTGGGTAGACCGTTCTTTGCAACTGGATGAGTGATAGTAGACATGGAGCTGAATGAGCCAAAGTTCAAACTCAATGACAAAGAAGCACGCTTCGAAATACACTCATCCATGACTCAGCAAAAAGAGATGAGTTATTTCTCAATCGTTGACATATTATATGAAGATGGTAAAGGGTTATTAATAGGTTGTCTTGGCAAAGTCTGAGTAGTCAAGATAACTAAGTCGTGTTGCGACAATAAATTAGGCGCTATTGGGAGGCAACCCAAAATTTTTATATTCCAGTAAATTATTTATTTTTTTAGTTAGGATTTAGTTCACAGAAGGTGGAGTCGATGTGTTCAGCCAATTGCCCCTGACGATATTTTTGATGGGTTGTCAAGAAGGTGATAAGCTATCAGATTAGTCGTCAGAGACCTCACTCTGAAGAAGGGTCTGTTAAGGCTGATGACATTTGTGATAAGCTATCACATGTGTGAAGGCTTATCAGAAATATCATCACTAAGGCCCCAAAATTTAGCTGAAACTCTGGGCCAAATTAAAATATCCGACCCGGGCCAAAACGTGGACTTTCCACCTTCCCGCTTAATATTTATTTCCTTAAAGTATTTTTCTTCCATACTTAGAATACATTCTTTCCTTCTTTGAACTCCTTCCAAGTAAAACAAGAAGCAAGTTTCCTTGTGTGTGTGGTTTTGCAATTAAAATCAAGAACTTCTTCTTACTTCCTCTTGCTCGTGTAATCACATTGAAGGCTCCCATTAGGTATGCTCGAAATTTAACTTTTCTTTTCAAATGGGAAATGATAGATTCATGACAACCCAAGTTCCCAAGAAGCTTGAACCAAGTTTAACTTACAAAAAAGGGCTAAAAATCAGAACTAGGGTTTGTTGTGCAAGCCTAAGGATTATAAGCTCAGCTTAAAAATGAAACTCGAGTGGATTTTAAGGAAAAATGGGACCAAAAATTGAGTGAAAGTCAAAGTGGGGTTCTGATAAGAGCTGACGACATTTATGATGAGCTATCACAACTATGATGGTTTATCAGAAATGTCATCAAACGCTGCTAAGAATGAAGTAGGTTCAGTTTAGAGCTGACGACATTTATGATAGGCTATCACATTTGTGACGACTTATCAGAAATGTCATCAGAAGTTGATAAAATCTGATGGGTTCTAGTTAAGGCTAACGACATTCATGATAAGCCATCACAACTGTGACGGCTTATCAAGAAATGTCGTCACCCCTGGGACCTGAAGCATTACTAAACCCTTTCAAGGGGTGTGGAATTTTAATGGTCGATGTGTTTGTGTTTGTACTCTTGAGGGTCAACTAAGGGTTTTTCTCTTGCTATAGGTCTTGAAATGGCACCCAAAGGAAAGAACTCAAAATCCACAAATAAAGTGACCAAGGGAAATGTATCTCAGAGACTCTTCAATGAAGAGTCTGATTATGAAGAGGAAGAGCCTCTGCTCAGGAAGCAAAAGAAGAAACAAAGCTCTAAAAAGACTCCACCACCCCCACCAGTTGAGGTGAAGGAGAGTGAAGAAAGTGACACTGAGCCAACAACATCCAAGCATATAGCTTCTGAGCAGTTGGCCTCTGAGCAACAGGAGTCTGAACATGCTGTATTTGAAGAGCATGATTTAGATCAGCCTGAGTTTGAGGAACATAAGTCTGGGCAACTGGAATTCGAGGGACCATTAACTGAGTCCCCTTCTGCTGAGCCATAAGATGATGAAGACTCTCCGATTCGGGGAACTATGGTCAAATGCAAGAATCCTGAAGTCCGAGATGGCACTAGATGGCAGATTCCCAAAGCTCAGAAAATCTTATTTGATGGGCTTCGAGAAACCAACAGAAGAGCTGTCAAGAGGCCAATCTTTGAGGAGAAGAGAATCATCACTAAGGGGTTGAGCAGGTACCCGAAAGTGGAGCAGAAATTTTATGGCTATGATTTTGGATGGACTACACGAGGAGAAAATTCATTTTGCCCTACACTAGTTAGGGAGTTCTATGTAAACTACCATGATCGCTTGGAAAACATATGTAGAGAAGGAGAGAAAGCAGCTGACCAACCTTTGTTGGATAAAGTTTCGGTGCGGGGTGTAATGGTGGATATTTCTGAAGCAACGATCAACAGGTTCCTTCATGGCTCGAACTTCACTCCTCAGGCTAATTTACCTACTTTCTATGACCGGTTGAAGCATCGGTAAAATCAGCGGAATTGGTTAGCCACACTCATAGCCGATGGAGAACCAGAATGGCTAACGAATTCGAGTGAAAGGATCTTCAAGGCCTCCCTAAATTCAGAGGCAAGATTTTGGTAGGGTATTATTCATACATGGTTGATGCCCACAGATGGTGATAATATTCTTGGGGATGATAGAGCAATATTAGTCGCAAGTTTTGTGGCTAACCTCAAATTGAATTTTGGAGAGATTATTACCGAATAGATAAAAATTTGTGTCTCGAGGTCTGATACAACATGTCTCTTTCCTTGTTTAATTACAAGGTTGTGTAAGGCAGCAAACGTGCCGAAGATTGTAGGGTTAGAAGAAGAACTCCTTGCCAAGAAGACCCACAATCCTATCAGAAATGAGGAAAATTAGCCGAGGCTAATGTTTGACAGGGGCGCAGAGATTCCCACTGACCCACCGGTCACAGGTACTAGTTCAGTGCCTAATGCAGAGATGCCTGATTCTGAAGCTATACCTCCAACATATGCAACAATGGCATAATCATTAGTGCCCAAAACTGAGACAATTTCTCCAGCTGCAGTGCCTACAAGAGAATTTGCCTTCAACCTTATGAATTTCAGAAGAGTAGCAAAACAGTCCAAGTGGTGCAAGGCTCATCTTAAACTCTTTGCCAACCAATTTGTAGCTGTAGTGGACAAGAGGGTTAAGGCTGCACTCGATCTTTACAAGGCTCTACCTGTCCAGATTGATGAATTGGAAAACCACTTCAATGCTCAGTTGAGAGAGAGGTCTACTCCAGAGATGTCATTATTCATATCATACCTAGATAAAGTATAGGAAAAGGTTGGAAAGCTATAGCATCACCACTTTATGGCATCAATAGACCCGGTATCTAAGGAGTCTGAGGGAGAAATCCCGATGCTTGATCTCATAGAGGAGCCAGTAAAGAAAAAGAAAAAAAAAGGTGAGAAGAAAGGCAAAGGAAAGAGAGAGAGGCCCGACAATGATAAAGAAATAAAAGCAGAGAAGAGGGCAAGAAAGAAGTCTGAAAAGGAAAAGATGAAAAAGGTAAGGATTGAGTCCTTAACGAAAAATGAGAGATGGGAGGCAGCCATTCGAGCGAGAGCAGTAGGTGCCTACACCAGTAGGACTTCAAAGACTGATAGACCAGTTGCACCAGAACAGTTCGAGGCTCCTGATGGAGATGCAGTAGCAGGGTCAGGAGTCCATGACCCCCGGGATTGATCCATTCCAGGTATACTCTAACCCTTAGTTCAGATTTTCTTTGATTTTAAGTTAAGGGTGTAGAGTAAATTGTTGTTGTAAAATTTTGTAGCCGATTAGGAGAAATACTTGTACTTGAGGCAGTTGAATTGTTTTGTGATTTTTGTACACCTCTTCAAGTGGTCTACTCCTTTAACTGTATGATTTGCGTTCAAGTGTGACCACTGTGCATCTTTGTATGGCATTAGTTTTAGTAACATAATAATTATTGCTAAACAGCTGCATGAACTGAATGAGTCATAGCTTGTGATATACGTGTATGCCATGTGTGTGTGAGAAACTACTTAGTTCCCTCTGTCTACTGAAGCCAGAACTTGCGCGGTTAGTCTTACCTAGGTTGAAGGATAGGGGTTAGGAAAGGATCATAGGCCATTTTTATATTAGGTCACTTTAGCCTAAATGACCTTCCCTATGTGTATAATATCCCTTGATTCTTTTTTTTAGCCTAATTAGCCTATTTCTTTGTATGACACCTGTCACCTTCCCATTTAAATCATAATGAACCTATTTTGGCCCTGGTCCTCCTTGGACACTGTGCACCTTAACTTAGGCAAATGGCCTAAGTTGAGGGTGGATATCATAGGGGTGCGTGATATAGAATGAGTATGAAGAAAGGTAGCATAAAAGAAAAAAATAAAAAGTTGGGTGCAGAGGAAAAGAGCAAGAAAAAGAAAAATTGTGAAAAAGATTAAGTAATTGAGAAAAGACTGTACCCATCCTAAATAAGTGTGATCAAGAAAAGAGAAGAACGGAAAAGGCTAATGAGTGAAACCCCAAAAAGCTATTGTAGTGTCAAGGAGGCCTAGTCACTTTAAATACCATCGAGTATCCTACCAGCCACTAGCCTGCATTACAAGCTTAAGAGAAGTCCTATAGTGATCTTAACGGACTTATCTGAAGATCTGGGTAATGAAAATAAGGGAAAGCCTATGGTACTTGGCATACACTGATTGAAACTTCATTCTGAGAGTGAGTGTTTTATTGTCCCCATGGTTACATATATAATTCCTGATATGATATGAGGGAGAAGTCTTTGCTGTGAGGGCACACTGGTTACATTGCTAGTTACTGACTTGTTCGGGTAGTGTAGTAATGGTCTATGCATGGTTGTTATAACTGATTTGATGTCGTATCTTGATTCCTATGTGTTGCATTAGTATTCTTCATTGTTCTTGAATTGAGTGACCTTGGAGATGGTAAAAGTGTTTTGAGATGATATGGATGATTGACTGCCAAATGTACTTTGTAATCTCTTAGTTGTGTTGAGTTGCTTGAGGACAAGCAATTGTTTTAAGTTGAGGGTGTTGATGTGTGAGCTAATGCTAACATATTTGAGGCTTTTAACTAAGAATAATTGCGAAGTCTTAAGCAACTTTTGTCGTTTTTGATTGGTTTATCTTTGATTTTGCAGTTTAAGATGATATGATAGAGAACCAATAAGAACGGAAGCAAAGAAGTTGAAATCTAAAGAAATCTAAAAACAAGTATGGCTGACAACATTTGTGATAAGTCATCAACCCTGTGATAAGTTATCAAGTTTGTCGTCAGCAGTAAATAGAAAATTGTCCTAAGTTGAAAGATATGATGACATTTTATGATAAGTCGTCAGGAGTCTGTAAGCTATCAAGAATGTCGTCAGCCTAAGGCAGCACAAGATAACTGAAGCAAAGCTTTGACGATATTTTCTGATAGGCCATCACGAAGCTGATAAGTTGTCAAGTTTGTTGTCAGCCTTAAACAGGAAGAGCCAAAACTGAAGAAGGAGCTGACAACATTTATGATAAGTCATCAGCCTCCAGATAGGCTATCACAAATGTCGTCACTTAATCCGAGGGAATTTTGAATTCTATTATTTTGTTTCCATAATTAGGGTGAACTATTTAAACTTTGTTTTAGGGTTTTCTGAGGAGTTCCGCACACTGAGTTTTGACCAATATACTTTGATACTGTCTCTCTGTACTTTTGGTTTGAGAAACTAATTACTTTGAAGATATTATATTCATTATTTTGGGATTTCCTTTGTGATTTAATCTGAGAATCTCTAGTTTCTATTCATCTTGTGGTAAGTTTATCTTTCAAAGCATGAATTCATCTAGTTGATTCGATTTTTACGTCATGAGCGGCTAAATTCCTTTAACCTGAATTATGGGATCTAGGGTTAGGTCTTGATAAGGTGCTGAGTGATCAAGATTTGAAAGGTGGTAGGACTTCTTGATAATTCTGAGGTTTTAATTAACGTCTGTTGGTTGCAAGCAATAAATAAAACCTAATTTGACTTGCTTGAGAAAGAAATCAAATATAGTAGGAAGTGAATTATCAACAGAGACTTGGAAATACTCCATTTAATAATCAGCGTTGTAACAAGGTTGGTTAACCTGAGGTAAATTCTGGGCAGTGAATATAAATTCTCTAAGTCCGAGAGGATTAGGTAATTAAATGCTTAAGAAGGTCAAGAGATATTTAAGCATAACTTCGATAAAGATAACTTGTTGTTCTCTGTCAAGTACCAAAATCCCTAGTGAACATAATTCTGATTTTTCATAAACTCTTGATTACGAACACTGAAACTAACGTAACCAAAAATTGCTTGATAAACTAAAACTCCCCATTTCTGGTAACATCCAACTATCAGCTGATTAATTTGAAAACGACTTACATTCACACCATATTCCCAGTGGGATTGGACCCCAACCTAATTGGGTTTTATATTGACAACAATCGCTCACATTCTTATTGAGCACAGGCTATAAATTGAAAAATACTAAGTATTTAAATTTTTTTCATAGGATTACTCATGTACTAAGGCTTAAATTAAGCTAGGGAAATACAGGGTGTTACAATATCTCCCCCTTGGGAACATTCATCCTCAAATGAGACTAATCAAGTTGAGAAATGCTGATAGACTGAGTTTACACATTAAACATACACGACTGAAGCATGACTATTTGACTGAAAGTACTGATACGCTGAGTTTACATACTGACCATGCATATCTGATGCATGAAATACATGACTTAACTGATTCATGAATGCAAGACTAAATATGCAACGGTAATGGATACGAAGTTTATAACTGTAAATGCATCATGGAACTGAGTAGACCTAAGGAAGACCATCTCCTTAAGATGAGAATACTAATGAACCTGAGATCATTTACTGAACATTTATGATTGGGAACTTGAGAACATGACTGAGTCTGAAACATGATATATGAACTGAGCTGATTCCATAAATATATATGCCATGCCATGGAAATGTTCATATGATTGAGATTGGAATGAGAGAGTCAACTTAAGAGTACCCATTACTCCAAACTAGATTCATTACGCGAAGAGAAACTGAAAGGTTTAGTACATGAAAGCTCGGGGGTTATAGTGCATCTCCCCCTTGGGGTATTTTGTCCCTCGAAGAATGCTGACTTGGCTGAGATATGATACGCCCAAATTACAACTCTCGTTAGAAAGTGTAAGCGGTCGTTGTCAAATATAGAACCCAACTGGGTTGGGTGTCGAATCCCACAGGGAATACTATGGTCACTAAGTATTGCGATTATTATTAGACTGTTGGTCGAAGATTCCAAGATAAGGGGGTTTTGGTTTAAGTGCACAATAATACTATTAGTGTAACGAATGAGACGATATAAGTAATAAGATTTGATCACATAGGATGATAAGTTAGGGTTATGTCCACCTTATAGCTTCTACTTTTATATTAACTATGGGTAATACGAATTTTATACAAGCATGCACTTATAGAGAGACGTATTCTAATTCTAAATCCAAGTGTTTTTCAACCATCAAGGATTTATTCACCTTAGTTCTCTCGAACCTAAAGTGTACAACAACTTATACGAACTCTCCAAATAGTTAATCCTGCTAGGGCATTAACGTGTAAACTAGAGGTTGGAAACCCTAATTTCTTGTCACACTCTCTTTTCCAAACAACAACTTTTCTATCGAACAAGTTATTACTATAATGGCGTATTCCCTATGTTTGCAACCACGAGAATTCAATTATAATGAAGAGAGTAATGATATAAGTGAATTACACATCATAAATTCATAAACCCATAGCAATAGAGAGTATACTACAAGGTTTCCATAACCCTAACAGATAAGTTTAGCTACTCATGAATACAACGGAAATCAAAATAGACATAATCATCATACCGAAACTTAGAACAATCTCGGCGATGGAGATAACTAGCGACAATAAGAGAAGAACGTGTTTCTCTCTCTCCGTTGCTCAAGCTAAGCCGTTTTCTGCTCTCCAAAAATATTACAGAATCTGAATTATGTGAATTATGGCTGAAAATTCAGCAATAAGGTTTTTAATAACAATCTTCTCTACTAAGTTGCTACTGCATCCTTAACTATTTAAAAATGTTGAGTTTGCCCGGAAAAAAGTTCTCATGCATCACATTTAGTCCAAAAGCTGCCTTCCCTTTTATGTGAAGTTTTCCTTTGCTGTCCACAGGTCCCCAAAGTGCTGAAATCTTCCGCATTAGTACCTGAAAAGCATGCTAATCACATAGGTCAGCTCACTTAATTGAAAGTAGATTAAAAGTGCAGGAATTATGTATTTTATCCTCAAAACTTAGCTAAAACATGGGTAAGTTATGGTGCTTAGACGTATAAATACGCCCAACATCACCACCCCACACTTAAAGCTTTGTTCGTCCTCGAACAACATATCTATTTATGCATACTACACAAGCCTTAGCACCCACAAAGGAAGACAAGATGCTCAAATAGGCTCACACAACAATTATGAACAAGAAGTAGCTTCAGGAATCATTCCTAGATACAACCTACCCTCAAGAATAGACTCATTAAGTTGGAAATTTCATGCATATCATTCAAGAAAATCATATAAATTACCCAACCTTCATCAACCATGTGCCCTCACAACAAGAGAGTTACCCATAATCACTCACAATTATGCAATTTCTAACAAAATGGGCACAAGAATCAAGTTGCGCTCACTCTCACAAAGAATTCTCAAATTACAACTGATGACCATATTCTTTCCCTTAGTGTAATACTCCACTAATATCAAAAGGCTAAGATTAGGATCAAATAGGTCTTTTACGGGTTGTAATGCAGGCTAAAGGATGGGTAGGAACTATTTTGGCCAGAAATAGTGACTATCTTCCCTAAGCTCTTTAATACACTACATTATGCAATTAAGATCAATCTCAAACAACCAATTTCCACTTCTTCTATCTTTACAGATTTTCTTTTCACCCCAACTCGTTAAGCTTAATTAATAACACTATGGTGGGAGTATGCAACCCTTTTAATTTTTTTTTATTTTTTTTTATTTTTTTGGCACCCTTTTCACGTTACGCACCCCTATAATAGCCACCCTCAACTTAAGCAATTTGCCTTAGTTGAGGTGCACAATGTCCAAGAAGGACCAGGGCCAAAAAAAAGGTTCATTGTAACATGTCCGGGATAAAAATTTGAACTTTTTCAACAATTTTAGCTACTCCCAACCACATTAATTGCTCACGCCAATAACCAGACTTTGGGGCATCAATTTCACCTTTTTCCTCTTATTCTCAAACTCATAACTCACATCGATTTTACATTAAAGCGCTTAGGAGATTTTTGGACCTAATTACGGTCTATTAAATAATGGATTAGGCTACATATGAGGCTAACAAAAGAACAAGGTAAAGGCTCGACGGGGCTATCTAAGATAATGTACAAAGGTAGGTAAAAAGAAGGTATGAACAATGGCTATCAAAGAAATGCCTAAATCATCTCCTAAACTCACAATCTTTATTTCGCTTTGCATACACACCAGGAAAGTTCTAGCATCAGTTACAATAAGGAATATACAACAGTCTTACACACTCCTGGCACATGGTCAACTCAATTAGGAGCATTATAGATTCTCGACCGAACAATTACATGAATTCAATTAAAACCAACAATCACAACAAGAGTCATAACTAGAGCCTAGGTGTTTCAAACGTAATGATCCATCACATACTTAGGTTATAATGTCATATGATCCACAAGAGCAGTTACATGTAATTGAAAGACTACTTTTCTCTTAAGACGGTCGTCATCCATCCATCATCGAGAAAAACACCTAATTATGACTAAATAACTAACAAAATGAACAAAATAACTAATCCTATCGACAAGTATACTAAGGAGAAGGTCCTATTTTTTTACGAAACAAGTAGCAAAGTAACCAACCACCCCATACTTAAGCTCTGCACTGTCCCCAGTGTAAATAACAAGATAAAGAACCTGGATAGTAGTACTTTTCATCCACATTAGGAGTCATGCCACCTGCATGGAGATCATCATTGGAGCCATTTTTCCTATATTCATCCTGTCATCCATGTCATCCACACATAATGAAACTAACTATAATTAATATGAGGGTGGTGAAGTCACCACCCCACACTTAATTTGTTAGTATCAACTAATTTTGTGTTATTATCGGGTACTCAGACTTCACCGACATACACTTTGACATGGTGCACCACGTTAGTCACAATACAATTCAATCACTTCAATTTCCCCATATTTATTTCAATGAAACACTTTTTTTTTCAAAATCATACCCTACACTTTCAACCATATCAAGATATACAAAACACCATCACTTTCCCAACATAGCCATGGCAAAAATTTAATTCATAATCCTCAAGTGATCAATTAATAACTGCAACATAAATTCAAAACACCTAAGGATTAAGAAAAGAACACTTACCTTGAAGATGAAGGATTGAAGAAAGTGAGTCGATGTTCTTGGGTTTTGAAAGTGGTGAGGAGCTTGTAAGATTAGTAGAGCAAAGAGAAGGGTTTTGAGAGAGGAGGGGTTGGAAGGAGCTTAGGTGAAAGAAGAATGGAGTGGGATTTAAGAGTAGAGAATATGTTTAAAAGATGAGCCATGGGTCGGGTTGGTCCATTCACAAATGGGTTATTGGGCAAAAATTATGTTGATAGGCGGCGCCTATAGCATTGCCTAAGCATAAGTAGGCGGCGCCTATAGCATTGCCTATGTTGGCATAGGCGGCGCCTTGCCCATCGCCTATGTGAGGCAGTGAGCATAGGCAATGGCATAGGCGGCGCCTTGCCCATTGCCTATGTTGGCATAGGCGGCGCCTTGCCCATCGCCTATGTGAGGCAGTGAGCATAGGCAATGGCGTAGGCGGCGCCTTGACCATTGCCTATGTTGTCATAGGCAATTGAAAAAGCGACGCACTCTTGGTCAAAAAGGTCCATACTTCCCTACGCTACCACCGCAGACCTCATTGAAAGTCACAAAATAAAGTCGCACCGTGAAACTTTTTGGGTCGAATCTTCATAATTCGTGGTGCGACTCTAATGCAAATCATACTTGAACCTTACACATTTGACCACTCCCACTTACTTGTATTGTTCCATCATTCCTAGACTTACCACCATTGACATGACTCACTTTCAAATAAAAATTAGGACTAATCTCCTCATTTGTACTTCGTGCACCTACACTTAATCAAAAACAACAAAAATGATCAGAAGGATGGGTTTCCTCCCACCAAGCGCCTTAGTTTTGGTCGTGGCTCGACTCTTATTTTTGAATTTTTATTTACCGAAAACAAAATCCTAGTAAAATGATGGGTTGCCTCCCATGTAGCGCTTGATTTATTATCGTGGCATGACATAGTTATCTCGATTACTCAAACTTCATCAAGATATATGGTGGCTTCGCCGGTGGTGAGGGTCGATTATTAAGGTCAAGGTCCAACTTCTTGGGGGCATATGAATACGACCCCATTCCTGTCAAAGCACAGATAGTTTCTTCGTACTCTTCAACATCCTCACGCTCAAAGTTCAAAAGCACAGCAGCCAATGGCTCAAATGTAAGCTGCTTCTCCAAAGATAATTCCTTCTCATCCTCATAATAAACATCAGCTATAAAGAACACATTTATATCTTTGGGCTGCTTCATTGATTTGCATATATCAAAACGTACCACTTCGTCATTCATCCGAAACAAAAGCTCATTTGCTCGTAAATCAATAAGCACACTTCCTGTTGCGAGGAAAGGTCGACCCAAGATTATGGGCACCTCAAAATCCACCTCGCAATCCAAAATAACAAAGTCTGCAGGAAAAATAAAGGTAGAAACCTTCACTAATACATCATGTAAGATACCAATAGGTCATTTTACCGACCTATCTGTCATTACCAGCCGCATGTTGGTTGGTGTAGGATCCCCCAACCCCAACTATCTATAAATGTCTAGTGGCATCAAATTAATGCTAGCCCCCAAATCACATAATGCCTTAGCAAAATCTAAAGATCCAACCGTGCAAGGAATAGTGAAAGCACCCAGATCTGCCTTCCTCTGTAATAAAGATCTCATGGCAATTACGCTGCAATAATGAAAATTATTCGCCAGTTCATAGCTCGCTGCCCTTTTCTTTGTCAAAAGGTCCTTCATGAATTTGGCGTACCCTGGCATTTGCTCCAGTGCCTCCACCAAAGGCACATTAATAGTCAACTGCTTCAACATAGCCATGAATTTGCTAAACTTGACATCATCTTTTTTCTTCTTTAATCTTTGTGGAAATGGGGGTGACAGCCTTGGAATTTCAGTTGCAGCAACTTTTACCTCCTTTCTTATGCCTTGCTCCATATCACTAACATGTTTCAGCTTAGTTGGTTGTTCAACTTCCGCACTTTTCTTTTTCAAACCTCCCAACTCCACAGGCACCACTAGAGATTCATCAACCATCTCCCAATCCATTTCAACCTCATCAGTATAAGAGGAAGCTTCCAAACCTGGACTAGATAACCTCTTACCGCTTCTAGTGGTAATGGCCATACACGATCCATCAGTCCTCGAATTCTGAACTGTATCACTTGGTAGAGTCCCATTCTTTCTTTGGTTGAATGCTACGGATAACTGGCTTATCTGGTGCTCCAATTGTTTAATAGCAACTGAGTGCGAATTTACAAGTTGACTTATGGAAGATACGTCACTTTTTATTGTAGTCACCCCAGAATTTGCTGCCTCAACTCTCTTTAATACTTTCTCCATCATGTCCTCCATAGACATTTTCCCAGAGCTAGATGCAGCAGCTTCACAATTTCCAGGAGGAACATACAAACCACTCCTGTCAGTCTTACTCTTCCAACTCCCTTGGTCTCGGTATCCAGATTTTTCATAATAGTTCCGACCTTGGTTTCCTTGGACATTGCCTCGGAAACCCCCCTGATTATTCAAGTAATTAGCTTCCTCCTTAGAATCAGAGTCATCTCTTCCATGTGATACAATAGCTTTGACCTTTTCTGTCTTTCCTGATAATAAATGCTTGGTAAGAAGGTCCATCTGCGTTTTAATGTGAGCCATATCCTGGTCACGTTCCTCTTCTTTTTGCCTCTGTTCTGCCATCATGCCAATAGATACAGTAGAGCTTGCTACCTCAGAATACTTGGTATGCTAAGCTCTGCTCAGCTTTGTCATACGACTGAGTATATCACATGCCTCAATAAAAGTAAGGTCCATGAATGACCCACCCACAGCATTATCAACCACTGGCTTAGTCACTGAGTTCAAAGCCCTATATAATATTTCCATCAAGTGGATATTTGTCATCTGATGATTTTGGCACCGCATAAGCTTCTTCTTGAACCTCTCCCATGTTTCGTGGAGAGCATCAGTTGGAAGCTGTCGAAAATTACTTATCTCATCTCTTAATTGTGCTCTCTTGGATGGTGGAAAGAATCTTTCTAGGAAAGCGTCTTTCAGTTGTCTCCAATTGGTAATAGAGTCAGGAGTTAGCCCGTTTAACCATAGAGTTGCCTCTCCAGATAGAGACAATGGAAATAAACGCAGCCGGATCGCATTCTGTCCAACTCCTGGATTGTCAAACGACTTGCATGTTGAGATAAAATTAATCCGATGCATATTCGGATCGTAGCCTGCAAGTCCACCAAATAACCCCTTGAGTTGCAATAGCTGGATCATGGTGCCAGTGATATTGAACTTGGCTCCGGGTGCCAAGGGCGGAGGAATAATAGCCCCTGTGGCACCAGTCCCATCCAAGTCATCATCATCATCATCAAAAGCAACTTGCACAGCTCGACGTTTGGGTCTTATCCTAGCTTAACGATCTCTGTTGACATTCCTGTTCACTGGTGCAGCCACATCATCTGCACGCCTTGGATTTAATAACTCATCATCACCCAGGTCCTCATCATCAAGATTTGGTACCCGACCTGGGTTATCAGTATTCTGTTGATTTACTTGCGCAGCTGCCAATGCAGCTAATCAAACCTGCTCCTGTAGAGTAGCTATCCTTTCAAGGTTTCGTTGTGCATCCATTCTGCCAATAAGATGTGGTTCAGGATTTATAGGTAATAAGGGCTGACCAGAACTTCGTGTATTTGGCATGCACTCCACTAAACCTGAACAAAACAAAAAGAAAATTTGAGAATCTTTGACCAAAGGGTCTATTAACTATCACAAACTTAGTTGTCAACCGTATTCCCCGGCAACGGCGCCAAAATTTGATACGCCCAAATTACAACTCTCGTTAGAAAGTGTAAGTGGTCGCTGTCAAATATAGAACCCAACTGGGTTGGGTGTCGAATCCCACAGGGAATACTATGGTCACTAAGTATTGCGATTATTATTAGACTGTTGGTCGAAGATTCCAAGATAAGGGGGTTTTGGTTTAAGTGCACAATAATACTATTAGTGTAACGAATGAGACTATATAAGTAATAAGATTTGATCACAGAGGATGATAAGTTAGGGTTATGTCCACCTTGTAGCTTCTACTTCTATAATAACATGGGTAATACGAATTTTATACAAGCATGCACTTATAGAGAGACGTATTCTAATTCTAAATCCAAGTGTTTTTCAACCATCAAGGATTTATTCACCTTAGTTCTCTCGAACCTGAAGTGTACAACAACTTATATGAACTCTCCAAGTAATTAATCCTGCTAGGGCATTAACGTGTAAACTAGAGGTTGGAAACCCTAATTTCTTGTCACACTCTCTTTTCCAAACAACAACTTTTCTATCGAACAAGTTATTACTATAATGGCGTATTCCCTATGTTTGCAACCACGAGAATTCAATTATAATGAAGAGAGTAATGATATAAGTGCATTACACATCATAAATTCATAAACCCATAGCAATAGAGAGTATACTACAATGTTTCCATAACCCTAACAGATATGTTTAGCTACTCATGAATACAACGGAAATTAAAATAGACATAATCATCATACCGAAACTTAGAACAATCTCGGCGATGGAGATGACTAGTTACAATAAGAGAAGAACGTGTTTCTCTCTCTCCGTTGCTCAAGCTAAGCCATTTTCTGCTCTCCAAAAATATTACAGAATCTGAATTATGTGAATAATGTGAATTATGGCTGAAAATTCAGCAATAAGGTTTTTAATAACAACCTTCTCTACTAAGTTGCTACTGCATCCTTAACTATTTAAAAATATTGAGTTTGCCCGGAAAAAAGTTCTCATGCATCACATTTAGTCCAAAAGCTGCCTTCCCTTTTATGTGAAGTTTTCCTTTGCTGTCCACAAGTCCCCAAAGTGCTGAAATCTTCCGCATTAGTACCTGAAAAGCATGCTAATCACATAGGTCAGCTCACTTAATTGAAAGTAGACTAAAAGTGCATGAATTATGTATTTTATCCTCAAAACTTAGCTAAAACATGGGTAAGTTATGGTGCTTAGACGTATAAATACGCCCAACATCAAGATACTGAGGAAAAGATGAGACGATGCACAGGGCACCTAGGAAATGAATCATGACTGAGTATTTGGGGTCTAAACCTGAGGTACGACACATGAATTGGGATAAACTCGTAACTACAAGGATGCTCCATCTTGGAATAGGCATATTCGGGAGACTTCAGATAGGGAGACTGGGCGGAAAGATGGGAAACCATTCGAACTTATCTGCCTGACTGCTAAACTGAATACCTAGATTTACCGACTAACATATACTAAAAACTTATACTCAACTGGAGCATTTCTTGACACTTTCTATAAAGTTCTACTGACTTTAGGAAGCAAGGAAATCTTGACATGGTATAAATGAGACATTTGAATAAGAAATCACAATATGGCTAATATTCTGTAATATGGACACTAATAACTCTACCTACTTAGGTCTAATCTGGACTGAATTCTCCCACTATGTTCAAGCCTACTTAAATCTACAAAATGCATTTAGCCCCTTACACATCATCACGATATTCAAGCCTATCTTCATAACTACATCCTCGTGTAAAACTAGCATGCAACAATCATTTCTTAACATGAAACATTTACTCTCTCCCATCTAAGCAACTGCTCACCACTACATCATTTCATAAGGAGAGTTCACTGAAGGTTAAAACATGGGGACCTGAAGCATGAATGGACACTATACTAAACTTGACACTTAACTTAGGCCTGAGGAATAGAACATCAATATCCTGGACTTTATCAAGAGATCTAAATTGAGGACATACATGACAAAATTCAAAGTTAGGTAATCATTAGAAGTATAGCATATGTCATGGAAACTGAGCACACTATAGGGCATGAGTACTTGAGTCATGAGCTGCATGATCTAAGTTTGGAGTTTCTGTGTTTAGGAAATGTGATTCGTAACACTAAGTGAACCGTAACTACTTATACTAGAAATTGTAAGCATACATGATTTTCGATAACATGCATGAATAGGAGCTATGATTATAGAACTAACATGTAATGCATGAGTAGATATCGTGATAGGTGAAGTGCAATACTTTGCACTGAGGTAAGGACGGGTTGGGTATCAACCTCTCCCACTACTTTTCTATATTTACTGACATTATTACTAAAATTTGAAGGCCTAACTTTTTGAGATATCATAACCGGATAATTCATGTATACCTGTCGGGCTATGATAGACTAACCTACTAGGGTGGAGACTGAGAAAGGTTTTGTTAAAGTTTTCGATCTGACTTTGAAATCGACTGCTATGAAGGAATTACAAAAGATAGAGAAACTCCTTGATCTAATAAGAAAAAACATGTAAATGGAAGATGCTTAAAGTACCAGTAACCATGTCAGGAGTACTTTCCTGATCTTGTCTGGTCTGAAGTGGATAAAGCTTATTTGGGCGTTGCCTAGTGGCGGTACTGGAAGTAGCACCCTGCTGATATGGGAGACGGGACTGAGCTAAAGGACGGTTGTACTGACCCTATTGGCGCAAATCTTTTACCCTCTGAGACATAATACTACACTCTCGCATCCTATGGCCTGGCTTACCACATACAAAACATACATCACTGCCAGCTCTATATGTACCTAGGTGATGTCTACCACATTCTTTGTAAAGTGGATGGGTACGACCACTGGTCACACTACCCTGGGTTTTGGAGCCTGGCGCCCCATCATGACTACTATTCCTAAACTTTTGTACTATAGCACTAACTGAGGACGGATCTGGAATTGAAGATTTTGGATGAAACTGGGAATGATTACCGCTCTCTAACTTAGGCTGATTGAAATTGAAAATACCTATTCTATCTCTCTTGTTCTCTCATTTTTTCTTCTTAAGCTTCTTCTCCTCAATCTCTTCAGCATAGACCATAAACCTAGAGATGTCCATCTCCTTAATCAATATCGCACTTCTGCACTACTAAGCCATACTATCTGATTCCCCAGACATGAACTTTCTCATTCTGGACCTATTGTCTGCTACTACTTGGGGAGCATACCTAGCTAACTGAGTAAACTTAAGGGAATACTCTTTCATACTCATACTGCCTTGCCTGAGATTAATAAACTTTAACACCTTGGCTTCTCTCAGCTTTAAGGGAAAGAATCTATCTTGAAAAGCAGTAGCAAACTCTTCCCACTCTATGGGCCCTGCATCTGTGCCCCTGTCTACTTTCCACTGCTTAAACCACGTATGAGCTATATCTTGTAGATGATAGGCATCTAACTTAGCACTCTCACTGAAAGTCACTCCCATAATATCTGTGACTTTCTAAACTTAGTCAAGGAACTCCTGTGGATTCTCTTTTGACTTAGATCCTGAGAATAGGGGAGGATTCATTTGGATCACTTCCCAAATCCTGGCTGCAATAGTATTTGGCTACTGGGTTGTCTTGAACAACAGCTAGCCATTATTTTGAGAAGTTACAAAATTGGATAGAGTAGTAAATGTAGCTTTGAATTCTGCATGGGAGACATGCTCATTTAGGTGATCTCCCCGAACGGGCGGAGGTGCAGACCGATTCTTGTTTCTTCTTTTGTTGTTCTTTCAGGGAGGTATTTTCTATAAACGAAAGGAAAAGTTAGATTAGATATAGATCTTAACTTGATCTCATGCTGTCTTGCACGATATGAACACTGAAAGAAGGAAAACTTTTCCTTAACCATCTCATAGCCTCCTGTCCATAAGTGTGGGGCGCTACACACCCATGCACAAGACTCTACTTGATATGGCTTTCAGACTCCCTAGGACTCTATTGAACCTTAGGATCTGATACCAAGTTTGTAATACCCCGAGTGTACACCCTGGATGCCACACGATGCTTACATCCCCGAAGGACCACAAGCTAACCCACAACTAATATCTGTTGTGAGCACTGAATAGTAATACTAAAATAAATGCGGAATTAGGCTAAATTTCCATAAGGTTTAAAATATAAATATTATTAAATAATAACATCTGGTAAAAACATCTGAAAACTAAACACTGTCTAAACTGGTCTAGTCTGAAAGCCTCTAACTGAACTGTCTGAATATGGAGTTGATGGGACAAACCCCCAACTAACTCTAACTACTGAACTACTGATAAACTGAAATAAATCATATCCCCAATAGATGAGGGCTCACTACTAAATCTGTAACTGCTGACTGGATCTGTCTAAACACAGTCGAGATCTTGATCGTTCGAACCTCTGATATGAGACATCATAGCACAAATAAAAAGTATGTGGTCAGTACGTAGAATGTACTGGTATGCTAGATGAGGTAAGGGTTAATGCAAGAGTTCATATACATGAACAAGAGCTGACAAAATAATATAGATTAATTGAATATAAGAGTACGTGGATAACTGATACTATGGAAATTACTGAGTATGCAATACTGTACATATACATATAGACTGTAACTGAACTTTTCAAAAGTTGAGCACTGAGTTATGATAACTAAGTAACTAATATCTGAAGTTACTTATAAATGATTTACTGATACTGATTGAGTGTTTCTGACAGTCCTAATTCTATAAAATAAACTGAGTTCTAAACTGAAGATTGAAACTGTGGGAGGTAATTATCTAACCGACATGCCCCAATTAAGATAAGATAACTGAGTTGGGGACCAATCTATAACCCCAATTGGAAGGGTGCTAATATCGTGCCATGGGTACTAATATCTGTTGTGGATTCATTCCTATCTAATGGGTGACCCCTGTTATGAGTCCTAAACTAGTGGGCGATTCCTGAGTATGTCAGTCATATCTAACGGGTGATATCTCATAAGCTATGCTGGCTATGTAGTTCTGGAACTTAGGGATTGTTTCTAGGAACCAGTCGTAACTAACGGGTGAGCCCTCATCCCCAGTCTTGCTCAGTGTTGAATCCTACTCCCAACTGAATAGACACTAAACTGATTATACTGAACTGGACTAGACTGATACTGAGTTTACTGAGTTTTCCTGAGTTTTGTAACTGACTGAGTTCTACTGATCGTGACATGACTGATACTATTCTGTAACTGACACTGGCTCTAGATAAACAGTTAGATTTTCAGGAATTAAATACCCCCAGGACTCGATGGAATAAAAAAGAAAGACATAACATAATCATAAAGGCATAACAATACTTGCTTGCTAATAATGCACTCATTTAGACATTTTGTCAAACACTTGATATACATGACCTTGTGCATGAATGGGATCACATAATAACATGTCATGCTTTCACTAGTCAAATCACATAAGCATTTCATCAAACAATTGTAGGGCATAAGCTTGTACATGATTCGGACCACATAATAACTTGTCATGATTCCACTATTTACTTTACATAGGCAATTTAGCAAGCACTTGGGGAGCATGGATTATTTACATGGTAATGGACAATACATGGACATTATGATACATTAATCAATTTGTAAATTCTAGGGTTTATCAAGATAATCACATATTCATCACACATGCTATTCAATTTCATGAAACTTATAATTAATTCATTGATTGAAACCCAACTAATATCATGAACATGAGTTCAATTTAATTCAAACATGGAAATCATGAATATGAGATCTTGTATGTTTAAAAAGGGTTCTTTGACTTCATGGGTGAAAGGGACCCATGAATTAACACCTAACATACCTGAGAAGAAGAGTTCTTGAAGGGTCTTAGTGGATTTCTTGAGATTACTCTTGGTTTCTTGGAGTTAGGATTTTTTATTGTAGAGAGAAAGCTCTTGATTTTAGGAAAAAATTGAATAATGAATGACTTAAAATATTTTTAGGGATTTCATCCCATATATGGACGTAATAAAATCAGGGGAAAAGACTAATTTAACCCTTGATGAAACTTTGGATTTTTGTTGAAAATTACCGAAATTACCCTCTAGCGCAACACGGTACAATCGCGCCGACTCACTGGAAAGTGGTCAACTGGGAAATGGGCTGATGGTGTGATGCGACACTATCATGGTGCCTCACTGAATGGGAAACTGGTCCCTGGCGCAACGCGCCATTATCGTGGAGCAACACTTGAAAAATAACAATTGGTAAATTGGCCTATTGGCGCGATGCGGTGGTATCGCGTTGGCTCACTGGAAAACTATAATTGCCATTTGGACTATCTTCGCGATGCGCTGAAGTACCAGGTGGTACACTTTTTCACTAAAATGACTCTAACTCATCACCTGGGTATCGGATTTGGGCGAATTTTATATCGTTGGAAAGCTAATTGAATTTCCTACACAATGATAGGCTCTAATCTAAAAAATACTAAGTATTTCAAAATTTTTACATAGGATTAATCATGTACTAAGGCTTAAATTAAGCTAGGGAATTATGGGGTATTACAATATCTCCCCCTTCGGAATATTCATCCTCGAATGAGACTAATCAAGCTGAGAAATGCTGATAGACTGAGTTTACATATTAAACATGCATGACTAAAGCATGACTACTTGACTGAAACTACTGATACACTGAGTTTACATACTGACTGTGTATATCTGATGCATGAAATACATGACTGAACTGATTCATGAATGCATGACTGAATATGCATAGGTAATGGATACAAAGTTTATAACCTTAATTGCATCATTGAACTGAGTAAACCTAAGGAAGACCATTACCTTAAGCTAAGAATACTAATGAACTTGATATCATTTACTGAACATTTATGATCGGGAACATGAGAACATGACTGAGTCTGAAACATGATATATGAATTGAATACCATGAACTAAACTGATTCCATGAATATATATGCCATGCCATGCCATGGGAATGTTCATACGACTGAGATTGGAATGAGAGAGTCAACTTATGAGTACCTGTTACTCCAAACTAGATTCGTTACGCGAAGAGAAACTGAAAGGTTTAGGATATAAAATCTTGGGGGTTATAGTGCATCTCCCCCTTGGGACATTATGTACCTCGAAGAATGCTGACTTGGATGAGATACTGAGGAAAAACTGAGATGATGCATGGGGCACCTAAGAACTGAATCATTATTGATTATTTGTGGTCTGAAACTGAGGCACGACACTTGAATTGGGCTAAACTTGTAACTACAAGGATGCTCCATCTTGGAATAGGCATATTCGGGAGGCTTCGGATAGGGCGATTGTCACACCCCTTTTTCATACTCCAAAAAGATTCGTTTTAAGTTCGAAATGGTTTTTATTATTAAGTGACAAAAGAAAATGATTTTTTTTGAAGAAGGATTGTTTTTACATTCGAAATCAGAGTCGCCACTGGGCATAATCTGGTATGCCAAGTCACCATTGGAAAATCCTTTTCAAAACCATTTGACTCTTTAAACTGGTTTGCGAACAGAGATTCCGGCTAAGGAATTTTGTTGACCGAAGGAAAGGTGTTAGGCACCCCTCGATCCCGTAGTTCGTCCACGGTCGCTTGGTGGAGCGTATCGGCTAATTTTGACACTACGAATGTACAAACCACAAAAACACACGTAAAGCAAACAAACAAACCAAACAAAATGAATCAAAGTATAGTGTTCAGTGCGATTATACATACCCAAAATAAATAAAATGCAAAAAATAAATCCTATCTAACCTATACTAATCCTAACTATGCTCCCAAGCTTTATCCGACGCCTCAGGCCTTTCTCACGAACGTCTTCTGCCAACATAGAACGTCAGGGCATTCCCCGGTGAATAAATACAATGTGTCTCGGGGGATTCCCCTGCTAAATGATACATTCAATCCAAAAGCAATAAAACCAAACCATTCAACACTCATTTCAAGCATTCAATAATTCAACAAGCAAACACTTATTCTTAAATCTTTGCCTACCCGAACCTAATTTTACCTATTCATACGATGGCCTAATCATGATGCTATCCAATTCAACAATATTCAGTAATGAATCAAAATAAACAACCTTCGACTTATTCGATTATCAATTTTCGATCCCGACCCCCAAACAACCAATTCGACTATCAAATAACTTTTTCAAGATCCGAAACAAATATCGAACACATAACCAAATGAGGACTCAAACATTTTAGCATACCATCATCATGCAAATCATAATCAAGGAACCACGAATCAAAATAAATACACATTCAGCACCAACAAGGATAAAAAAAACACAATCCAACACACCAAATATAGTAAATAATGAATATAAAAAGAGAGAATAAAATTGGACCTCAATTCATAGCTTTCAAACTCAAATATTAATCGAGTGAAAAGACGAAGACCGCGAACCCCAAATGATGAACCCGTAACTCGAACAATCCCAAACTCCGATTCGAACCAAAGTTCACAAAGAGCTGATCAAAACTGAGAACACAACCGAGGGTTCAAAGAAAAGAAAAGCCAAGAGTCGTATGATAATTTTCGATGAAGATTTGCCGGAGTTAGCCCGATTTCAATGATTTGTGGTTGAAATTCATTGGAAAATCAAGAGAACAAGGATGGTATTTGGGGATTTCAGGATTTGGGTCGATTTTAAACTCGGGATACCTAAACTTGACCAAAAAATGCCATTTCTAGCGATCCCTGGTGTTTTTCGGTCATATTCCGGCGCTAATTCCGATGGAATTTTGACGATTTCACTATTTCTTCGCCTAATATCTCAAAATACCTTCGTCCTCTTGGTCCTCTCCATCTTTTTATTGCTCTCTCTCTCTTTGTTGTTCTCTCTCTCCGTTTTTCTCTCTTCATGTAGCGTGGGTGTTTTCCATCTAGCTCTCTGTGTATGCGTCCATGGTGGATCAGTGTGTGCAATTTGTGAAGGTGAATTCTATGGATGTATGGGAATTATTTTTGGTGGTTTTTCAGTGAGGATTAATGGTGTTTCTTGCGTAAATGACCACCCTCTCTTTTTGTTGTTAATGTGTCTGTTAAAAAGGAATAAAATTGTGAGGAGGTGGTGACGTGAGTGAGGGTGGGGGGTGGGGTAGGTGTTTAGGATAAAGTTTGTTAGGATAAGGTTAGGGATTTTTTTGAATTTTTGTTATTTTTGTATTTTTGTGGGATATAATCATATGGGAGGGAACGCAGTAAGACAGGGGTAAAAATGATAAAAATGCTTTCGGAGAGGGAAACAACTACGTGTCTACAGCGACTGGGCAAAAGGATGGGAAAGTATACGAACTTGTCTGCCTGACTGCTAAACTGAATACCTAGCTTTATGGACTAACTCATACTATAAACTTATACTCAACTGGAGCATTTCTTCACACTCTTTCCATAATGTTCTTCTGACTTTAGGGAGCAAGGAAATCTTGACATGGTCTGAATGAGACATCTGAATAAGAAATCACAATATGGCTAAAATTCTGTAATATGGGCACTAATAACTCTACCTACTTAGGTCTGATCTGGACTGAATTCTCCCACTATGTTCAAGCCTACTTAAATCTCCAAAATGCATTTAGCCCCTTACACATCATCATGACATTCAAGCCTATCTTCTTAACTACATCCTCGTGTAAAACTAGCATGTAACAATATTTTCTTAACATGAAATATTTACTCTCTCTTTTCTAAGCAATTACTCATCCCTATATCATTTCATAAGGAGAGTTCACTGAAGGTTAAAACATGGGGACCTGAAGCATGAATGGATACTATACTAAACTTGACACTTAACTGAGTCCTGAGGAATAGAACATCAATATCCTAGACTTTATCAAGAGATTTAAACTGAGGATATACCTGATAAAATCTAAATTTATATAATCATTAGGAGTATAGCATAAGTCATGGAAACTGAGCATACTATAGGGCATGAGTACATGATTCATGGCTGCATGACCTGAGATTGGAGTTTCTGTGTTTAGGAAATGTGATTCGTAAAACTAAGTGAACTGGCACTACTTATTCTAGAAACTGTAAGTGTACATGATTTTCAATAACATACATGAATAGGAGCTATGATTATAGAACTGACATGTACTGCGTGAGTAGATATCGTGATAGCTGAAGTCCAATACTTTGCACTGAGGTAAGGATGGGTTGGGCATCAACCTCTCCCACTATTTTTCTACACATACTGATATTACTACTAAAATCTGAAGGCCTAACTTTATGAGATATCAGAATCGGACAGTTCCTGTATACCTGTCGGACTATGATAGACTGACCCACTAGGGAGGAGACTGAGAAAGTTTTTTATTAAAGTTTTTGGTCTGACTTTGAAATCGACTGCTATGTAAGGAATTACAAAAGATAGAAAATCTCCTGGATCTAATAAGACAGAACATGTAAATGAAAGATCCATAACGTACCAGTAACCATGTCAGGAGAACTTTCCTTATCTTGTCTGGACTGAAGTGCATAAAGCCTATTTGGGCGATGCCCACTGACGACACTGGAAGTAGCACCCTACTGATACGGGCGACCGAACCGAGATGAAGGACTATTGCACTGACCCTGTTGGCGCAAATCTTTTCCCCTCTAAGCTATAATACTACACTCTCGCATCCTGTGGCCTGGATTACGACATCCAAAACATATATCACTGCTAGCTCTACATGTACCTAGGTGATGTCTACCACATTCTTCGCAAAGTAGATGGATACGACCACTACTCAAACTACCCGAGGTTTTAGAGCCTGGCGCCCCATCTTGACTGTTATTCCTTAACTTTGGTACTAGCGCACTAGCTGAGGAGGGATATAAAACTGAATATTTTGGATGAAATTGGGAATGGTTAGCGCTCTCTGACTTAGGATGATTAAAATTGAAACTACCTATCCTAGCTCTCTTGTTCTCCCACTCCTTCTTCTTAAGATTTTACTCCTCAATCTGTTGAGAATGGACCATAAGCCTAGAGATGTCCATCTCCTTAATCAACAACCCAGTTCTGCACTACTAAACCAAACTATCTGATTCCCCAAACATGAACTTTCTCATTATGGACCTATTGCATGCTGATACATGGGGAGCATACCTAGCTAACTGAGTAAACTTAATGGAATACTCTTTCACACTCATACTGCCTTGCCTGAGATTGATGAACTATAACACCTTGGCTTCTCTCAACTCTAAGGGAAAGAAACTATCTAGAAAAGTATTAGCAAACTCTTCCCACTCTATGGGCCCTGCATCTGTTCCCCTGTCTACCTTCCACTGCTTAAACCACGTATGAGCTACATCTTGTAGTTAATAGGTAGCTAACTCAGCACTCTCACTGAAAGTTAGTCCCATAATATCTGTGACTTTCTGAACCTGGTCGAAGAACTCATGTGAATTCTCTTCTGACTTAGCTCCTGAGAATAGGAGAGGATTCATTCGGATCATTTCCCGAATCCTGGCTACAGTACTATTTGGCCATTGGGTTGGCCTAAACAACAACTAACCATTATTCTGAGCTGTTATAAAATTAGCTAGAGTAGTGAATGTAGCTTTGAATTCTGCATGAAAGACATGCTCATTCAGGTGATCTCCCTGAACAGACGGAGGTCTGGACTGATTCTCATTTCTTCTTTTATTGTTCTTCCTAGGAGGAATTTTCTGTAAACGTAAGGAAATGTTAGATTAGATAGAGAGCTTAACTTGAGCTCATGCTGACTCGCACGATATGAATACTGAAAGAAGGGAAACTTTTCCTAAAACATCTCATAGCCTCTTGTCCATAAGTATGGTGAGCTACACACCCATGCACAAGACTCTACTTGATGCGACTTTCAGACTCCCTAGGACTCTATTAAACCTTAGGATCTGATACCAAGTTTGTAATACCTCGAGAGTACACCCTAGATGCTACACCGTGCTTATGACATCGAAGGACCACAAGCTTACCCATCACTGATATCTGTTGTGAGCACTAAATAGTAATACTAAAATAAATACGGAATTAGGCTGAATTTCCATAAGGTTCAAAATCTAAATACTGATAAATAATAACATCTGGTAAAAATATCTGAAAACTAAACACTGTCTGAACTGTTCTAGTTTGAAAGCCTCTAACTGAACTGTCTGAACATGGAGTTGATGGGACAAGCCCCCAACTAACTCCAACTATTGAACTACTGATAAACTGAAATAAATCATATCCCCAATAGATGAGGGCTCACTACTAAATCTGTAACTACTGGCTAGATCTATCTAAACACGGTCGGGATCTTGAGCGTCCGAACCTATGATATGAGACATCATAGCACAAATAAAGAGTATGCGGTCAGTACATAAAATGTACTGGTATGCTAGATGAGGTAAGGGTGAATGCAAGGGTTCATATGCATGAACAAGAACTGACTGAATGATATAGATTAACTGAATATAAGAGTATGGGGATAACTAATACTATGGAAATCACTGAGTATGCAATACTGTGCATATACATATCGACTATAACTGAGCTTTTCTGAAGATGAGCACTAAGTTTTGATAACTGAGTATCTGATATATGAAGTTATTGATAACTGATTTACTGATACTGATTGATTGTTTCTGAAAGTCCTGATTCTGTAAAATGAATTGAGTTCTAATCTAAAGATTAAAACTGTGGGAGGTAATCATCTAACTGGCATGCCCCAAATAAGATAAGATAACTGAGTTGGGGTCCAACCTGTAACCTCAATTGGAAGGGTTATAATACCATGCCATGGGTACTAACATCTGTTGTGAAGTCAGTCCTATCAAACGGGTGACCCCTGAGATTAATCCTAAACTAGCGGGTGATCCTTGAGTATGTCAATCCTATCTAATAGGTGACATCTCATAACCTATGATGGCTACATAGTTTTGGAACTTAGGGATTTTTTCTAGGGACCCATTCCTAACTAACAAGTGAGCCCCCATCCCTAGGCTCGCTCGGTGATGAATCCTACTCCCAACTGAATAGACATTGAACTGATTATACTAAACTGGACTGGACTGATATTGAGTCTACTGAGTTTTCTTGAGTTCTGCTGATCGTGACATGACTGATACTATTCTGTAGCTGACACTGGCTATAGGTAAACAACTAGATTGTCGGGTATAAAATACCCTCAGGACTCGATAGCATAAAAAAGAAAAACATAACATGATCATAAAGGCATAACAATACTTGCTAGCTAACAATGCACTCTTTTAGACATTTTATCAAACTCTTGATATACATGACCTTGTGCATGAATGGGATCACATAGTAACATGTCATGCTTTCACTAGTCAAATCACATAAGCATTTCATCAAACACTTGTAGGGCATAAGCTTGTACATGATTTGGACCACATATTAACATGTCATGATTCCACTATTTACTCCACATAGGTAATTTAGCAAACACTTGGGGAGCATGGATTATTTACATGATAATGGCCAACACATGAACATCATGATACATTAATCAATTTGTGAATTCAAGGGTTTATCAAGATAATCGCATATACATCATACATGCTATTCAATTTTCATGAAACTTGCAATTAATTTATGGATTAAAACCCAACCAATATCATGAACATTAATTCAATCTAATTCAAACATGGAAATCATGAATCTGAGATCTTGTATGTTTAAAAATGGTTCTTGGACTTCATGGGTTAAAGGGACCCATGAATGAACACCTAACATACTTGAGAAGAAGAGTTCTTGAAGGTTCTCGGATGATTTCTTGAGATTGCTCTTGGTTTCTTGGAGTTAGGGTTTTGTATTATAGAGAGAAAGCTCTTGATTTTGGGGAAAAATTGAATAATGAATGACTTAAAATGTTTTTATGGCCTTAATCCCATATCTGGACATCATAAAATTAGGGAAAAGACTAATTTAACCCTGGACGAAACTTTGGATTTTCATCAAAAATTTCTGAAGCTACCTCCTGGCACGACGCGGTACAATCGGCTGGCTTACTGGAAAGTGGACAACTGGTAACTGGGATGATGGCGTGACGCGGCGCCATCGTGGTGTCTCACTTAATGGGAAACTGGTCCATGGCTCGACGTGCCATTATCGTGGAGCAACACTAGAAAATTGATAATTGGGAAATTGGCTGGTGGCGCAACATATTGGTATCATGTTGGTTCACTGGAAAATGACAATTTCCATTTGGACTGTGTCCGCGATGCGCTGAAGTACCAGGTGGTACACTGTTTCACTAAAATGACTCTAACTCTTCACTCGGGAATCGGATTTGGGCGAATTTTATATCGTTGGAAAGCTAATTGAATTTGCTACTTAATGACAGGCTCTAAACTGAAAAATTCTAAGTATTTAAAAAAGTTTTCATAGGATTACTTATGTTCTAAGACTTAAATTAAGCTAGGGAAATATGGGGTATTACATAAATACATATATGCATAGAACCATCCTTCTTCTTCACGAACAACATAAAAGCTCCCCAAGTAGATACACTTGGTCTAATAAAACCCTTACCAAGAAGATCATGAAGTTGAGAATTCAGCTTCTTAAGCTCGGCAAAATCCATACGGTAAGATGCCATAGAAATAGGTAAGGTGATTGACTCAAGATCAATAACAAACTCAATATCATGTGCAAGAGAAATACCAGGTAGATCAATAAGAAAAATATTAGGAAACTATGAACTATGGGAACAAAGTCAAGCAATCATCTCACTACACTAGCATCATAAATATAAATGAGATAAGACTCGTAACCCCCTAAAATAATTATCCTAGCCTTGATATAAGAAACAATCCCCATCGGCTCATGCTAATCGCTCCCTACCACACCACTAGGGTATGCCTAGGCATGGAGAATGTAACAGTCTTGGAAAAATAATCTAGGACTATGGTTGTCTCTTCTCTCTCAAAGCAGGTGAGCTTTATAAAAGATCAAGAGAAGCAAAAATAGGAACTCCTAGAGCTACTGGACCACCTAACCACGTGATTGTGGGATAACCAGTGCATACCTAGAATCACATCAAAATCTACTATGCCTAATATGATAAGATCAGCATGAGTTTCAAAATCTCAACAATCCCCACACATGATCTAAAAACACAATCCACTACTAAGGAATCACCCATGAGAGTAGATACACATAACGGCATAGATATTGAATACTAGGATAACTCTAACCATAGGGGCATAGTAAGCAGACACATAAGAATAAGTGGATCTCAAATCAAATAAAGAAAAAACCGACTGATGGCACACCAAGATCATACCTGTGATAACGTCATCCAAAGACTCAACCTCAGGTCTAGCAGGTATTGCATACAACTGACCACGCCTTCCACCTGTCTGGCCCCTGATTAATTTCCTATCCTACCTACCTGAGAGCCTCCATGAGCTCCCTAGGGACCAGCCCTATGACTATGCATACCACTCTAGCTAGGGGATGAACTTTTCTAATAGGTGGAGCACTTTGAGCTGAACAAAAAATTGTTCTACGACTGGGACACTCTCTCGAGAAATAACCTAAAGCTCCACAAACATAACATACCCAGGCGATGTACCAAAACCAGAAGATTCGACTGATTGATAATAGACACCAGAACTAGAATAATTAGAAGATAAACCCCTTAAAGACTAACCATTACCCTGGCCAGAATAATCACTAAAACTAGACTAGACTCCATCAGTAATCTAAATTGCGGTATGAATGGTCCTTCTAGACTGACCCTAATATTGATATGACTAATGTGGAGGGTACCTACCCTGAGAACCATTATCTCTAAACCATGATCTACTATAGCTCCCACTAAAACTGCCATAATATCGTAGCCTTGGTCCTCATAATGTATCTCCTCCATAATTTGTGCATGATTAAAACCCTCAACAAAAGATCTAACCACAACAACCAAACTCTATGTAGACATGTGAAGAGGAAGTCTCAATCCCTGAATAAATCGATGCACCCATTCATACTCTGTATCCAGAATAAAAGTAGTATGCCTAGACAACTCATAAAATTGAGCCTCATATTCCACAACAGTCATGGAGCCCTGCTCCAACCTTAAGAATTAATCCCTCAAATAATATTTAGGATTGTGACGTATATACTTCTCTAAGATGACCTCAGAGAATTGAGTCCATGTCAATAGAGATGATCCAACTGGCCTAGAATCAAGATAACCTCTCCACCAATGTCGAGCTGCCAAGTTCAACTAAAAAATAGTACAATCCACACCACGAGCCTCAACTAGGCCTAATTTATGAAGCCTATCCTCATAGGCAAATAGAAATTTATATGCATCCTCTCCCAGTGCACCAAAAAACCTAGGTGGTGCCAACCTAAAAAATCTACTCAACATCTTTTTCTCCTCAATAGACATAACAATATAGGAAACTACCAGCTAATTAACCACCAATGCAGGAAGGACATCAACTATGAGAGCCACAGTTACAGTTGCACCCCTACCTCAGTACGACTATGATCTGCAGACTGTGCACTATTAGATGGTGCACCATCAATAAATCACAAAATCTAAACAAATGCATCCCCCAACACTGAAGAAGAAATAAATCTTCATAGAGCCTGGGCTGGTGCTTGTACCATCCCAGTTGGGGTGAAAGAATATCTTGCTTGGGAGCAGAATTAGGGTCTAGTGAAAGCCCCCTATCCTGACCCCTAGTCGGGACTCATCTATAGGATTTCCATAACCACTAGGCCATCCACGATCAACAACATGATCCTTAGGATCGATGTCAGGACCCTCATTAGTAATAGCACATGTTTTAGCATCTGTGAAGTGTGAAATCAGAGGAATTCTTTAGAATCTAAGTCAGAATCTTAGAATGATTTGAGTGAAAGAGTATAGAACTCCTAAGAATGCCGCATAGCCTCTCAAAGATAATAAATAGATGTCATTATTCTAATCCTTGGGACTTTTCTAGACACTTGCTCATATACCAACAATACTGGTGACCTGGCTTTGATACCAATTTCTCATAACCCAATTTACGAGTCACGATGACACCTATTTTAACTTGCTAGAAAGTAAGGTAAACCATAGCCCATGATTATAAGCAATGGGATAATCTGGTGAAAAATGGCCTAAAAGGCCAGAAATTAACAATTTAAGACTTTTAATAATAGCAAGTCAATAAATATTTAAGACTTTTAATAATAACAAGTCAATAAATATAGTCCAAAGGATAGATAAAACATAAAAAACCATCCCATGACCTAGTGGTTTCAATACAAGAGCTACTAAAAACTAACCATACATTATGGAATAGTCAAATATAATTTGTCGCAGAAAATGAATGACTAGACATAGATAATAGAAGGAAAGAGTGGCAACTCTAACTTCGAGAGCTCACCCTACCTTCAAAATCTAACTCAGCATGGCCATCACATCAGTGATAGCTACTAGTACTCAGATCTTTACCAAAAAGGTACATATGTTTAGAATGAGTACCGAAACCACAGGTACTCAGTAGGCATCAGCAATCGACTTAGCTAAATGATGATACAAAATGATAAAATGTGAGAAAAATAAGCTAAGTTAAAGTAAAAAGGCAAATCTAAAAATAAGTTCCAACACTACTATGCATAAATAAATTAATGAATCTGGAATAATAATGTACATATCACACAATTATAACTACTAAATTGTCCCCCATTAGCCAATAAGTGCGAAAAAGTAAATAACCCAATGTAGGCCCCCATAAGCCTGAAGGATGTAATCAAAGGAAAGTAAATAACCAAATAACCATAAATTATCAACTATCATGCCATAACCAAGGAACCATTCATACCACATCATATCATAAATAACTCTTAATGCTAGACTCTAACCGAAACTTAATAACATCAACATCATTATCATCACTTGTCGGACTTGAATTGAAACTCATATTATTAATATCATAACATCAATCGAACGACTTAAACCAAAACTAATATCATCAATATCATCATCAATCATTGGACTTGAATTAGAAATCTTTTCTTTAATATTATCATCAACTACCGAACTTGAATAAGAAATCATATCATCAATATCATCATCAATCGCTGGACTTGAATCGAAACTCATATCATTAACATCATGATCAATCACTGTACTTTAACCAAAACCCATATCATCAATATCATCATCAATCACTGGACTTAAATTAAAGCTCAATTGTCTGTATTAATAAACTACCGAGTTTTACCGTAATTAGTATCAAATCCCAAAATCAAACCACCATGACCATTAAGTATCTAATATAATCAAGTACCATAATAATAATTTTGAAATATATAACAAGAGTATAAAGGTCTACCAAAATTAGCTCAAGTCTTGGCCTAAGGCGGGCCGAAGGGCCCACTTCTAATCTTCAAAATCTAGTTTAAGGCAAATTCTACCCTAGAATAGGCTAAGATATCTAAATCCACTTAAAGATGTTAAATAAGACATAATTATCCCTAAGATAGAAATTCTACTTAAAACATGAGCAACTAAGTTAATTATGCCTAAGTAATGATTTCAAGATAGCCTAAACAGTTCAACTAACCCAATTATTGGCAATCATACTTCCAACACCTAAATACCATCCCAACTATCGAATAATATCATAATCATACTATGAAATATCTCAATATATAAAAAAGTAAACCTAGCCTACTTGTACGTCGAAGAAAAGCCCGAAGAATTCACTTCACCAATGATTTTTCCCTTTTGAGAAGATTTTGCAAGAAGCCACACTATAAAAATCACAATCTACTCATCAAAATAAGAGCAATGATGCCCATATTTCACTTTTGTGCTTCAGTTCCAAAAATCATGAAATATCTCATGTGGGTCCATTTAAGGAATCGCACATCCAAAACCTACCCAACGTCCTTTTATGCTCAAGGAATATTTTATAATAACCCTTCAGGTTATTTTCTATATTTCCACTTATTTTTTCTATTAGATTTTTTCTATAGCTACCCCAAGTCATTTGTGACTTGCTGGGACTAATAGTTTGATTACCAAGCAGTTCGTTTGATTTTTAGAGCTAGTTTCCTATTTTGAAGTCTTTGCTGGTTCAAATTGGCTACTTGTATGCTAATTATAACTGTTCAATTACAGCTGCAGGCACATCTAAAGGGAAAAATATAGTCACTCAAAATAGACCTCAGTCAAATATTTTCAAAACCATATACACCAAATATACAAAATTTAGAAGCATTTGCACCTCCCCAGATACATACATATTCTGAATCACTTAACCAAGAAAAAAAGATATACAATTATTCTTCTCGTAAATACATTGACAACATACACACCTTACAAACCTTATTAAATACTAAACCTATTCAAAGTGAAGAGCTAGCAGCACAACAAAAAGGATATATTACCCAAAAATGCCAAAATTACAATAAACTTATTGCCTTACCAGATACAAGCCCAAATTTTATTAAATCATGTTACTATTATGGACTATTATCTACGGTTTACACAACCGATGGAGAAGAGTTAGCAGGAATCCCAGAAATTCACAAAGAATTTATGACTTACAAGAGAATTATCAGCGGACAATTATTCTATGTTCTATTTTATTCTGCACCAGCAGAAATATTGTTTGACGAAATTAAACAGACTATTAATGTGGTCAAAACGGGTATGACCAGAGATTATATTATTCTGAAAGAAATATGTGAATAGACCGAGATACCAAAAATGCAGATATCAGCATTTTACCGCAACAAAAGAGTTATTGGAATAAGCAATATATTATCAGAATTAATTAATAATTATTCAAATAAAAAGCTAGTTTGGATATATAATTCAAGGAATCAAGCATTGATTTATTCAACTTGCAAAGAAGTTAGAGACCATGACATGGAAGAATCAAGAAAATGGGGATTAACACTCCTCAGACCAGAAGAACAACCATTAACAAGATCTATCAGTAAGGGAATTATTTCAGAAGAAGCAATGGATCAATTTTGTGAAAAAGTTGGCCAAAAATACAAAGACCACATATGCATCAGATGTAGTGGCAAGGACAATTTTATTCCAGATGTGATGCTACACTGATAAGAAGATAGGAAAATAGCAAATACAACAAAAAAGAGATAGCTATGGAGCAAAATAATGGAGATAAAAAAAAAAAACTATTAAATTGTGAAAGTGACATGTAGATAACTTTCACAATTTTCTTTACGTAAATTGTAAAAATTTGTATAGAAAAAGTCTTAGGTATTAATATTTTTTTGTCTTTTAGTAGTTTAAGATAAAGACTTTTTGTTAGGATAGCTATAGCCTATAGCCTAGCCTTTTAACCTTTTTTTTTAAAAGTTTTTTAGTCTTTTAAAAATTGACACATGCATGTAAAGTTTGCTACTTCAGCCTATAAATAAACGAGCATTTGCTCAGATGAAGGGCAAGCCTTCATACGTTGAAGCAAAAAATTCTCTCTTGTCTACAACAAATATTTTGATTATTTATTAAAAAACAGGTATATTTCAATGGAAAAATCTATGGAGGAACAAAACTTAGAATTATCAAACCTACCAGAACAGGTATATTCATTTACTATTATGAATAGCTAAATTCATAATTCCTAATAATCATGATATGATAAAATAAGTTTTATGTTAGTTACTTTATAATAGAATTATTCGAAGAATAGCATGTTAAGAAGTTTATTAGCAAAGTGGAAACGGAGAAAAATCCCTAAGAACTATGCCATCCTAAAGGTGAAACTAATAAGGCAATAAGCCGTGGTGGGGAGTAGCCAGAGTTGAAACGTTGTTTAAGGGAAAAGTATCGGGAGTAGCCAGAGTTGAGGCGTTGTTTAAGGGAAAAGTATTTGGATTACCATGCTAATAGTGACCGACGGACATGTTATTTAAGAATAATCCAGTATATAGTAATCTGATATGATCATATTTTGTTATGTGTATGATTGAAGGGAATATTTTGAAAATAGCAATTTTATGAAAAATGAATAATTATTTATCTGACGAAATGGTAGATAAATTTAAAATACTTATTTTATATGCACTTAAGCATATAAAAGTAGTAGATATAAGAAAAATCATATTAGAAAAAGCATTTGGTAAATATTATATGACTAGAATAAATTACATACCACAAATACCTAATTACACTTACAAACACATATATACCAAACCTACATGTCAACCATGATAAATTACGTATATTTAGAATTTAAAAAAAAAGATATGAGAAACATACAATTAGTAGAAAAACAAATGAAAACAAATTTAGACAAATACATGGAAACTAAAGATATAAAATATATAGAATTCCTTAATGAAAATATGCAAGAATTACTTAGACTAAAACAAACAACTGAAAAATATTATGAAAAAACATTTAATCAAGCTTGACTGACAGATGATATTAAAATACTTGTTTCATATATACTTAGAGATATAGAAATTATAGACATAAAGAAAATAATATGGGAAAAATTACAAGATTATGAAGAGGAAGAATTATTAAACAGTATAGAAAACTTACGCATATATTATGAACATCAATATTATTTAGATTCAGATGGATATTATACAGACTAAAAATGTCAGAAAACATTAAGAAAATTAGAGAAAACCAAGAAGACCTACATAAAGAAATTAATTATAGAAAACAAATTAGAGAAATAATGGAAAATCTAATAGAAAATTAAAATGGATAGACGAAACCTTGAAAAATTTAGAAAAAAGCAAAGATAAAAGTTTAGATAGTTTAAAAAATTCATTAAGAAGAGAACAAGAAAAAATAGTTAGTAGTATTAATAACCTCAAACAAGATATTAAATATAGTACAAATAGAATAGATTAGTATACATTTACTTTAGAAGAATAAAATGATAAACTACGAATATCTAAAATATTAGGAACAAGAAATGGAAGAAATAAGATTAACAGAAAACCTTATAAAAACGAATTTAATTGAATATTTAAAAAAAAAAGATATAGAATATTTAAAATATCTTAAAAATGATATAGAAGACTTACAAAAACTAAGAGAAAAAACTAAAGAATATTATAGCAAAACATTTAATCAACTACCATTTAATCACCCCCAAAATATGAAATCAGTAAAATTAAAAATGTTAATAAGATATACGGAAATAAAAGATACAAGAACGAAGAAAAACAGTTAATAAACATTACTACAAAGCATTTAATAATTACATAAATCAATGGATACATCTTACGAAAAGAATAAATCATTAAAAGAAATCGAAAATAAACTATATAGTTTATACCTAGAATACAAAAGATTACATAATACTAACGAGGATCTCAGAACACTAGATAATTTAATTACGATAATATCTAATTTAAAATATGAATTAATTAAACATCTTAAGTCAAGAAGATAAAAATAAAAATTAATCCAATCAATAATATTCACAAAATACATTATATACCTAATAACTATTTATTATCTACCGCGCCTAATCCGCAACCCCCTACATTAAAATACATTGCAATGACATTTTTGTTAGTATTGATTACTTCAATTGTAAATGTAAAATTCAGTATATTTAATACTAGTCTCCGAATTTCCTTTGTCGTACCTGAATTTTGTATTTTTCTTGTTAGCCACCATCGTACCTGTGTATTATCTGTTCTAACAATAAACTTGTTATACACGATATATGGTTCAAATGCTATTAAACATTTATATAAAGAACATAATTTTTTTCTATTTATTTCTCATTTTATTTCTGTTTCGTTAAATGTTCCTGAATAATATCTACAATGATGTTCTAATTTTTCTTCTTCATACCTATATTTGAGTACTCCTCCATAACTATATTCACTTGCATCAGCTTCTACTATATATGTAAATTTTTTATTTTCATCTGAAAATTATAATTTTGGTAATTCTTTACAAAGTAATTTTATTTTCTGTACCTGTTTTTTGTTTTCTTCATTATATCTATATTTTACATCCTTTTTTAATTTTTTCTGTAATGGTTTTAAGTTTTCTGCTAATTTTGGAATATATTCTCTTACTTGGTTTACTAATCTTAAAAATGATTGTAATATTTTTATATCTAATTCTTCTTCTGAATTTATTATTTTTTGGACTATATGTTGTTGCATTTTGACTCCACTTTTATCTATTTGTATTTCTAAAAATTCTATCTGATTTTTCATAATTTCTGTTTTCTTCTCACTTAAACTTATTCCCGATTTGTCTATTATATCTGTAAATTGTTCTAATAATTATAAATGTTCTTCTTTAGTTTTTGTATATAATAGTATATCATCTATTTATACTATACAATTAGGTAATTGTTTAAAATAACTATCCATAAAATGTTGATATCTACCTGGTGCATTTTTATATCCAAATGGTAGTACATTTCATTCATAAAATCCTTGTGGTACCGTAAATGCGGTTAATTCCTTAGATTCTTCTTCTAACTTTAAATGGTAAAATACTGATTTACAATCAAATTTACTAAAATAATTATATCCTTGTAGTTGTTTTATTTTTAATATCTTGTATGATATTGAGTAATTATAAGTCATAGTTTTTGCATTTAAATTTCTATAATCAATAATCATCTTACCTTTTCCTCCTTTTTGTTCACTATGTTTATTTACTATAAATGTTGGGCTATTATGTTTACTATTACTTTTTTGTATATATTGTTTTTCTAATAATTCTTCTATATGCATTTTAAATTCTTTTAAATCATCAAAATTATATGTTAATGGTTTCTGGGTTATTATGCTATTTTTATCTATTAATTCAATTTTTAAAGTGGTTTTATGTTTTTTTTATCCTTTTAATGGATCTTCACTATATAATTGTTCTAATTTTTTCTTAATTTTTTCTATCTTATTTATTGAAAATATAGTTATTTCCTTTTTATTTATTGAAAATACTACCAGTTCTATTGTATCTTCAGTATTTTTTATATTTTCTAATTTTTGTGTAATTTTTTTACTTCCTTCTATCCAATCAGTTTTCTTTCTTATTTTATTAGTAACTCTTTTTGCTCTTACTTTCTGTTTACATGGTGTTGTAAACCACCAATCTGTTCTAGTTATTATATGTGGGTATAATTTATCTAAAAACGACATTTCTAAAAGTATATCTTTTGATGTTAGCTCATAATTATAGATTTCTTCTATTGTTAATATTTTATCCCATACTTGTGTTTTTACATTCTTAGCTTTATAAGTAATTAAGCTTCCTTCGTTATTAAATCATTTAACTATTATTGGTGTTTTTAATTTATCTCATTTACTTTCTGTTATATCTACATAAATTAGCTTCTGCTCCTGTATCTATCATAGGCGTATAATATCTACTGTAATATCCTTCTACTACTATCTTCATTAATACATATATTTTCATATCATGTTAAAGCTCTTCTTAAGAATAATTTTTCTCTATTATATGTTATAGATAATTGTGTATGTTCTATATTGTATGGTTTTACTTGTTCTAGCCATTTAATTCCTAATATTATATCTGCTTTTTACATTTTTTTCTTTATTTTAAATTCTATTTTCATTTTTCTAACTCCTATTGTTATTTGTTTTTCTGCTATGTTTTTAGTGTTTATTAAGCTTCTTGGTAGATCTAGACATATATTATTATCAGATTTTATTTCCTCATTTTTTACAAGATATTTTGCTATATAATTTTCTTCTTATCCTGTATTTAAGAGTATTAAATATTCCTTTTCATTTATTGTTCCTGTTATGTACTATTGGTTTAAATTAACTATTGAACTTGTTTCATAACTTGTTCTTTTTGATGAACTTGATGATTCTGGTTTTTCATAAGCTATTCTTTTTGTTGTACTTATTCTATCATTTATTATTTCTAAATCTTCTTCTATGTCTATATTTTTGTAACTATAATCATTATTATCAATTGTTTTTACGAATTGTTCAAAAGGACTTTCTATTTGTATTTTATTAATTTTATTTTTTCCTGTTATTTTGTGTTTTGTAGTTAATACATATAGATTTTTACATCTTGCTGTAAATATTTTACTTCCTGGGGTTAGTTCTATTCCTGATATTTTTCAATATAATACTAATGATTTATGTATATTTTTATTTGTTGTTGCTACTGAATAATTTGCACTTATTATAAATTTAAATTTTTGGTATATTAAATTTCCTTTTATGGTAGTTATTATACTTTTTTTCTATAGGTTTTATAATTCTATCATCTGCTAAATATAATTTTATTGGTGTATCTATTCATTCTCTAAAACATGCTTTTATCAATATCTTTGTACCTACAAGGTGTACATATTTTATTGGGTCTCTACTTTTTATATCGTTTATTTCTTTATTTATTATCCTTTTTGTTACTAGTGGTATACTAGCTTTACCTTTTGCATATTTGCAGTCTATTACATGTTTTTTTGGCTTACTACATAATATTCTTCCTTTTTCCTAGTAAATATATTTTTTATTGTTGGTATTTTAAATATTTTTTCTACACTTAAGTCTAACTCTTTTCCTTTTATTTCATCAAATATATTATTATCAACTATTATTTTTTGATCTGTTCCTTCGTCATTTAAATATTCTTCTTTTGTTATTATTTTTATATCTTCTTCAGTCATTTGGTTTATTTGTATATCTTCTTCAGTCATTTAATTCATCTAATTCACTATCTATTTCATTATCTGTTTCATTCTCTGAAATTTCATATATACTGTCTTCACTTTCTAATTCGTAATCTATATAATCTATCTGCATATATTCTGTATTTTCTATTTTTATTTTTGATATTTGTTTATTTTTTGAGTTTTTAGTTAATTTACAATCTATAGCTAAATGTCATAATTTTCCGCAATTATAACAAGTACATTCTTTTATAGATTTCTTTTTCCTATATGGTCTTTTATGTTTATAATTTTTTACATAATATTTTTTTCTTGGTTTTTCATATTTATATTTTGATTTTTTGTATTTCTTATGTCTTTTTCTTTTCTTATAATATCTTTCTTCGCATCCAAATTGAGGTGCTATTTTATCTTTGCAACATACTAAATTTCTTATTAATGTTTTTTCCATTTTTACTTCTTCTCTATATTTTTCACATAGGTTTCTATACTATTGTTGTAAAAATTTTATTTTTGCTCCTAGAATATCTACTATTTTTGCTTCATCCCAACTTTTTATTATTTTTGAACTAGATGGTTCAAGTAATTTACTAAAATATAATTTTCTTATTTCCTTACTTTCTTCTGTATTATATGCTCTTTTATAATAATATTCTTTAAATGCACAAGTATATTCATCTATGTAGCACATATTGCATATTGCTAATTTTAACATTAAATTTCTATTTGTATCTTTCTCTTCATTTTGTTCTTCTTCTGTTGTTGTCATGCTACTAAATTCGTCTTTTATAGCTGTTTCATATTTTTTTAATAATTCTATAGGTGTTAATTTAGTTGTAGTTGTTGATGTTGTTGATGATGTTCCTTCTGTAGATTTGTCAGTTCTTAATAGTCTTTTACTATTTTCAGTTAGATTTAAAAACCATAATTTCACTGTTCCTATTAGTGTTCTTTCTATATATTCTGGTGCATCTGTTATATTTATATTATTATCTAATAATTGTTTTGTCATATATCCTATCCATAATTGTATTATTTTTCTGTATTTATTACACAATCTAAGTCTAAAATGTTATAATTTTTATTAACTATTTGTTTTGGTGTCCATTTGTCATCTTCATTCTTTAGATTATATCTTTTAAACTTATTCTTATAATATGTAGGTTTTCTTATTTATGATGTTCTAGGTATTATATTTTCATCTCCTTTTTTATTAAGAGTGTTTATTTCCGCGTTTATATTTTCTAAGTTTTCTTCATTAATTACTTCTTATTTTTCATTGATTTCTAAACTTTTTATATTTGTTAAGATTTCTGTATATGTTTCACTATCTTCCAAATCATAATTATCTGTTTCTTCAACATCTATTGTATTAATTTCTAATTCCTTGGTTTCTATTTCTTTATTGTTTATTTCTAATTTTTCTTTAAATTGATTTATCTCATTTAATAATTTTTTCTCTTTATCTTTTTCTTCTTTTTCTTTCTGTCTTTTTTCATACAGATCCTTTAGCATTTATAGTTGTTTTTCTAATTTAGCAATCCTACTATTTTTAGTTTCTTCTATTTTTCGTATTTCTTTTGTAGTTTGTTGTTTTATTTTTTCTATTTCCTTTTTTTCTATCTATTTCTTCGTTTTCTCTTTCTATCCTTATCATAGCTGCTAACTTATCTTCTAATTTTAATTCTTCTTTTTCTAACATTAAATATAAATGTTCACCTATTTTCTTATACCTTCTTCCTAGATTAGAAAATACTATTTTTATTTTTAATCTTTCATGATTTTCATATATTTTTTCATCTATTATAAATTCTTCTTTGTTCATTTTTATTTAATTGTTAATAAATAATGTTGGTATGTATATTCTAGACTATCTATTGTTGATTCTAAATTTAATATTTCTTCTTTTTGTGCATTTATTGAGTTTTTACTAACTCCGACAATTATGTTATATTGTAATCTTTCTATCCTTATTTTTAATTCTTTACGTTTTTCAGATATTATTTGCTTTAATTTATTATATTTTGGTAATTTTTGTACGTTATTCATCTAAATAATATTTTGGGGAATATCTAAATCTAGTTTTATCAAATAAATCATAATTAATAAATTAGCCATATATATACGACTTCCGTATTTTTTAAATAGCTTATGTTAGTATTGGCTTAAAGGCTGACGCAAGTAAAACATTTATCTAGAAACAATTGAAAAAACTAAAAAATCACTTATTTAAATATGAATGGAGTAATTTATTTATATCCATTTATAATAACTTAATTAGTTTCCGAAGAAATAATATAAGGGATCAGGTTGTCATTGAAAAAATAATGTCATATTTAAATCATATATTCTTAAATATATTCTAATGACAACTTATAGTCAAACACAATCTCTCTCTCCTTCTCTCTTCTCTCTTCTCTTTGCCCCTCGGGCTTTTCTTCTTCTTTTTTCGCTACTCTTTAAGAAAAAAAAAACTCTTCTAATTGTTTTTTTCTTTTTTTTTTATAAATAATTAAATATAATTTTTTAGTGTCTTTTATTTTTTTCTGCAGTATGATGGAGAAAATTAAAGTTGTAGAGTCACTTTTGCTTCTCCTTTTCAATTTATTCCTCAATAATTTGAGAAATGAAGGCTGAGTCGAATGTACATAAAAATTGTATAATTATTATATATAATATATATTTACATAAAATTTATATAAAAACTATATAAGATGTGTATAGAACTGTATAATTATTAAATACAACAGCTATGGCATATGGTGAAATTATAGCAAGAAAAATATACTTACCTACTAATAAACAATAAAACTTCTAAATTATTCATTGCCCATAGCATAAGTTTTAGGCCAAACTCATCGACAACCCCCTTAACTTGACACCATCTTTCACTTTGGCACCTTAAGTGGACGTTGTTCACTTTTGGCACCTCAAGTAGCCATAAAGTGTGTCATTTTGGCACCTTTAGACATCAGTGCGTGTGTCTCACTTGCTGCCAACGTGGATAAAACGGTCAATTGATTTGTGCCAATTCATTTAATTGCCACATCACTATATGCACCTACAATTTTTTTTTCTTTGAAAAAAGGACTAAAACACATGGCAATTATTTCCAATAAATTAATGACACATGTTTTTTTGATCAAATAATTACAAAAATGTTCCCAGCTATATCTTTCCCACCCAACCTTTGTAACCTCCATTAATGGAGGTTAAATTTTCTAAGGATGATAAACATACCTCCCCATTCTCTAAGATTGACAGACACGCATTACAAGCTTCAAGAATTTCAGACACAAGCTATAAAATGTGTCATTCATAGACACAAGCTGCATGAAAACATACCTCCCCATTCAGAATTGCTTCATGAATTTAAGAAACAAGAATGGTTAAAGTAAATAGAAGAAAAAATCAACCATTCTTGTTGTTGAACCTCCCGCGTCCCAAATCCAAATAGCCTCGTCCTCCCTCCGCTCCCCAAATATCATCTTCCCCAACATTCCTTCCCCTAGTTATTAAGCAAAATTCAATTCCGAAATGAATTTTTTAACAGGTACCCCTAATATAATACACTAGTACAGTAATCACAACGCATGTCTGCAACAATAATTGAGCAAAATCCAATTACGAAAATAAATTTTTTAATTAAATTGTGTAAAATTCAATGAAAAAGGTGATGTAGTGGATCAAATTTAGAGACATTGAATTGAAAAGAAATGAAATTAATAGTATAATCTAGTAAAAATTGTTACAATTTATCATACATTTGAGAGATAGTGGGGGAGAAAGCAACCTTTTTATTTCTTGATTTCTTGTTTCTTAAAAAAGAAAAATTCTTGATTTAACCATTCTTGTTTCTTAAAGAAAGAATATTCTTGGTTTAAGCATTCTTTTTTTTTCTCTGTTAATTCAATTAATCAACGGAAAATTAGCATAGACATGTGTTAAGAAAAGGATAAAAATGATGAAAAATTAATGGGTTGAAAGAGTGAAGAAGAAAGATGAAAAATTATGAAAATACCCCTACCACGCGCCCAAAAGCGAGTGTGATACACTCTCTTTGCCGAATCAGCAAAAAGTGTCAAAATGACACATTTTATGACTACTTAAGGTGCCAAAAGTGAACAACGTCCACTTGAGGTGCCAAAGTGAAAGATGGTGACAAGTTTAGGGGTCCGTCGATGTGTTTGACCTAAGTTTTGCATAGGTGAACTTAAAATTTAAATTTTATACGTTCAACTTTTAATATTTAACGTTAACTCATTTATTCTTAAAATTATAGGTTCATTTTACTATTTATTGTAGTAATTCAAATTATTTTTTAGGAATTCTAAAACTTAGTTTGTGTGTTTGGTAAAAATGTCTTTACCATCTTTACCCTTTAAAATTATATTCGCAATTCTCTTACTTCTCCCTGCTAGAGCACTAATCAAGTTTCTTATTGCATATAAATTTTAGTATGTCAAAATAAAAAAAAATCAAGATTTTATTTAAAATCATCTTGAGACCTTAGTTGTAATAAGTAAAAACAAAACATTTTCTATGTGCCTATTCAAAGTAAGCCTGAAAATATATTCATTTTGTCTAATTACAAAATATTAATTAAATCTTTATTAATGATATTTTTTGACTTACCAGTCATGTTAAATTGTTGTGAGTTTAACCAACGATTTTCCTTATAAATCACTATTATATGTATGTAAGGGTAGTTACAAGTTTGATCATATGTAATTGAATTAAATAGTTTACAATTTAAGTGTATGAAATATCGAATCTATAATTTTTTTCTTCAAACTATATTGAATTCTATTCTTGACCAAATCAACTTAAGAGAAGAGAAGAAGCAACTTAAAGAAGAAGAATTCAACATAAAATATGTATTAGAATATTGTAAATATCAACTACTTGAATGGGGCAAGGAAGAATGTCTGCGTGTTACTAGATTCATCTAGTGATTTATCACAAGATTCTCTCGTGTTAAAGATTATAGGGAAAAATTTACATAATGTAGTTAAATTTACCTAAGGGGAATACATTACTCTTCGTGCTTGTGCTACAAAATCTGATTTTGATCAAAGTTTTAATCTTACTATGAATACAAGTAATCCTAATAGTAGTTAGTTATCACACATTGGTTATCACACTTACTTTTATGGAGTAATGAATCTTCTGCAGAAGTGAAAGTACTGAATAAAGTTAATAGACTACATATATAATTATTAAATACATCTGGGTTATTCTGTAATTAGTTATTCTTCAGTTCTCTATATATACAGCTGTAACCCCTTCAATATTAATGAGATCAATTATTATTAAATCTGTATCATGGTATCAAAGCTAGGGTTTCTTCTTCCGCCCAAACCCTAATCTCTCCTCTTTTCCGACGTGTGTGCGCCGCCGCCACCGTCTACACCACGCCGCACGGCCTCCCTCCTCCGCCGTAGGTCGGCGCCATGGACAAGGTTATTGATCCTCTGTCAAAATTACCGTCTGGAGTAAAATTACTGCTCAGGAATCTCCACAATCTCATCCCCGAAAAATTATCTGACAACAACTACCCGGCCTGGGCACTTAACGTCCGCACCGCCCTCGCAGCCAACTTGCTGCTCGGATGGATTGACGGTGCGGAGAAGCCGCAGCCCGAGACAGCCGAGAAGGACGGCGTCAAGCTCCCAAATCCCGACTACCTTCCGTGGATGATCGTAGACACTCAGATCCGAGCCTGTCTTCTCGCAGTTATTAGCCCCTCTGTGCACAAACACGCCCGGGGTTTTCTCACATCGGCTTCACTTTGGGACGCACTAGCCACAAGGTACAACTCTGTGTCCACGGCTCATATTTTTCAGTTGCGTGACAAATTGCATACTCTTCGGAAGGGAACGAAGACGATGACTCAATACCTTGATGATGTGGCCTCTATTCTGTCTGACCTAGATGCTGTGAACGAGATTATTCCTGAACGAGACGTGGTGAATGCCGTGATACGTGGTCTTCCGGCTGGCTATTCCTCTCTCAAACAGCATATTCGCCTCTCGCCTGTCGAAATCACTCTGAATCAACTGTCTGGATGGCTTAATGCAGAAGAATTGAATCTAGACATGGAACACAAATTACTGCTCGGAGAAGCCAGTTCCACCCCTGGCGTCACGGCTCTTTACTCGGCTGGCAGCGGAGGCTCGGCCAGGGGTCGCGGTGACGATCGCCGTAACCAAGGGCGAGGCAGCGGCGGCGGTGACCGTCGAAACACCGGGCAGCAAGGCAGAGGCGGGCCTCCACCGAGGGACGGCTTCCAGTCAGGCCGCGGACAGGGACGAGGAAACCAGCGGATGCCCACACGAGATCTTCCGACGTGCCAAATTTGTGCTAAACGGGGCCATTCTGCGGCTAATTGCTGGTATCGTTATGATGACTCGCAGAATGTAAATAGCCAGTCCGGAGGATCAAGGGCGATGCATGCGTCCACAAACGCTCAATCTGGCGATTGGTATCTAGACACAGGTGCTAACACCCATGTGACGTCGGATTATTCACAACTTCAAGCTCCTCATCCGTATCATGGCTCAGAAACTATTACAGTAGGCAATGGTCAATCCCTTCCCATCACAAACACCGGCTCTGGGTATGTCTATACCCCAAATGGTAAATTTCATCTCTCAACCCTTCACCACGTCCCTTCCCTCACATCCAATCTTTTATCTGTTTATCGCTTTACTAAAGAAAATAACTGCACCCTCATTTTTAATGACACCAATTTCCAGATAGTGGACAATACCACGAACCGGGTGCGGTACACGGGCCGCTGTGAGCATGGGCTATACACTCTTCCATCCAGGTCTCCGTCTGTTGTGAGTCAAGCCATTCTCTCGTCAACCTGGCATCGCCGGCTTGGGCACCCATCATCCGCCATCACCAAATCCATTTTATCTTCCTTAGGTTTTAATTTTTCAGAAAAATTACATTGCGAGTCCTGTTCAGTGTCTAAATCTTGTCGTTTACCTTTTTCACTGTCTGAACACAAGGCCACTGCGCCATTTCAATTAATTCATTCTGATGTTTGGGGTCCAACCTCAGTTCCTTCTGTTCAAGGTTTTCGTTATTATATCTGTTTTGTTGATGATTACAGTAAATTCACTTGGCTTTATCCTCTGAAATTTAAATCCGAAGCTTATACTATTTTTGTAAACTTTGACCGAATGGTTCAAAATCAATTTAATGCCAAAATCAAAATTTTTCGAAGTGACAATGGCAAAGAATTTGTCAACAATGCATTTGGTGTTTTTCTTCAAAATCTAGGGGCTCTTCATCACACTTCATGTCCATATACCCCTGAACAAAATGGCGTTGCTGAGCGCAAACACCGTCACCTAATAGAAACAGTTGTTGCGCTCCTCCATGATTCCACCTTACCTGTTTCCTTTTGGGTTGATGCCCTTGCTACTGCCAACTACCTCATAAATCGCATGCCCACTCACACTCTCTCCAACTCCACTCCATATGCCCGTCTCTACAATCATCCACCCGACTATATCCATCTCCGCCCGTTTGGATGTCTAGTTTATCCCTGGTTGCGTCCGCACACTCAACATAAACTTCAACCTCGGTCCACCCCTTGTGTCTTTCTAGGCTATCATCCCACTATCAAAGGTTACAAATGTTTCGATCCTGTATCTCAGAAAACATATGTTTCCCGTCATGTTCGTTTTGTGGAGGAACAATTTCCTTACACAAGTCTTTCCTCTACTCCATACTCCCCCAATCCACTTGGCGTTGTGCCATTATTTCCGTCCTTTTCTCACGCTCATGCTCCGGCTCACTCGGCACCTAACCCGGTACCCCACTACACCACTACCCACCCGAAACCCCAAACCTCCCACCTGAACACCCAGCCGACTGCCACACAACCCACCACTTCCCTACATCATACTCCTAACACACATACAGCCACCCCATCCACCGCTGCACATCCCAGCTCCCACGGCAGCCCCACCCAACCCCCGCCCACACATCATACAACTCCACCACCCCTTCCTAATCACCCTCCACTCAACACTCATCCTATGACAACCCGAGCCAAGGCCGGTACCTTCAAACCCAAAGCCTACCACACTCAAATACCCTTTGATGCACATCCCACAACTGAGCCTACTACCTACAACCAAGCCTCCAAAAATAGTTTCTGGTGCCAAGCTATGGATGAGGAATTTCAGGCTCTGAATGAACAACGTACATGGGATTTGGTACCTCTGCCTAGTAACCGAAAGTCTATTGGGTGCAAATGGGTGTTTCGCATCAAACGAAATTCAGATGGATCTCTTTCTCGCTATAAAGCACGTCTGGTTGCAAAAGGGTATCATCAGGAGTATGGTGTGGATTATAAGGAGACCTTCAGCCCTGTTGTTAAGCAACAGACTATTCGTCTGGTCTTGTCTCTTGCTCTTCACTATGATTGGCCGCTTCATCAGCTAGACGTCAGCAATGCCTTTCTTCATGGTCATCTTGAGGAAGAAATCTATATGGTTCAGCCACCGGGATATGTTAATCCCAACCGTCCTCACTATGTTTGCAAGCTTCGCAAATCACTGTATGGCCTGAAACAGGCCCCTCGTGCCTGGTACACACGTCTCTCTACTTTTCTGCAGGGTCTTGGTTTTCGCACCTACCATCATGACAACAGCCTCTTCACCCTTCACTGTTCTCGAGGGACAGTCATCATTCTTATCTATGTGGATGATATTGTTATTACAGGCAGCTCGTCATCACTCATCACTGAAATTACTGAAGCTATGCATCGTGACTTCAAACTTAAGGACCTCGGTCCTCTGGAGTTCTTTCTTGGCCTCGAACTCATCCGCAAATCGGGAACCATATTGATGCATCAGACAAAATATACCCTTGAACTTCTAAATCGGGCTGGAATGACAGACTGCAAACCCACGGTCACTCCCATGGCAGTCCGCCAATCCCCAGGGCCGAATACTCCCTTTGCCGATCCTACACTATATCGGAGCCTCGTCGGTGGACTTCATTATCTTGCTGTTACTCGTCCGGACATCCAATATGCAGTCAATCGAGTCTCCCAATCAATGCATGCTCCCACAGAACAACACTTTCAGGCCTTGAAACGCATTCTGCGCTATCTTCAAGGTACTCTTCACTGTGGAATTTTATTTCAAAAGGGCTCGTTTGATATATCTGTTTTTTCTGATTCGGATTGGGCTAACGACAAAGATGATCGAAAGTCCACTACTGGATATATTGTTATGATGGGACCGAATCTGATTTCCTGGTGCACCAAGAAGCAAACGCGAGTGTCCCGTTCCTCCACAGAAGCAGAATATCGTGCCATGGCTGCGGGTGTTGCTGAAGCCATGTGGTTACGATACCTTACGGATGCACTTGGCATTCCCCCGACGAAACCACAGATTTATTGTGACAATCAGTCCACTATTTGTGTTACCAAAAATCCAGTCCTTCATGATCGTATGAAGCATGTTGGGTCTGACTGTCACTTTGTTCGCGATGAGGTACTTGCAGGAGCGATGGCCACGCACTATGTCCCATCTACTGACCAGCTTGCTGATATTCTCACCAAGCCTCTTCCGTTACAGCCTTTTCAGTCTCTCTGCTCCAAGCTGCCCCTCGTTACCGCTGATCAGCTTGCGGGGGGATAATAGACTACATATATAATTATTAAATACATCTGGGTTATTCTGTAATTAGTTATTCTTCAGTTCTCTATATATACAGCTGTAACCCCTTCAATATTAATGAGATCAATTATTATTAAATCTGTATCAAAAGTGTAGCAAAATTTTAATTGTGTGAAGTTTATATTCGAGGTGAATAATACAGTTTTTTTTAAAAGAGAACAAAAGACAATTTTTGAAAAATATTTCAATTGACTGATTAAATAACTTTTGTTAATGGATCAAAAACAGGCACTGATTGAGTAATGTTGAAGTCTTAACTGAGTAATGCTTATGCCTCGACATTATTGAATAAGTGCATATTTATGATCTATGAACAAAATTGTACCAATCACTTGAACATAATTTATAGAAATTTTCTTTAGAAATTCCTTTCCCTATATCATTCACTTCGAATATGAACTTCATACAATTTAAATTTACTGAATATTGTTTAGTACTTTCAATTCCATAGAAGATTTCTTATTTTATAAAAATCAAAATGACAATCTACCAGTACTAGAATTATTTGTATCTAGAGCAAGAATAGAACTTTGTTCAAAATCAGTTCTTGCCCAAACACAGAGAATAACATATCCCTTTTGAGGTAAATTTTTACATTATGTATCAGGTTATTAAATATCTTTTTAAATTCTCTTCCATTGTCTTTAACATGAGAGAATCTTATGATAGAATTATTACATAGATCTAGTTACATGTTAATATTCTTTATTATCCCATTCAGATAATTGATGCTGACAACATATTTTACTATATCTTTCATATTAAATTCTTCCTCTTCTTCAAGTTGCTTTCTCTTCTTCTAACTTGCTTTAGACAAGAATAAAATTAACTATGATATATATACACTTTATTTATAAACTAATTAATTCAATTAAAACAAATCAAATTAGTAATTAGCTTAAACATAACATATCATTATAAATTGTAAGAAAATAATTGACTGAACTCATGATTATGAAATTCAACATGCATAGTAAATTAAAGGTAACTCATAATAAAGACTCGTAGCATATATTTTCTTGATTAGATAAATTGAAGGTATTTTTCAGGCTTTATTTAAATAGATACACTGAGAATATAGTTTTACCTATTACAACTGAAATTTCAAGATGTTTCTTGATAAAATCTTTACTTTTTATCTTGTCACACTTAGATTTACATTTAATAAGGAACTTGATTAGTGCTTTAACAAGGAGAAGAAAGAGAATTGAAAAATTAACTTAAAGGATAAAGAAGGTAGAGAGATTTTTAGCAAACTCACCCACAAAATTTTATAATTCACAATAGAAAAATATTTTAATTATAACAAATAGTAAAATCAACCTACAACTTCAAGAATATGATGAGTTAGTGCTAAAATTATTAAAAACTGAATTCATAAAATTTAAATTCTAAATTTGTCTCTATGAATTTTTATGAGCAACGAATAACTTAAGAATTGTACTGTTCATCAGTAGGTAAATAATTTTTTTCCTCGCAATAATTTTATCACAAGCAATAAATGTTGTGTTTTCAAGATTTATTTGCTCTCTTGATGATTTTCTTTTGCAGAAGGAAATTTTCTGTGATCTTTCATTTCAATTAAATGATAATTAAGTATTAAATGATTTTTCGAATAGCAACATGGTAGATTAGATTAATTTGAGCTAATTCCTCACATTGTCATTGAACTATTGATAATATCTCACAAAAGTCACTTTTGTATTTTTTATGACAAAAATGTCATTGAACTATAACTTTGTCTCTCATATTGTCATTCTAACAAATTAAACTACTAAACTTACTTAATTTTCTTAAATGATATTTTAAATTCAATTTCATTACCACATTCATTAAAATATACAACTCAATACATAACAAAAAATGATTTTAGTATAAAGGCAATAAAATCTATCCAATTTTATTATAAAAACAATAAAATTCACCAAAATAAAATAGATTTTAAATAAAGACAAATTATACATGGTGAAAATAATTTTAAAAATTAAAAATAATATATGAGATTTTGTAGGACCCTTTTTTTAATTTTTTTTAAGGAGTTACTCTTTCTGTTTCATATTATTTATCCACTTTTCTCTACGTGTCCCATAAAATATAATAAATAAGAAGGATAGCTTACTAATTTACCTTGTAATTTTTTTAATACATTCTATTAGCATCTTCATAAATACTAATATTAACAGTATAAGAATTTTTTCGGGAACTTTATTACATTTATAACTTCAAATGAATTAATATAAGGATAATAATAATTTAATTTAGTCCTATAAATTGATAAGCAACTTAGAATATATGGAACAAAAAGATTAGTTAATACTCTCCTTATTCTTAATGTAGACACGTGATTTTTGATCCTCCCTAAATTTTAACTTGTTTATTGATATTAAATATTTATATTTATATTTAATCATATATTATTGTTATTATTATTATTTTATTTGTTACTATTATCTTATTTATTTATTTTTTTTTTTTTTTTTTTTGTTATTTTTATAATTTTTTTTTTTAAAAAAGGGAATCTTATCCTAAAAAGAAAAACCTACCCTAACCCCCCCACATTCCCCACACTTTCCTCAACTCCCCCCCATGCACACACGCATACCCCCCCCCCCCCCCACGTTTCCACCACATCAAAAACTACACATGCACACAACACTAATATATATATTACAAACACACACACACGGGAGGGGACACAGAAAATCGAAAGGAATGAACATAAAAAAAAAAGAGCAAAGAAACAGAGAGAAAACAAGAAAGAAAACAGTAGAAAATAAGAAGGATTTAGAGTTTGAGGTTTGATCCGTATTTTCGAGTTCGTGGCTTCTTCTTTCTTTTGTGGAGGATTATTTTCACAAGAGGTAACATTTAAATTATTTATTGTAGTTTAAGATGATGTAAATGGAAACAAATTTTATTGTCAAAGATAGCATTTAGTCATTTTTCTTTATATGATTTAATTTTGTAATTGTATGAAATCTTATTTCGATATTTTGAAAATTGCCCTAAATTTGTATGGGTTTAACGTCAACAATATAATATGAAGTATGTTAAGGTTTTTGTATCATTAAATTTAGATAAAAATTGAAATAGCATATGATAATTTTTACATGCTTAAACATTTAATTATCAGTGTTCCTTATTAACATGCGGAGTTTGCATGATCAAATAATACGTGTTTGAAGTTGGAACAATAATATTTATTTTGAATAGATCTTGGATTATTTATAAACCTTAGCAGTGATGATAGTTTACGTATTGCATTATTAGATAATGGCTTTGGTAGTAGAATTTATTTTTGTCCGAATATGATATTTATCTTAATGATTATGTATGAATTTTTATGTGTTAGTTTCACTTTAGCCATGATTTATATTTTATTTTAATTTATTATTTAATCATTGATAAATACAATAAGCATATCGTGCCATTAATTGAATATGCCGTCTTGATTTCTTTATTTTTGTCCCCTATTTTTTTGTTATTTATTGGACAGATGCAAATTAGCATATTATGGATAGCGTGGTGTGTTTTGTTAATTTTTTTTTCTTTTTCCAACTTTTTTCATTATTATTATTATTATTATTATTATTATTATTATTATTATTATTATTATTATTATCATCATCACTATTACTACTACTACTACTATTGTTTTATTCATTGTCATTAATAAAGTTTATAATTATTTGTTAAATTAATTAACCGCTAAAATCGAACAATGTTCAAGTATATTGTTAAAGTTAGATGGCATTTTGAATAGACTAATCAACGCCTTTAATGTAAGGAAAATTTTAGGTACGTTTATAATATTCATCTCAGTTAAGAATGCGGCGTACGCATCTTTTCGAGACATTTAAAATTCAAGGATGCAATAATGCACCTTGGTAAATATTTTTCTAAAATTAACTTTTTCTTCGATTTATTTAATATAAGATAATAAATAAGTTTTAGTATAATAAAAATGAGCGATTTTAGGCCTCGACACAATTTATTAAAATAATTTAAGTCAAGATAAGTCAATAAAAGCGACCGTGCTAGAACCACGGGACTCGAGGAGTGCCTCACACCTTCCCCTCGATCAACAGAATTCCTTACCCATTTTCTGTTTTCGCAGACCAAATAAGAGTCATTTCCTTTTGATTAGGGATTCAAAAAAGGTGACTTGGAACACCAAAACTCAATTCCAAGTGGCGACTCTGTAAATAAAATAATCCCTAATCAATACTGTCACTTTAATTGGAAAAACCCTTCGACCTCGACTCGCCTCGAGCGAAAAAGGGGTGTGACATCTCTGGCGACTCTGCTGGGGAGCTAATAAGAATTCGAGCTTTTTATATTGACTTATACTTGCTTTAATTATTATTGATATTGTGTTTGCTGGCCTTATGTGCTAATTGTCGCTTATTTACTGCTTTGATATTATTTGAACAGTATTATATATTGTCTTCTCTTGCGTACCTCCTCTGAGTCTCTGAAATAGGATAGAGGGAATGCAGCATATGCATCCCACCTTCTTTTTGAGATAGCCGGAGTGTCAAGGCACCTGGTGAAGGATATAGTCACACATGTTAGGCGGGGTTCGAATCGACAACGAAGGCGGTGTTGCCCTGCTACCGACCAAGTTGTCCCTCCCCGGCTCGAGTGTCCGCTCGGGTAAGCCATTCTAGACACCTATCCCTATTAGGTTTAAACTTAGAAAAACTGAAAACTCAGAATCTGATTATCCCTATTAGGTACCGCTTTATTTGCATCATATGCATTTGACTTAGCGGGACTCGACACAGGGGCCGGGTCTGTCTAGGACAGGTGACCTAATTTATAAAGACCAACATGTGCATCCTACGTGCTCTTTGACATTTGCTTGGAAGACTATTTATTTGTTGACCGGCTTTAGGCAATTTTAAAATACGAGAAATTAATTTATTCTCAAATTTAGTTAATCATTTTTGAAAGAAAAATTTTATTTTTAAAATAAAGAAATTTTTAAATATACAGCAACATAGTTTTTACAATCTTTATGAACTACGAGGGTCTGATTCTCACATTTTAGTGAGATACGTAGGAAGTCCTTCCAGGATACGACCCTATCTTTTAAAAAATTATTCATAGATTTATTGGAAAATATTTTGAAAATATGATTACTTTCATAATTATTTTTCTAATTCTCAAGTCCAATTTTTAAATATATTTCAACAGCCCTGAATCTTTAGGGATCATGAGGCTAAGATTTTACAAATATATATATATATATATATATTTCAACAGCCCTGAATCTTTAGGGATCATGAGGTTAAGATTTTACCAATAATAATAATAATAATAATAATAATAATAATAATAAAATAAAATATATTTCAATAGCCCGGAATCTTTAGGGATCATGAGGCTAAGTTTTTACAAAATAAATAAAAATAAAATATGTATTTTAACGGCCCGGAATCTTTAGGGATCATGAGGCTAAGTTTTTACAAAATATATATATATATATATATATATATATCAATTTTAACAGTCCTGAACCTTTAGGGTCGTGAGACTGAAATTTTTATACAACTTCATACATAAAATGGTCATTCTATTTTTCTTTATTTCTGAGTCCTTTTATTTTATTTTTGTACTTAGGAAATATTGGCTTCAAACATATAGATAAAATTGTCTAGAAGTCTGTTATAGCAAAGTTTTTGATAGTGTCAATTTAAATAAGTGTTTTTCTTAAAAAATATTATCAATCTTGTTTCTCTCGCATTGATTTTTGATAAAATTGTTCTTTGCAACTAAGTCCAAATAATGGTCGCACTAGGTTTTACAAGTTAAGTTATAAATTCTTTTCAAAATTAATAAATTAAGTTTTGTCTAAGTCTAGATATTTATTAATCTTATGTCCCTGTCAATAGGTATAAAATGTCCCCCCTGTTCGTGGAAAGCGTTCAAAGAGAAAGAGAGATGGGAGTGTACCACTTCAGGTTGTGGATTGTACCCATTTGCAGCTTTGGTTGTGGTGGAACGAAATGGATACATTCGATTATGACGAGATACATAAGTATTTGAGTTTTTTGACGAGTATCATGAGAATCAACCCTAATAGGGAAGTAATTGTTGCATTACTGAATTTCTGGGACCCGAAGAATAATGTATTCCGCTTTTCAGATTTTGAGTTGACACCTACTTTAGAAGAGATAGCAGGTTATGTTGGATATGGGGATATGCATCGGAAGAAACTTATAGCCCCAAGAATTATCTCAATAAACAGATTTTGCAAGCTCATGAACATACGGAATACGAAAGAAGAATCAATGAAAAAAGGTTGGGTTTCCTTGCAATTTTTGTATGACAGATACGGAAAGCAAGAAGGGTTTGAAAAGTACGGTAAACAACTTTGTAATAAGGGGAGTTTTGAGGTTTGGAAAATTCACAGACGATTTGCATTCATGGTAGCCTTTTTAGGCACTATGGTCTTCCCGAGAAGAGAAGAAAAAATTAATATTCGTTTAGCAGGAGTGGTACAGATACTGATTAAGAAAGATTACACTATGATACCAATGATCCTAGCTGATATTTACCGTGCTCTGACTGTTTGTCAGAAAGGAAAAAGTTTTTTCGAGGGATGTAATATCTTGTTACAGATGTGGATTGTGGAGCATCTTTATCAACGTCCTACATTGACAAGGTTCAATCCCGAGCGATTTAATCGCATCAACGATTACGAGGAAAGGATGGAGAAATATAAATGTCCAAAAGAAATTGGAGATTGGATTAAACTTTTTCGTTCTTTGACAACAGATAAAATCACTTGGAATCTCCATTGGTGCCCTTGGAGGCAAGTCATATATAGTTCTGTCATTCGTCCATTCTTGTTATTAATGGGTATTAGAGGTGTTCAACCGTATGTTCCATTGAGAGTTCTACGTCAGCTAGGCAGGCGTCAAATAATTCCCATAACGGAAGACATGACTGAGTTCGTATTTGAGGTTAGACTGGAGATTTCACTTCCAGAAGATTTGGCCCAGCAGATTTGGGAGGGTCGCCATATTATGGGGATTAAAACGATGGCCATAGAGCGTGAGAAAGAAGAAGTGAACCCAGATTATTGGGAGTGGTTTGAAGAACAGTCGAGTCCTCCAGTCAGACCAGAAAGATCGATTAAGGGACCTATAGATCAGGAAGCTGCAATCAAGATAGGAATTGAAAAAGCCATGCGAGAACATCATGAAGCCAACCAATTTTTGAGAGAAGAATTAGAGCATGCCAAGGCAAAAATAAACGAACAACAAAGGGAATTTTCTGAAGAGAAAGCTAAGTCAGCAGCTATTGAGGTTGCACTTTGGGGACAAATCAAGTTTGCTACCACTAGGGGGTCACACGTTGCAGAACTTGCCGCATCTCGCCGACAACAACTTCAAGAAGTTGAAAAGAATATGCAAGAAGAATTTGATCGAGAGAGATCTCAATGAATTCGTGAAAGAGGAATATTGCGAGAACAGTTGGAGGTTGTTTCTACTCGTGAACAACGTGCAAGAGAGATGGTTGATTTCCGAGATCGACAGGCCCAGAAATGGGATCAGGCTTTCAGTTTTCTTCGAGGGAAGGTCCACCGTGTAGTGCAGGATACTGCCAGAATGGGTTTAGATTATCAGCAGTTGGATTGTGAGGACTTTTTGGCACAAGTACCAGCTTTCGCACAGCGACTCACTACTTCATTGGAGGACATATATTTGAGTTTGGGAGGACATATTAAATCGAAATCTCCTTGAATGGATCATTTTTTTCTTTGTCATAGTTTTTCATTTTCAGTTTTAAAATTTCTTGTTTAGATATTATGTCTTTTAGTTTTCAGATGTCAGTTAGTAGGTTTTATTTTAGGAGTTGGGTCAGTTATTTCATCGTATTTATATTATAGAATGTAATGAAGTTGACTGTTTATTTCTATATATATTACATATGTTTTACTTCACTTAGTTTATTTATTTTCTTCAATGATAATAAAAAAAAAACAATTTTGTTAAATTTCTCCCGAACTACGCAAGATCTGATTCATGTCCTGACATGATACGTAGTCAACCTTCCAAAGGGTTCGATCATAATTTTTGAAAATATGCCTAGAAAAGCCGGGATGAAACACAAAGCTTCCATGATAGGTTGAGAAATGCATATAGAAACATGACATATAACGTGGCATTATAATGTGTTAAATATATAACACTCACCCGTTTGCTACTTGATTACAGAAAGATAAAATAATTGGTGGTTGGTTTGTGGTTTAAACTGGCATCACATCCGTATAATACCAGATACAAGGGTAAAAGAAGAATGACTCGCAGAGAAGATATAGGGTCTGATAGTGAAGAAGAGCAGAATCAGTTGATTTCGCAGGAAGTAACATCAATGGAAGAAATAAAGGCATTAAAACAATAGATGGCGGAGATGTACAAAGCTTGGTTGAATGGACAAGCCCCGCCTTCTTCAATCCCTGGACTTTCAACTTCAAATGATCCAAATTCTGACCCAGCTCAAACTAGTGATCCATTTTACCCACCAGGATTTGGCCCATTTGCTAATATGTCTGGAGTTGCTGGTACTTCTACCGTGCGCCCACCAAATCCATCTATCGCAAATAACCCACTTTTTACTTCTGTAGCGCCAGCTACTGCGAGTATTCAACCGACAATACCAAAGAATATGGGAAAACCAAATCATGATATGTTATATCCTCCTGAAATGACTTTCAAATCACAAAATCCACATTATCATGTTCATCAACGCGATACTCCTATCGTGATTGAGAAGATTGCTAATAATGAAGAACAGGAGGAGATGGCTAGAAAAGTTAGAAGCCTGGAACAAAGTATGAGAAATATGCAAGGAGTAGGTGGACCAAAAAGTGTTTCATACAAGGATTTATGTATGTTTCCTGATGTCCATTTGCCGATAGGGTTGAAAATGCCAAAATTTGACAAATATGAAGGACACGGCGATCCTATAGCTCATTTGAAAAAGTTTTGCAATCAATTAAGGGGAGCAGGAGGAAAAGAAGAATTATTGATGGCGTACTTTGGAGAAAGCCTTACAGGGATAGCTTCTAAATGGTTCATTGACCAAGACATTTCTCGTTGGCACATGTGGGATGACATGGCTCGAGATTTCGTTCAACAATTTCAGTATAACATTGAGATAGTGCAAGATCGCACTACGATTTCCAACATGAGAAAAAAATGACTGAAAGTTTTCGAGAATATGCCATCAGATGGAGGGAGCAAGCTTCAAGAGTTAGACCATCGACAACAGAATCTGAAATGATTGATATTTTTCTGCAAGCACAAGAACCTGATTATTTCCATCATTTGCTCTCTACTATCGAAAACACATTTGCAGAAGTTATCAAAGTTGGAGCGATGGTAGAAAACAGAATCAAATCAGGAAAGATCATCAGCCAGGCCGCTTTGAAAGAAACAACACAGGCAATTCAAAGTGGTACAGGAAGTTTTGGGGGAAAGAAAAGAAAAGAGGATGTAGCAACTGTCATGGCAGGTCCACGACAAAATTGGAGAGGTGCGCGTCAACCATACGCTCAGAATCCATTATATTTTGTTCCACCTCCCCAATATCCTATTTACAATACACAACCATATGCTCGAGGTCCTTCTTACCCGCAGTGGCGTACACCAGCAATCCAAAATCATCCAATAGCCCTGCAAGTTCAAAGAGGCCCTCCGAGGTCTAATTTTTGGCCTAGAGCAGAATTCAAAAGGGATAACATGGTAAAAGATAATTTTACTCTTATTGGAATATCATACACCAGTTTATTTCATAGGTTGAGAAAAATGAATGTTCTAAACCCAATTGAGAGGAGGATCCCAAATCCTCCTCCGAAGAATTTGGACTATTCTAGAAGATGTGAATACTGTTCTGATGCCCCAGGGCACGACACAGATAAATGTTGGTATCTGAAAAGAGCTATTCAAGAGTTGGTTAATACCCAACAGATTATGGTGGAAAGTCCAGGCGCTCCAAATGTCAATCAAAATCCGCTGCCAGATCATAATGAAACAAACATGCTCGATGTGATACTCAGTGGGGAAGATGCTACGATTCCCTTTAAGCCGATCATTAAAATTAGAACTGATTCGAAAAAATTAGCAAATGTTGTAGATTTAACGAAAGAAAAGCCTGCAGTAGCGGAGGTGGTGATAGCAAAACACGAATCATTGAATGATCCCTTGGCGATGGGGAAAGAGATTTCAGAAAATATTGGGTCAAGTCAAATAAAGCCGAAACTCATTATTCCCGGAAGATCCAATAAGCCTCTTTTAATCATAAAAGGAGCTCCTGTAGCTCCTATTGTTATTAAACTAGTGCCACAGCTGCCTATGGTTGATACCAAGGCAGTCCCTTGGAATTATGATCGCATTGTGGTGATGCACAAGGGGAAAGAAGTAACTGAAGATGTAGATGAAGTAGGGGGATTAAATCGATCTGGAAGATGTTATGCTCCAGTAGAGTTAAGAAAGAATAAACAAGGTGGTGAAGAACGAATGACAGTCAAGAAGCCTGTCACTGATGAAAAAGCTGAAGAATTCTTAAAGAAAATGAAATTGCCAGAATATTCTGTTATAGAACAGTTGAAGAAGACGCCAACACAGATTTCTTTGTTGTCTTTATTGATACATTCAGAAGAACACCGCAAGGCTGTAATGAAGATTCTTAATGAAGCATGTGTTCCTAGTGAGATTAAAGTAAATCAGCTGGAAAAAGTTGTTGGAAGGATCCTTGAAGAAAATAAAATTACTTTTTCAGACGATGAATTGCCTATAGAAGGTACGGAGCATAACAAAGGTCTGTACATTTCTGTGAAATGCGAACATTCCATCATCACTCGAGTGTTAATTGATGGAGGATCAGGCGCTAACATTTGTCCTATGTCAACTTTACAAAAGTTGAATGTTAATGTGGAAAGAATTCGACCTAACAATGTGTGCGTCAAAGGTTTTGACGGATCAAAAACTGATGCCATTGGTGAAATAGAACTCATATTGACAATTGGGCATGTGGATTTTGCTATGGATTTTCAAGTACTGAACATTGATGCTTCATATAATATTTTATTGGGAAGGCCATGGATTCATAGGGCTAAAGCAGTCGCATCAACGTTGCATCAAATGGTCAAATTCGAATGTGACAGGTAAGAGATAGTGGTTCATGGTGAAGGAGACTTATCAATGTATAAAGACTACTCTGTTTCTTCCATCGAAGCAGATACTGCCAATGTGTTAATTCATCAAGCTTCTGAGGTAGTGGCTGTTGAGTATATCCTCGAGGGGAATCTCATTGCAAGACCACAATTGTCCTCTGCATATGTTATGGTAGTGAATGAAATGTTGAAGCATGGCTTCGAACCAGGAAAAGGTCTAGGGATGTTTTTGCAAGGCATAGTTCATCCAGTAAACCTCTATGAGAACTTTGGTACTTTTGGTCTGGGATACGAGCCTACTGCTGAAGATATAAAGAAGGCTAAAAAGCGTAAGAAAGAGTCGTGGTCACTTGCCAAGCCGATACCGCCACTTCATGAGTCTTTTATAAAATTCAGTGATGTCGGATCCTCCAAGTTACCTGCTGCAGAATCAATGAATGATGATGGTACAAAGTTGATTGACCTTTTTCAAAATATGTTCATTGAAGATGATATGGTTGAAATTGGGGAAGGTACCAGTAATGCAGATGTGCAGTTTGTCGGCCCTGATGTCTAGCTTAACAATTGGGAGGCCACTCCTCTCCCTATTATAAAAGAGTCTTGGTAGTTTGTTTGTTTTCTTACAGTCTTAGTAGTTTGTTTGTTTTTACTTCTGTAATCTAAATCATTCTAGGATTATAATTCAGAACTTTAAATCTGGTATGTTAGGTTAAAACTCTTTCTATCTATGTTTCTAATAAAGCGCAGTGTCCCTTCGTTTTATTTTAAGTCTGATTTTTATTTATTTATTTTCTATTATACAATTCTTTCTATGCCGATTCTAATGATATGACATGCATGAAGAATTGTTCACCAGAGTTAAAAAACCAATCTAATTTTGAAATAATGAATAAGGAGGTTGAATACGATGAAGAGGAAACATTTGAGGATATAAGCAAAGACTTCAAATATTTTGAGAATAAGACAAATCCCAATTTGGAAAAAACTGAGGCGGTCAATTTAGGAGATCATGAAAATATCAGGGAGACTAAGATAAGTGTACATGTTCAACCACAACAAAAGAAAGCTATAATTGAAGCTTTGCATGAGTATAAAGACATCTTTGCGTGGTCTTATGATAATATGTCCGGTTTAAGCACTGATTTGGTAGTTCACAAGTTGCCAATTGATCCTTCTTTTCCTCCTGTCAAGCAAAAGTTAAGAAAATTCAAAACTGACATGAGTGTAAGAATTAAAGAGGAAATCACGAAGCAACTTAAGGCTAAAGTCATTCGAGTGGCCCAGTATCCTGTTTGGTTGGAAAATATTGTCCCTGTTCCAAAGAAGGACGACAAAGTTCGGATGTGTGTTGATTATCGCGATTTAAATAAAGCAAGTCCGAAAGATAATTTTCCACTTCCCAATATTCATATTTTGTTGGACAATTGTGCCAAACATGATCTTGCTTCTTTTGTGGATTGTTATGCGGGGTATCACCAGATCATTATGGATCCAGAAGATGCGGAAAAAACATTATTTATTACTCTATGGGGGACATATTGTTATAGAGTTATGCCTTTTGGACTAAAGAATGCTGGGGCAACTTACATGAGGGCAATGACCACAATGTTTCATGACATGATGCACAAAGAAATTGAAGTTTATGTGGATGACGTGATCATTAAGTCGAGAGATCAATCTGATCATATCAAAGATTTGAGAAAATTCTTTGAAAGGCTTCGGAAGTATGATATCAAACTTAATCAAGCAAAATGTGTATTTGGAGTTCCGTCAGGAAAACTTTTGGGTTTTATAGTCAGTCGACATGGTATTGAGTTAGATCCTTCAAAAATAAAAGCTATCCAAGATTTACCTCCACCAAAAAATAAAACGGAGGTGATGAGTTTACTTGGAAAGTTGAATTATATCAGTAGATTCATTGCTCAGCTTACGACAACTTGCGAGCCAATATTCAAGTTGTTGAATAAGAATGTTAAAGTTGAATGGACTGAAGAATGTCAAGAGGCATTTGACAGAATTAAGAGACACTTGTCAAATCCGCCCATTTTGGTTCCTCCAGAGTCAGGCCGACCCTTGATATTGTACATGTCTGCTTTAGATAATTCTTTTGGCTGTGTATTGGGTCAACATGATGTCACAGGAAGAAAAGAACAAGCCATCTACTACCTCAGCAAAAAGTTTACCACTTATGAGGCTAAGTACACTCTTCTTGAGAAAACATGCTGCGCGTTAACTTGGGTAGCTCAAAAGCTGAAACATTACTTGTCATCTTATACTACTTACCTCATCTCTCGTATGGATCCTTTAAAGTACATCTTTCAGAAGCCTATGTCCTCAGGCAGACTCGCGAAATGGCAGATGTTGCTCACAGAGTTTGATATTGTTTATGTGACACGAACTGCAATGAAAGCTCAAGCCTTGGTGGATCATTTGGCTGAAAATCCTATTGATGAGGAGTATGAGCCATTGAAGACTTATTTTCCAGATGAAGAGGTATTGTATGTTGATGAGTTTGTTTTAGAAGATTGCCATTCAGGTTGGAAGTTGTTCTTTGATGGAGCTGCTAATATAAAATGAGTGGGGATAAGAGCAGTTCTTATTTCTGAATCAGGACAATATTATCCCATAACAGCCCAACTTCAATTCTACTGTACCAATAATATGGCAGAATACGAAGCTTGCATTCTGGGATTGAGATTAGCCATTGACATGGGGGTCCAAGAATTGTTGGTATTAGGAGATTCAGATTTATTAGTCCACCAAATCCAAGGAGATTGGGAGACTCGTGATTCGAAACTCCTACCATATAGAAGTTGTTTGCAAGATCTTTGTCAACGATTTGTATTAGTAAAGTTCAAACATATTCCTAGAGCTCATAATGAGATTGCTGATGCTTTGGCGACCTTATCTTCGATGCTTCAACATCCCGATAAAACTTATATTGACCCTTTCCATATACAGATTCATGATCAACATGCATATTGTAATGTGGTTGAAGAAGAATTTGATGGGGAACCTTGGTTCTATGATATCAAAGAATATATTCAGACTGGGAAGTATCCTGTACATGCTGATGGTAATAAAAAAAGAACCATTCGACGTTTGTCTAGTGGATTTTTCTTAACTGGAGGAATCTTGTATAAGAGGACTCCTGATTTGGGACTTCTGAGGTGTGTAGATGCTAAAGAAGCTTCAAAAATCATGGCTGAAGTACATTCTGGGATTTGTGGACCACACATGAGTGGGTATGTTTTGGCAAAGAAAATACTCCGAGCAGGTTATTATTGGCTCACCATGGAGAGAGATTCCATCAATTTCGTTCGTAAATGTCATGAATGCCAGGTACATGGAGACTTGATACATTCCCCTCCATCTGAGTTGCATACAATGATTGCTCCATGGCCTTTTATGGCTTGGGGAATGGACGTAATTGGACCAATTGAACCAAAGGCCTCGAATGGACATAGGTTCATCTTGGTAGCCATTGATTATTTCACGAAATGGGTAGAAGCAGCGACTTTCAAGTCAGTGACCAAGAAGGTTGTGGTTGATTTTATTCACTCCAACATCATTTGTCATTTCGGCATTCCAAAGATAATTGTCACGGATAATGCTGCGAATCTTAATAGCCATCTGATGCATGAAGTGTGCCAGAAATTTAAGATTATGCATCGAAATTCAACTCCTTATCGTCCAAAGGCGAATGGAGCTGTAGAAGCTGCCAATAAGAATTTAAAGAAAATACTCCGTAAGATGGTGCAAGGTTCCCGACAATGGCATGAAAAGTTACCTTTTGCTTTGTTGGGTTATCGTACTACAGTTCGGACTTCAATTGGTGAAACTCCTTACTTGTTAGTGTATGGAACTGAAGCAGTTATACCTGCAGAGATTGAGATTCCATCTCTTCGAGTAGTTGTGGAAGCTGAAATTGATGAAAACCAATGGGTCAAGACTCGTTTGGAGCAATTAAGCTTGATTGATGAAAAAAGATTGACGTCAGTATGTCACGGACAACTATATCAGAAGAGAATGGCACGAGCATATAATAAAAAGGTGCGTCACAGATATTTTGAAGTTGGTCAGTTAGTACTAAAACGCATCCTTCCTCATCAAATTGAAGCCAAAGGCAAATTTTCTCCTAATTGGCATGGGGCATTCATGGTAAAGAAAGTGTTACCTAATGGCGCGTTATATCTGATTGATGTAGAAGGAAAAATGGAAGGAATGCCGGTCAATGCTGATGCAGTTAAAAGATATTATGTATGATATTCATGTACAATTATCTTATGTATGTTTTGCACTTATATTTTTAAAGATTGAAATGATGAAGGCATTTTGTTCTACTATCTGAATAATATATAAACCTTTGCTTACCCCGTTGAGCTTTTATTTTTCTTCGAACCCCTCTTTTGGAATCAAATTAAAAAAAAAGTGTGTGTTAAAAAATAAAAAAAAATAAAAAAAATAAAAAAAAATCAATCAATCAAAAATTCAAAATCAAACAAAAGAATAATGTTTCATGAACTACGTTTGACCTGATTCTTGCTATGACAAGATACGTAGGCAGCCCTACTTCGGGGTTCGGTCTAACCAGAAGAAAATTCAAATTACCCAGAATGAAATGAAACTGGGGCAAAATTTATTTTCTTAAAAGAATTGATTTCAAAAGTTGTATGTTTCACCCAATGTTATATAAATTTTTTGAGCCTCATGCCTACCTTTCTTTCTAACCCTATCCGAAAGCCAAGTTACAACCAAAGAAAGACCTTCGGATTAATCTTTGAGAATGTCAAGGCTAAACATATTATGAGTGCATGATATTTCATATTTTGGGTGTTTATTAAAAAAAATAAAAAAAAATGAAAATGAGAGAGTCTTATTGGTGAAAACCTTTTCGGGCATCATAAAACGACTGTGAGCTGAGACGAAAATGAAAAGGAGATAGGCTCGTTGGCAAAAACTCATTGAGATTCCACTAGCTTAAGAAAGGTTGTTATCAAGAAGGAACAAATTTAAGATTGGCTTAATTTCAAGCTCAATATGTGGATAAAAGTTGTAATGATTGGTGTGGGTAGATCTGGTTGTTTTATTCAAAATGCATGTCATAATCACCAGAATCGATTTCCACATTCAGATAAGTTTTCTCTTTGCTTTGAAAAAGAGATATCTATGGTCTTTTTATTTTGTTTTATTTTTATTTTTTGATTTTTGTGTCTTTGTCATCAAACAAAATTTTTGTTGTCTTTTGAGTCAAATTTACATCAGGTCGAGTCAGAAAAGACTCCAAACTCTCTACCAACTCCTGTAAGGGTACAAAGCAAGACAAAGGGTCGATGTACAGAGACAACATTTCAAAGTAAAGAAATATGATTTGAGTTGAGGATCTCAGTAGCCAGAATTCAGAGTTAGAGGTATAACAATTCAATGAATATTATCATGGATTGGAAAAGAGTTGAGCTTGACAAGTGCGAGAGCGGCCACTTCAAAAGCCAAATGCCACAAACTAATCACCACATGTTTTAAAATTTACAATTTTTCTTTGTTTGGAACAGAGATGAAATAATGTTTTCAGATAAAGGATGCAATTTCACACTTCATTCAATGCAAGAAGCATGATTACAACATCCGATACCGGATCTCGGTCATGATAAACTTTATTCTTTGCGAGATATATTAAGATCCAGTGACACATAATTTTTTTTTAGTACAAACTGGGGCAAAATTTTATGTGTGTTGTATGAAATTTATTTTATGGGACAGGACCCTCCTGAATAATGGGAATTTATTTTATGCTCAGGATCCTCCTGAAGAACGAGAATTGTAAGTCCAGGAGCCCGCCTGAAGAACAGGGTGAAGAATTGTAAGTCCAGGAGCCCGCCTGAAGAACAGGGTGAAGAAGTTGAAGAATTGTAAGTCCAGGAGCCTACCTGAAGAACAGGGTGAAGAAGTTGAAAGTTCAGGAGCCCGCCTGAAGAACAGGGTGAAGAATTGTAAGTCCAGGAGCCCGCCTGAAGAACAGGGTGAAGAAAAAGAAAGTTCAGGAGCCCGCCTGAAGAACAGGGTGAAGAATTGTAAGTCCAGGAGCCCGCCTGAAGAACAGAGTGAAGAAGTTGAAAGTTCAGGAGCCCGCCAGAAGAACAGGGTGAAGAAATTATAAATCCAAGAGCCCGCCTGAAGAACGGGGTGAAGAAATTGTGAGACCAGGAGCCCACCTGAAGAACAGGGTGAAGAAAAAGAAAGTTCAAGAGCCCGCCTGAAGAATAGGGTAAATTTTCAATTTCAAGTCATGAAGATTTGAATCAAGATTCTAGAGATTGCAATTTTTACTTGTATTTTTTCATTTTTGATTTTTATTAGTCAGTTGAATGTAAAAGCAGAAGCCGTCAACCGGAAACTCGATGGAATCTCACTCGATTTTAACTTTTTCTCTCACCAAATTACCTTTTGAACTACTCATTACCTGATTCCCTTATAACCCGGGATAGGTAGGATGTCCAAGAAGTAGGATGTCCAAGAACAGGACTCAGTCATATTTGTCTTTTTATTTTTACCTTTTAAATAATTGGAGAGTCAAAAATCATATCTTGTCTACTTCTTTGTATGAAAACTCTTCGAGATTTCACACAAAGAGGGGCAAAAATGTAGACACGTGATTTTTGATCCTCCCTAAATTTTAACTTGTTTATTGATATTAAATATTTATATTTATATTTAATCATATATTATTATTATATTATTATTATTATTATTATTTTATTTGTTACTATTATCTTATTTATTTATTTATTTATTATTTTTTTTTTGTTATTTTTATAATTTAAAAAGAAAAAAAAAAGGGAATCTTATCCTAAAAAGAAAAACCTACCCTAACCCCCCACATTCCCCACACTTTCCTCAACTCCCCCCATGCACACACGCATACCCCCCCCCCACGTTTCCACCACATCAAAAACTATACATGCACACAACACTAATATATATATTACAAACACACACACACGGGAGGGGACACAGAAAATCGAAAGGAATGAACATAAAAAAAAAAGAGCAAAGAAACAGAGAGAAAACAAGAAAGAAAACAGTAGAAAATAAGAAGGATTTAGAGTTTGAGGTTTGATCCGTATTTTCGAGTTCGTGGCTTCTTCTTTCTTTTGTGGAGGATTATTTTCACAAGAGGTAACATTTAAATTATTTATTGTAGTTTAAGATGATGTAAATGGAAACAAATTTTATTGTCAAAGATAACATTTAGTCATTTTTCTTTATATGATTTAATTTTGTAATTGTATGAAATCTTATTTCGATATTTTGAAAACTGCCCTAAATTTGTATGGGTTTAATGTCAACAATATAATATGAAGTATGTTAAGGTTTTTGTATCATTAAATTTAGATAAAAATTGAAATAACATATGATAATTTTTACATGCTTAAACATTTAATTATCAGTGTTCCTTATTAACATGCGGAGTTTGCATGATCAAATAATACGTGTTTGAAGTTGGAACAATAATATTTATTTTGAATAGATCTTGGATTATTTATAAACCTTAGCAGTGATGATAGTTTACGTATTGCATTATTAGATAATGGCTTTGGTAGTAGAATTTATTTTTGTCCGAATATGATATTTATCTTAATGATTATGTATGAATTTTTATGTGTTAGTTTCACTTTAGCCATGATTTATATTTTATTTTAATTTATTATTTTATCATTGATAAATACAATAAGCATATCGTGCCATTAATTGAATATGCCGTCTTGATTTCTTTATTTTTGTCCCCTATTTGTTTGTTATTTATTGGACAGATGAAAATTAGCATATTATGGATAGCGTGGTGTGTTTTGTTAATTTTTTTTTTCTTTTTCCAACTTTTTTCATTATTATTATTATTATTATTACTACTACTACTATTATTATTATTATTATTATTATTATTATTATTATTATTATTATCACTATTACTACTACTACTATTGTTTTATTCATTGTCATTAATAAAGTTTATAATTATTTGTTAAATTAATTAACCGCTAAAATCAAACATTGTTCAAGTATATTGTTAAAGTTAGATGGCATTTTGAATAGACTAATCAACGCCTTTAATGTAAGGAAAATTTTAGGTACGTTTATAATATTCATCTCAGTTAAGAATGCGGCGTACGCATCTTTTCGAGACATTTAAAATTCAAGGATGCAATAATGCACCTTGGTAAATATTTTTTTAAAATTAACTTTTTCTTCGATTTATTTAATATAAGATAATAAATAAGTTTTAGTATAATAAAAATGAGCGATTTTAGGCCTCGACACAATTTATTAAAATAATTTAAGTCAAGATAAGTCAATAAAAGCGACCGTGCTAGAACCACGGGACTCGAGGGGTGCCTCACACCTTCCCCTCGATCAACAGAATTCCTTACCCATTTTCTGTTTTCGTAGACCAAATAAGAGTCATTTCCTTTTGATTAGGGATTCAAAAAAGGTGACTTGGAACACCAAAACTCAATTCCAAGTGGCGACTCTGTAAATAAAATAATCCCTAATCAATACTGTCACTTTAATTGAAAAAACCCTTCGACCTCGACTCGCCTCGAGCGAAAAAGGGGTGTGACACTTAAATAACTGAATAAAAGCAAAATATAAATTAAGATAATTTAATATATATGTTTTAAAAAATTTATATTTGTTTTAAAAATTTATTAAATGTATACATATTAATAAAATATTCAGAATTCATAAACTTTAAATTCTGATTTCATAAGTGAAACATGTAAAGAGAAAAGTCTATAAATAATATGAAATGGAGAGAGTATACTTTTCTTTTAAATGGTCCTATAAAATTTCAAGTATTTTTTTTTTTTTTAAATTTCGACATCTCAATATGTCTAATTTTTGTTTATTTAAAATGTATATTTCATTTTGGTGGATTTTATTGCTTTTTATATTAGACCTATTTTTTGTTATGTACTTGGGGTGGTATAATCTACTGAATTATCATTAAATTTAATCTTAATTAAGTGAGTTTAGTAGCTTAAAATGTTAGAATGGCAATCTGAGAGATAAAATAATAGTTCAATGACATTTTTGTCATAAAAAAAAACAAAAGTGACTTTTATGGGATATTGTCAATAGTTCAATGACAATATAAGGAATTAACTCAGATTAATTATTACGGAAAAGAAAAATTTTAACAATGCATTTTAATACATCTTTTTATAAATTGATGTTCATAATTTCTAATTTTAATTATTAGGTGATTTAACATTGACATAATATTCAATTAAATAACTAAAAATGATTAAGAATATAAGAAAAGTAAATTGACAATCATCTAATTTAAATGGAAAAATTATATAGCATAAATAAAAAGGGTCCTTAATTATTATCATGTATAATGTTTAAAATAATTACTTGCTATAATCAAAAGTTAGTTAAAAAGGCTATTATTTAAGCGATCCCTCATGTATACAAATATAATAGCTTGTATATCATGCAATTAATCTCTCTCACCTAATTAACTTGAATTTTGGTTGACTTAATTTTATTTTATTTTTGAAAATTGGCCACTTTATTTGATTTTTCTCTCTCTCAAATTTTTTATTTATTTGATTTTTCTCTCTTCTTAAATTTTTCACCATATTCTTCAATCACTTTCCTTAAAAAGTAGAAACTATTGGTAGGTTTTGTTATATTGACTCTTAAATAATATATTTTTGTGATTTGCCCAAAAATTTATTACATCTTCAGATTCTTTCTATCAATTCATGCAAAAAAAAAGATATATATGTTGGTTCATATTTAATACATAACATATTGGTATACAACTATCATGTGTTTGTATATAACTCAAAGATATATTGTATAGATTATATTTAGTCATAAAGTGAATTTGTTTGTATATTTCTCTCACTGCGTTTGTATTCTTGTATTTATTTTGTTATATTTCTTTCACATACATTTTGAATTTATATATTTTAAATATTTAAATTTATATATTTATACATATAATCTGAATTTATATCCATTTTATACTTTTGAGTTTGTATCAATTCGTATTTATATGGAAGATATGAGTTGTAAACGTTTATATTTGTATTTAAATATTAAATTCAGAGCTAATTTTAATTTGTATCAACTTTACATTTGTATTTTTACTCATAGCTAATTTCGTGGATAAATACATTAAATACATAAGTACATTAAAATTATATTTTAAATTCTGAAGTCATACAAAGAAATCGGAGAAATTTTAGTTTGAATTCTCTTTTTGTATTTCAAAAACTAAAAGATAAGCTATAACAGTCCATATGAAAAAGGAAAAACAAAAAATTTGAAAACAAAAATATGTCGGAGAGAATAAATAAAGTGAATCACTTCCTCTTTTTTTTTTTTTTTTTAATTTCTAAACATAAATAAAATAGTAATAAAATCTGTTAGTTAATATTTGTATGTTAAAGTTCTACATATATTTAATCACTAATAACTAAAATCTATACAATGTAATTACTAAAAATTAGATTAAGAAATTAATTAAGAGATATATAAATTGACTATATACGAAGTTTTTTCAATTTTAATTTGTTAAATTAGAAGTTGTAAACTAGTTATTTTGTTGACCCATCAAACAGTTTAATTTGGTGACTAAAGCTTTTTGCTCTTTTGAGCCAAGCCTAGCCCCTAGGTATATAAGAACTTTTGCTTTAGGCCTTCTTCGATAAGCCTCAAAGCAAAAAGGCTTATACATCAAGTCTGACACATATTTAATAAACAAATACTTCACTAATAATTCAACAGCAATCTTAAAAATCATAATTAACTAAGCTAATATGGCCTGATGAAAGTTGCTTATTCGCTATCCCTCATCGCCTTTGCTTGCTTCAAATATATGACTTCCTTAAATTTATTACAAATTTTCAATTTTGTATTCATTGATTGAAAATTCAAAATGTCATTATCTCATCATAGTCATAGTTTAGCTACTTTTCTTATTTCTTTTTCATTTTATCTAATTATAATTTTGTCCCACAATTTGTAGTTTGATGATATTTCTTAAGCACTAATCATTTTGGATTTTTAATTCTATCATTTATGTCTTTTTCTTTTCGATGAAAATCCTTAAATGAGTGATTATAATTAAATTGTGGTGAATTTAATAGCATTCACTCTATTTTTCTTCTTATTAGTACTTTTTGTGATTTTATGTTATAGCAACATTGTTGTGGCGGTAAGAGCAAGAGCGTGTGTTGAGTGTCACTGACCCGAGTCTTACTATGTATAAAAATGATTTTGTTATATGATTAGTTATTAAAGCATGAAAACCTTCTACCTATTACACATAAAATTAGAAATATCTTTTAGGGTTCGTTTGATAGAGTGTATAAGAATAATGTAAAATATAATATATTAGTAATAATTGCATTAGTAATGCAAGTATTAGTTATGTTTGCATTAGTTATGCTGAGATTATTTGTATACAGCGTTTGATTTGATGTGTTAAAAATAACTTGCATTGCATACTTTTAAATTAAAAAATTATTTGCAAAAATATCCGCTACAAATATAATGAAAATGATGTGGTAAAGGTTTTGAGAGGCTATTGTGTCTTTACCTATGCTAATGTATCTATTAAAGTCCATTGCATAGCTAATACCAAGGGTTTCCCATGTATTAATTATGCATAGCATTAAGGGTATTCATGGGTCGGTTTGGATCGGTTAGTGGATCAAACCATATCCAAAACCAATTTAGTCAGTTTTTAAATTTCTAAAACCAAACCAAACCACAAAAAGAAAATAACTGTCGGTTTTTCGATTTTTTTGGTTATTGACTAGCCTACTCCAACCATCTCTAGAATAAACTCCATTTTTTAACCCATAGAAAAGAGTATCACATTGAACAATTTCTCATGAAATATTTGTACAGTGATGGACAAATGACACTATAAACTCTTAAAAATCAGAACAAACACATTAAACAAAACCAACATTGAGATAAAAAGCACCAGCTTTGTATTGTAGGCACTAAGATTATCCAACAACATACAAACACATACATGTACATTGTAAAATAGAGCTTTGTATTCTGTTGCAGTGTACTGCAAGAAGAGACAGAGTTGGGCAAACTTGAGTTATCTGTTTACTTTATAGACTAGCTAGGTGAGCTAATCATATAGGGAAACAATTGAATAAACAAGGAGACATAAAACTACCATTTGAACCAAGGACCATGGTAACTCATAGTGTGAAAGCTGAAGTAGAAAAAGTGAGGTAGGAACCGTAGGGTTAACTTATTAGTAATAGTAGATAGAGTTAGGCTTGAGTTTGGGGCTTTGTGCAATTGGGCTAAAGTATTGGTTGGGCTAGACATAGATTAAAATTTAGTTTTAGATTAAATTTAATAAAATATTTATATTTTATTCATAAATTATATATAAATAATTATAAGATATATATATATATATATATATATATATAAATTTATCGGTTCGGTTTCGTTATTTTCACGGATTTTTTTAAGTAAAACCATAACCAAACCAAATAGCATCGGTTTTTAAAAATTTAAAACCAAACCAAACCAAACGTCAGTTTTTTTAATCTGTTTGGTTCGGTTTACGGTTCGATTTGTTTTTTAACCAAACCCATGAACACCCCTACATAGCATCATACACAATAGAGTCTATGACTAATATTTGCATTAGTCATACATAAGTTAAAAAAGTATATCAAACAAGATATTAATAATATACAATGCTAATCATACATTATTTTTTTTAATACATCCTACCAAACGATCCCTTAACAACATCTACACATGCATAGTTCAATAGAGAGAAATAGAAATAAAGTAAGTGTGATCACATTTCAAAAAGATAGAATAGGTATAAATCACTCATACTTTTTATGGAGATATTCCTAAAACTTTTTCAATCAAATATCTAGCATAGGGTTTTGCATTGCAAAGCCTTAAAAATAAGATTAAAACTCAGATGAACATGCTTAAATTGAAAATAAAAATGGATAAAAATCACTAACCTATATTGGGTGCCAGAATTGAGACTTGTTAGCGTAAATCTTCATATTCAAGCCTTAAAATAGAAAAAATAAAAATTATCAATTAGATCTTAGATTGACATTCTTGAACGCTTAACCATACACAAAAGATTATCAAGACAAAGGAAAAGATAAAAAAAAATAGGATAGAAAATTCATACCTGTTATTATATTAGAAGAGATGTAAGAGGAGTGAGCAAACAATTCTTGTGAGGATTCAGTTGCAGCCATGTATTGAATGAAAGATGAAAAAAATTAGCGGAGAGACCAAGGCACAATGCAATTGAAAGAACAAATGCGGCTGCTAGGTTTTCGATAAAGTTAGATTTTATAGGCTCTAACAATATTGTCAATTTTACTAAATCACTCTTATTACGTTTTAAAATTATTCAAAAAATTTAGATATTAACGAAAATATCTCTGAATGTGCTGTAGATGACGTGTATTGCCATCATCTCATTTATGTCTATCTTTGACACGTGCAAGCCGTGATATGTCATAAAATAAATATGTTGTGTCTATATGACTCTTTTTTTTGTCATAATACTAAAACTATATTTGGTTATGATATTTCTTGTGACTTCTCTTTTCATCGAGATGCTTAACATGAATTGATAATTGTGTTGGTTTGCCTTTAGACATAAGTAGTAGTTTTTCCTTAATGTTTGATACATAAAAAAGGATGTCAAGTTAAAAGAAGAAGACTCAATACTAAATTAAATCCTCATCTGAGAAGAACACTGAAAAGCTTATAAATCATTACGATGATTGAGATTCTAGATCATGATGACCTATGTATTCATCTCCATCGTTGACATTTGATTTTTATCCTCCACCATTTAACTTAATATTGAGTTTCTTTTATTTCAAATAATTTGAAATACCCCTCTCTCTTCTTACTCCCCCTCTTATGTCTACACCGGAAATGACCCCCCCTCCATCTCATCTCATCACTCCACCGGAACCTTTTGACTTAACCTCTCAAATGGCTATTAACCCTCCATAACATATTTATTTTGTAGAAATTGTGAAGGGTACTATCTCTCAATCCTCTCATACTGATCCCAGACTTCTTCTCTAATCGAAGAGGAAAGTTTGAGGGATCCGAGAGAAGCTATCCATCTGACCCCTGAGGATAAACAACGCCTTTACGAGTCTTGAAAATTCTCAATTATCATCAAGTTAGTGGGAAAAAAAATCAACCACATCTATCTAAAAAAGAAATTAGCAGATCTATAGAAACTGCAAGTGGATTTCTCTCTCATAGACCTGGGACTCTAGTATTTTGCTGTCAAATTCTCCGATGAAACATCACATAGAAAAGTCATCCAGGAGGGGCCTTGGTTTGTGGCTGGGGCATACCTATCAATTAGGATATATGAGCCAAACTTCATACCCAAAGGTCCCAAATTGAAACCACTGCAATATGGGTTAGATTACCCCAGCTGCCCACTGAGTTCTATGATGCCTCACTGCTTCAAAGGGTGGGAAGAAAAATTGGACGACTACTAAAAGTCGATGCTTGTACCTCTGCCACACTTTGAGGAAGATATGCTCGGATCTTTGTCCAAGTTTTGATGGATACACCTCTAAAATCCTCTGAGACGATTGGCACCCATAAACAACAAATTCATTATGAGGGGGAAGGTTTTTTGAGTAAAGGGTGTGGAAAATTGGGCCACATAAAGGAATGATACATTACCTCTCCAGCTACACAGTCTCCTGAGCAGGCTCAATCCTTATTACCAGAGAAGAATTCAATCGATGAATGGAACACGGTGCCTTTTAATCAAAGAAGAAAAGGTCCTCAATGATAAGGTACCCATCAGAACCAGTCCACCAAGGTAAAAACGTTCGATCCCTCCTCAGGTAAGTTCCTCTAATCCCTCAATTCTAACCAGGCTAAATCCGACCACTAAAGCTCTCCGTTCGATAACGACAAGGGTAAGGGAAAATTGTTAGTCCATAAGGGTGATAATCTTAGTGGGCCGGGGCATCTAACTACTAACGAGTCTGGGCCTGTGGAACAGTCATTCAAATTAAATCAAAAGGCCCAGTCCCAAAATAGAAAAAAAGCTCTTTGGTGAGTGGACTGATTTATCAGGTCTTCCTTTGGGCCTAAACAATTTACAGCCTAAAAACCAAACTAGTACTCAGCCCAACGTACTGAAATCAACCCCTCGGCCCAAAGAGTTGAACTTGAACTTAAATAGTTCTACTTCGGGGAAAGAGCCTGTAAGGACTTGTGCTAATTCTCTCTCTTACTTTTCATCTGGCACCCAAACGCCAGTAGTCCAAACTAGCATTTTGCTAGCTCCCATCATTCACTCCATTGTCACTTCTAAGAGTGTTTCATTAAATGCACACAATGAGTGCAATGATGAGAGCTACAAGGGTAATCCAAGGGAGTCCCCTAAAGATACTATACCAGTTACTAGTTACTGTTTAACTCTTACGGAAACTAGAACTTCTACAGAAAGAATTATCCCATGGACCCCCTCAGTCAAAGTCCTCTAGTCTTGGTCATCTTCACCACCAAGCCTCTGGAGTTGAGCCATTATCCAATATCTTGGTTGGAGATATGCCTATCTCAAAAAGTTATACCCTTGAAGTTAATGTTGAATGGTCAGCCTCTCATAATATTGATACAAAACCCTCAATACTTAGCACAACTAGTAATGGAGGGTCTGAACTAGGGCCTCCTTCAATTCAGTCAGAATTTATGGATGATAACACTTATGAGCATCGTTAACCAGGCTCAACAGATCCCCAACAGCCCTTCTATAATCTCAGAAGAGTTGAACAACATGTCCCTGAGCCTTCTTTTCTTTCCTCCGAGTATGCTAGACCTACTAAAGGAAGGACTAGCTTTTGTAAAGAGCTCTGGGGACCCCCTACTGTCAACCCTCATTCTCTCCCAGCCCCCTCCTTCTCTCCAAATGGAATTAAAAATATTTGAGAGGACCAAAACTATGGAGGTTCCCCAAGAGAACAACAGGGAAATAGAAAAGCTACTGGCATCTTTAAAGGTGCCAAAGGCCGAAGGGGTTCTACTAGGAAGACCCATCACTCAAACATTTGAGAACCTTATCAGTGAGCTACTAGTTGTCCTCCTTCCCTCGGAGCTAACCAAGTTCGATCTAGAGATCAAAATACCAGGTTCATACATCTTTTATTCCTCCAAAATAACTCCAACCTCCAAGAAGAGGAAAAAATCAATGACCCTCCTTCCCCAATATCTGGACAAAGGAAAAGGAATCTTAGAGACACCACAACACCCCAATCTTCCTCCAATGGTTAGCTCAATAATATGGAATGTTAGAGGGGCTAACAATGCAGAGTTTCAGAGACACTGCCAATCTATGGTCAACATCCACAAGCTCCCTATTCTTGCTCTGTTAGAGACTAGAATGGCTGATCATAAGGTCATTGCTGAGACTCTGGGTTTCAATAGTCAAATCCAATTCCCTTCCATTAGAAACTCATAGTCATTATATGGGATAACTCAGCTCTCAACATCCAGGACATTGCTGTTCTACCTCAGGACATCCATGTGGCTGTTAAGGTACCTAACCCCCCTTCCATTTGGTTCTTTACTACCATTTATACTAGCAATAGTTATGAGATTAGACAAAACCTTTGGGCTAACTTGGCTGATTTCTCAGATTCCTTTGGTGACTCCCCATGGATTATAGGAGGAGACTTTAATAAAGTCCTTAGGGCCTCAGAGAAGATTGGGGGAAATAGTAGTAATATCACTAGAGCCGCCTCCTTCTCTGACAGCCTTAACCATTATAAACTGATTGATTTGGGTTTTAAAGGTAGAAAATTCACTTAGAATAATAAGAGATACAAAAATAAATAAGAGCTCATTCTAGAAAGACTTGATAGATGGATAGCCAATGAGTTCTGGATCAATCTCTTTCCTGATACCTCTGTTCACCCATTTACCCAGAACTTACTCCGACCATTGCCCCCTGCTAGTCAGTTTGGATAAGACTCCCTCTATTTAGGACGTACCCCTTAGAATTAAGTCCATGTGGTGTTCCCACCCCACCTTCCCTTAGTTAGTTCAAGACACCTTTTTTCAGGGCACCCCTCCTCTGAGGCATTCCACAGTTTGAAAGCACTGTGAAAGTTTGGAATAAGAAAGTTTTTGGTACCATCAAAAGAGAAAGATACTTTCTAGATTAGCAGAAATCCAAAAATCTACTTCCTACCACTCTAGTTTCTTTCTTCAAGATATTGAGAAGAGTCTCACCAAAGAATTGAGCTCTATCCTTATACAGAAGCATGAATTATGGAGACTCAAATATAAGATTAACTGGTTGGCTGAGGGGGATTCTAATACTAGGTACTTCCATACCTCTACTCTCAATAGGAGATGAAGGAACATAATTAATGCTATTAAAGATGATAGTGGTAACTGGATCTACCTCCTCAGGAAATCAAAGACCACATTCTCTCTTTCTATAGGAACCTCTTCAGTACTGAGCATCAGCTCTCTCATATGGATCTCCAGGGGAACCCCTCTTCAGCAGGTTCAATTAGTAGAGAGGACCATGGTCTTCTGGATAGTATTCCTTCCCCCCAAGAAATTAAGAATACCACCTTTTGTTTTAAGCCTTACAAAGCTCCTAGACCTGATGGTCTACACCATTTATTTTACCAAAAGTACTGGGACACTCTGGGTCATGCTGTTACACAGTTCTGTGTCAACACCTTTACTTTTGGTCACATAGAGCCCATTGTTAACTCCACCTACCTTTGTCTCATCCCTAAATTCCACAATGCTATCAATTCTAGGAACTTCAGACCTATTGGGCTTGGTAACACCCAATACAAGATTATTACTAAGATTATAGCTAGGAGACTGAGGCCCTTTCTTGCTACCATCATCAGCCATAGGCAAAGTAACTTCCTCCCCAATAGAAGAAACTTACACAATGCCATTATTGTCCAAGAGATTATCTCTTACTTCCAAAAGATGAAAGGAAAAAAAGGCCAATATAGTCTTAAAGATTGACTTAGAGAAAGCTTTTGATAGGTTAGAATGGTCCTTTATAAGAGAAGCCCTTCATTTTTTTAACATCCTCCCTAAGCTCACTTTCCTTATTATATCTTGTATCTCCTCTTATTCTATTTCCATTTTTTTCAATGGGGGTAGAACTGAATTTTTCTCCCCTATCAGGGGAATCAGACAGGGGGACCCCATCTCTCCCTACATATTCATTATGTGTATGGAGCTTCTTTCAAGAAGGATTGATTGTGAAGTTGATACCCTCATTTGGAATCCTATTTCCACCAGTAAGAGAGGTCCTAATATTTCCTGCCTATTCTTTGCAGATGATCTCACTCTCTTCTCAGATGCTTCTGTCAATAGTTCTTCCACTATTATCAGTCCTTAACTCTTTCAGCCTCCACTCTGGCCAAAAGATCAATCCTAGTAAATCTAAAGTGGTCTTCTCTAGAAACTGCCAACCTTAGGTTAAGGACTAAATGGTTAACATCCTTTCTATCCAGGCTAGAGAGTCCTTTGGGAAGTATCTTGGCTTTCCCATCTTCCATTCCAAGCTATGCAACAGTGCTTTCTACTTCATTATTAACAATTTGAGTAACAAGTTGGCTGGGTAGAAGACCAAGTACATGAATCTCTCTGCCAGAACTACCCTAGCAAAATCTTCTCTCAGTAGTATCCCCATTCATGCCATGCAGTACATCTCTATCCCCAGCAGAATCCTTACCCTAATTGATAGGGTTCAAAAGAACTTCATCGGCGGATCTACTTTAGAAAAGAGAAGGATGCATATGGTAGGTTGAGACACCATAACCAGACTGAAGAAAGTTGGAGGGTTAGGTCTCTATAAAGATAAGTTTAAGAATTAAACTATGCTCACCAGACTAGCCTGGAGATTCTCTCAGAGTAATGATTGCCTCTGGAACCAAATGCTCAGGGTTAAGTATGACAACTTTCTTTCAACCTGTAGCCTTACTTCCTCTAGGATCTGAAAAAATATTACTCAGGGCTGGAAAAATTGCCTTTAAGGAGCCCATTGGATAGTTCATAATGGGAACAGTATCAATTTCTTGTGTGATAGATGGATTCTCAACCTTGAACCTCTGAGGAAATTGATTGAGGGCCCTCTTAGCTTGGACCAGTCTAGGATAAGAGTCTTTGAGGTGTGGAAGGAGTGTGAATGGGATTTCTTCAGTTTATCCTTCCAACTCCCTATTTATATTATCAATGGTCTCCAGAACTCTTTTCACCATAACTTTAAATTGCAAAAGGATAAAATGATCTGGAGTTTAAACAGTAATGGTTTGTACTCTAGTAAAAACATTTTCACTCTCATTACTAACTTCTATAAGGCTCCTAGGACCACTATGGGCACCAACTTTGGTTGGATTTGGAAAATTCCTTGACCCCTAAGATTAAGTCCTTCTTTTGGCTAGCTCAACACAATAGGCTGCCGACAAAAGCTATTCTCCAATGAATGGGAATCCCCCCCACTCCTCAATGTGACATCTATAATCACTCTTTGGAGGATATTACCCATTTCTTTTTTGAATGGCCCATCACTCATGATTTCTAGAACAAGCTCTTAGCTAAAAACTATAGAGGTTTCACTATCTCCATCAAGGATCTCTAACCCTAGCATTGGTGCTCTACTTGGTCTACCCTTGGACACAAAAAATTTGACCCCTTCTTGGACTGGCATACCATAATTTCCTTCAATCTCTGGTCCTTCTTCCAGATACAAAAACCATAACTCCTTTGAAAAAAAGAAACAAAAACCTTTCTTCTCCCAAACTTATGCCGAATCTATTGATATAGCCTTGCAGTGAGCAGATCTTCTGCTCATACCACCCTTACTGATATCTCAGTGGGATATGCCCCTCCCTCTCACAACCATTATAAACTAAACACTGATGGTTTTTGCCTAGATAATCCTGGTAAATGGGGGATTGAAGGTCTGATTCATAATGCCTTAGGGGGATGGGTTTTGGGGTTTAGTAAGAGCTTCCAATGGGCCACAAACAACCAAATGGAACTGTTAGCCCTAAGGGAAGGCCTCAAATTAGTTGAGGAACATCAACTCATCTTAGTGGAGATCAACATTGATTCCACTGAAGTTATTTCTATGCTTCATTCGGGTAACTTACATTATAAAGCAATCATTGATGAATGCATGTTAAGACTAGAAAGAATCAGAAGCCCACTGGTGGTCCACTGTTTTAGATAGCAGACTGGGGTAGCTGACGCCTTGGCAAAAAAAAAGAGCTGATTCTGCAGTAGAATTAGGTACAAGTATTTTTAAAGTTCCACCAATGTGTGCACAACGACTGCTATGGGAAGACATCGTCGAAAGTCATTTTGCTAGGAAAATCAAACTATCTAAAAACTCTATTGAGGGGAATTCCCCCAAGTCTTTTGTACTCAACCTAGACTAATCATGTATCTCCCTTAAATGGTTTTTTCTGTTAATTAATGCATTCTCTTTAACCAAAAAAATAATAATTTGAAATAATTATTTAAAAAAAAGTAAAAATTCAAAGTGTATATATATATATATATATATATATATATATATATATATATAAATATATGTCATTTTAATAAATATTTGAAATATCATTTTCTCAAATTTAGTATTGAATTAATTAAGCATTTTTAGTTCTATAAAAATTAACGAAAATATCTCAAAGCACACATAAACTATGATTGAAATTGATGTTATAGACTCTAACTTTGTGGGGATCATATGACCTCTCCTCCAGACTATGTTGTAGCATAATATTGAAGGTATTAACAACTTAGCTGGGCCAACAAATGAACAAATGTATAAGCAACAACTTCAAAACAATGGATTGAAAGTGAAAATATAGAAAATTTGAATAATTTTGTCACAACCTAAAAATGAATCATGATGACACTTATCGTGGCTCAACCTTGATAAGCAATTCAATCACCCAAACTAAAAAAGGAAAAACTAATTTGACAATAATATAAACTAAGCGAGACTTCTAGAACGTAGTCAGACCAATACGAAACATAACTAAAATGAACATCTTAAAGAAATCACATAAGTTTCCAAAATCTGGTGTCATAGTATAAGAGCATCTAGTACATAACTGAAATTTGAAATCCGTATTTGTCTTTGAAACCAAAATAAAGGCATAAAGTAAAATAAGAGAAGGCTCGGAGTAAGGCCTGGAATCCATAGAGCTCTCAATACCTCGAACACCGCTAATCCACATGAAATCAGCTACCACGTCTTGTACTCGTACCCAAATCTGAACGAAAAGACATAATAGGGGTGAGTATGGTTTACTTATACTCAGTAGGTTTCACAGGCCGACCGAGCAAAGTAAGAAATAATATAAGTAAAGAAAACTATGAGCACTTCACCTGCAAGTAGAAAAGTCCCAAATGATAGCTCACACTGTCTCCACTAACAATTCTAATATATAAGCAAAAATAAAAATTGCATAAACATACACAAAGAATATACTGAAAATAACACAAGTCAAGAAAACTAATGCACTCATGAAAGGTGCGTATGCGAACGCAATGCAATGCATTATGGATAGGATGAATGGTGAAAGTCATCACATGACTTTTCTATACACCCACTGAGCTCACAACTTCTAGGTAGGAACCATGATTTGGGGGGGAGGGGAAAGGGTTTCACAACCCTTATACTATATATCATATCTCAATTTCAACTCCTCTTTTTGACTCGTATTTATGGAGAGGGTTTTCATAGAAATGCTTTTTGTACAAAACAGTGTTTCTCAATGGTACCAGTATCTCATAAATACATATGTATGGAATGAGGATGTAATGCTCACAATTAACTCAATATGATGATATCCAATCCATCCAACATATATGTATATAAGTGATCTCAGAAATCAACTCAATATGTCCAAACTTCATGATCATCAGATCTAATTAGACACCGTCATAATAAATATGCATATAATACATCATTAATATCATATCAACAACTATCTTAGATATTTTTATCATGAAAAAGACAATCAATCTTCAAGTAAGACTTATATTAGAAAAATAAGTCCTCTCACATGAATTATATCTAGAATAAAGGCATTTAAATGCACATATAAGATCAATGATGTCAAATAAAATTCCCACATGGAAAACACATAATATCAGATATCACAAACCAACCACAATAGAATATAAGTTTCCACAAGGGCATACAACAGTAACAATAATCTTGAAATATAAACCTATTGTTATCTTCCCCATCCCATAGCATGCTTTACTTATTTATTAACTACCATCTCAGTTTGAAAGAAGTTAAGCCATAACCTACCTTGAAATGATGAAATTTCGTCTAAAGTGCTTCAACACGGAGCCTTCTCCTTACGAATGACCTTAGAATCAACTTCAACACTCAATTGTAGCATCTACATGTTAAAAAAAGCAAACAGGTATTGCGCATATTCAGACCGGGTCCAAAATGACTTTGAAAAACGAGTTCAAAGACAAAAGGGGTAAAACTAAAATTTTATTTTAAAAACACACTCTCCAAGGTTATAGGTATTTTGCGGAGAAAAGATGACTTTTTGTAATTTTTATGATTCGAATACTGTCGAAAAAGTTTTTAAACTCGATTTTTGAAGATAGAGTCGCCACTTAGTTTATTTAGGAAAATCAAGAAAACCTTTAAAAATTACTTAAACGATTCAAAACAGAAAAATTATTTAAGTTTGGAAATTTCGAGTAAGTTGTTCCTGTTAATACTGTTGAAAGGTTGTTAAGGCACCAAGAGTATCCGCTAACTTGCGGTTATCTGGACTATTTGAAAACAACTTTTAGACTAACTTGACTCCGTTTGGCCATGAAAATATAATTTTTCGGAGTTAAAAATAAAGTTGGAATTGAAGTTGGAGTTGTGTTTGGCTATGAATATAAATTGAAGTTGTTTTTAAAATTTTGTGAAAACAGTAGGAGTGAAAAAAGTGAAAACAAGTTTTTCTTGCTTTCATTTTTTAAATATAATTTCAAATTATATTTGAAATTTTCATGGCCAAAACACTATTGTTTTCACTAAAGTGAAATAATTTTTCGAAAAAAGTGAAAAAATACTCATGGCCAAACGACTACTAAAAATGAAAGTTGTTTTTTTTGAAAGGAAATCGATTAAGAAAATAATTTATTTTTCAAGATTTGTGCAAAATAAGTTTTGACGACTTAGCGGAAATTTTAACTAAATCTAAGAAATTAATAACACCTAGCATATAAAGGGGAAAAAGGAAAACTAAGAGACTTAGACCATTGGGCCCAAGTCCATAAACCATGTCCTAAATTAATTTGGATTTTTGGCTCACTTGCACCTGTCCTAATCTAATCAATTTGGACTTTTGACCCACTGCACTTGCTCTAATCTAATTATTTGGGCTTTTAAGGCCCAAAACCTGTCATAAACTAATTTTCGGACCATTAAGGCCCAAAATCTGCTTCACTTGTATTAAGTTACAACTTTGGCTTCGAGGTCCCAAAATGAATGAAAATAAATAAATAAATAAATAAATAAATAAAATACAATAATCAAAATCGAGATTTTTCAAGTCTCCAAATCCCATGACTTCATCAATGGGTTTTTGACCTATTTTTCTTCTTCCATAGGTAATAGCTCCTTCTTTTCGAAAGTCAATTTTGAAACGGCTGACCAGAAAAGGTGGACCTCTTTGGCACATTATGAAATGCGAGGGAAAGAGTCCGTTTGGACTTGAGACATTCATGCAAATAAGAGATAAAGAAATTAATACATATTCAGGACACAAAGTAACATACTTTAAAATTAAAAAAAATATCAAGAACCAATTTTTTGAATGACAATGATGAGCATACTTGTGCACATATGACAAAATGAGAGTCGGCAAATGAAATACAAATCAAGGACAAACATATTACATGGCTTATGATTTATATTCGGGTGAAAGATGAATAAAGATAAAAGGAAAAAGCTATATTCAAGGGATTAATGTGAGAATAGTCAACATAAGATTTCGAAAGTAAAGAGACGAGGAAAATAATAAAAACATATCTTTTTAAAACAAACATAGACATTAATCCATGTAACAAAGAAAAAAGTTGAGGCTAATTTTTATGAAAGGGAATCCTTAAATTCCAACTAAGGCGACATCAATGATGATTCTAAATCCAAATTATGACTAACTTTTTAAGAAAAACATGTAACGACCCAAAGCTTATTTTTTTAAAGTGTCATTGGTTCTCTTTGATATTATGAACCAAACAGAGCCATGGTCAAGCCTTTACACAAAACTAACATATATGACAATCCAAGCAGAATATGAAAACTAGAATAAAAATTTAGCTCCTCAAAAAGTGAAACATAGTTCAAGAAACCATGTTATGCATGGTTCAAACATACCTAGATAATTTTATTTAGAAATAAAGGGAAGAGCTTATATGCAACATAAAGAGAAATACAATCAATAAATCAAATTAAAGGATGTTGTCATGACCCAAATGGGCATGAGTGACACCCACACTAATCTTCCTGTGGGAGAACCATCTAAATCGAATCATTACCCAATCACATAGTCACTATTAAGATGATATTATTATAAAATCAACATAATAATCATAATTCAAGACTAATCATTTATTAATGCGGAAGTCAAACAAACTACTTACAAAAAATTTCAAGACCCGAAAGTCATCGTACAAGAACTACTAATAAAAAAAATCATATCTAAAGATATATCCAAAAATAAAGTAAATAAAGAATATTTCATTGCCCGAAAGATGGACAAGAAAAAATAAGATGACCCATGGCAGCCTGGAGATAGAGTGCTCACCTGTGGATCAAAATCAGCTATCAAACTCTAGAGGTGAGGTCATGTTTGATCCTCTAGAACAATTTCTGCACTCAACAAAAGAAGAGTACAGGGTAGTATCAGTACAAACCACTATGTACTGGTAGGTATCATATGCCAACTCAACTTAATAACAAGTACACAACATAAATCAAATAACAAGTAGACAGACATCATCACACAAAAAATTCTCTATGAATCAATAATACAACAATAGCAGGTCAAACAGTGCTCATAGACAACCACATAACCACCAAGAGTATCAACCATACTGTAAACATCCACAAAATCAACACAAATATATACACACATGCTATGGGACTTATTTTTGCCCAAATAGTCGTGACCTGCAGGGAACAATCTGTGTTCATGTACCGTACCGGCGTGGTACCCGATCCAACATAAATATAAACGTACCAGCGTGGTACCCGATCCAACATAAATATAAACGTACCGGCATGGTACCCGATCTAACATAAATATAAACGTACCGGCGTGGTACCCGATTCAACATAAATATAAACGTACCGGCGTGGTACCCGCAACATAAATATAAACAAGCATTATCAATATCAATTTACACAACCTCACAACATACAACACAATGTACGAAGTTTACAAGTACACTTAAGGTCATAAGACAATTCCATCAAGTAAATTTTCAATAATCATTTATACACGCATCAACAGTCCAAACATCAACAATTTCAAGCATATCCGAATACCAATCAACAAGTATCTAATTAGGAGCATACACACAATTAAGTTGAGTCTAAACTTCAATTAAATCGTAACCAACCTCAATCGGAGAATCTCAATGAAAGCTAATTTGCAAGACACTTGTCTTTTCGTAAAGTCTCCAAATGATCACAATCTGTTCAAATATATAATCCCATAAGTGTACGAATTTAATAACACTTGTTTATAAATTCTTACTCTAAAAATCTTAGACCTAAACCTCAATTTCTTAATCCCAAAATATGGAACAATTACGATATTAGAAAAGAATTAAATAAATGATATAGCAATTCGTCATTTTCAATTAACATAAAGAAACGGCAGGTTGTTTCTAACTGAACGAATGATTGGCATTATCATGCCTTTTTATTTTTTTTTATTTTTTTTCAATCATCATTACGCTAATGATTAGTCAATTATTTTCTTTTTTACCCTAAATCACTAATAGTTTCTTTTACCCTAAAGCCATGGTACTATCCACACATACCAATTGGTTTACTGGAAAATAACAATTCCACCCCAAATACAAGGAATAAAACCTTACCTGACGCTATGTCTTTAACTACTTCAATGCACTTCGCTCGCCTCATTTTTCTTTTCCTCTCGTGAACTCAATAATTCCTTCCCCCTCCTTGCCCAATATCTGATCTTATTTTTATTATAAATATAATGAACCCTTTTCACTTGATTCAATTCTTATACATAGGTCTCAATAAATAAGAAAATGTTAACTTGGTCCATAACCATCAACTAAAATAATATCTAAAATACCCAATAGATCCTTCGATATTATTCGAAACCTCGAGAAAATAAGTCAAATATGTACATTGATTAAAAAAATATATTTCGGGCCTATTGAAAACATTACGATACTATCGGAGGTCATCTCAACGAAAATTGACCACGATCGGACTTACTTCACCAAAACTCAATAATTCAATGACTTGTTAAGTTACTTCTAAACACCTCGAGGGTTGGTACTATCCGCCCTCGTAGGTCCTAATTCACGTATACAAACTACAGAGAGCCCTAAAATAAAGAAGATGAGAAAATTTCACAAACAACCGGGAGGATCGTTATGGATGCAGGGTCCTAACATTTGAAGACTAAAAGTAAAAAAACACAACCGACTAATGAGGCTTATCTCATCCTCCCCTTCTTCTTTGGTAATTCTAAAACAAAATCTTTACCAACCAAAATGATCATGGAAGGATCTTTAGATGAAACACCCGCTAAAACATTCACATAAGTTCTTCAGAGAGGATTTTAAGACAACAAACATGGTTCCAACATGTAATTTCTAAAGGAAAATTGAGAAAATTTTGGTGATTCATACTATATCAAAAGTAGATTTTAATATTCTTAAAAAAATGATCCCGAACTTTACTGAACCTACACTAGAAATTTAATTATTCCAGATTTTAGAAGAAACAAACTGAGGATACAAATTCCATGTCCCTTTACTGTATTCAGTTAAAGTGCTTCACGGTCCAAGTCATATCATTTAGGAAATGAAAGAAGAAGGGAAATGACATTTAAAAGAGGACAAAACTGAATAGAAGGAGAAAATCGACAGGAGATAACATGAAAATAATCTATTGAGCCTGAACTTAACATAGTCTATCTAAGAACACAATTCTAAAATCCAATTATTAATAGTAAATTCTGAAGGACAACCCAGACTAATATCCCTTGAATACACCTTCATCCTTTTTTTAGCTATTCATTTTAGGCTACAAGATAAAGGGCTATCGAGGATTCACAAGATTTTCTCATTCATGATAGCAGATAGACGCGAGGACAAAATCCATACAAAAGAAAAGAAGTTTACGTACAGACCCCAAGAACGTATCTAAGGACAGGTATTAACATTATTTATGAAAAAAATTCTACATTATTAAACACATGAATGAAGAACAGAGTAACTACTTCCTTGCACGTGTCCTTACAAAACTCTAAAAGTTTTAGGCTTATGAACAAAATTTGACCACGCAAAACCAACATGAAGGCGTAGATTATAAAGAAACAACTAAAACAAACAAAGATGAAGCCAAGAACATAGAATTAGCCACCTTAAAAAGAAAATTTTCATGGTAATACAACGACCCCTACTTTCATCACACAGGGACTATGACCTTTAAATCCTCCACAGCAAACTATCCCAACATACAACACCAATAATCAAAATTCTACTCCTACTACAACTATTATAACAAGATAGAAAAATTGAAGACTAACCGTTTATGGGGCAGCAAAATGGGACTATGAGCTACCGTCGGGATCTCGAGCACCAACGCAGGCCTCGAAACCACCACTGGAAAAAGTCTTTTGATGAATTTCGACAACTCCTTCATGATTTTTTTTCTTTAAAAGATTATAACTCTTTGCTCAAAAAGATTTCCCAAACCTTTTTGAGACTTGGCCTTCTACCAAAACAGTGATAGTATTTATAGAAAAGAATGAGGATTGAATTATTGATGTTTGGTAATGTGGGAGAAAAAATTTGAGGGCGTTTTGGGGGATTTTGTGAGGAATTTTGTTGGAGGATAAGGTTGAGTTGGAATTGTACTATTCCAGTACCAAATTTGAATTTCAAATATTGGGTACTTTCTGATTTTGTTGTTGTCTTTGGGTTTTTGGGTCGACGGGTTGGTCGGGTTACTAGGTTCGCGGGTACGGGTCGCCGTTGAAGTCGGTTTTGTTTGTTGTTCGTCGATGGTGTTGCTGTTAGGTATCACTGGAGTAGCTGCTATTGTTGTTTGAGCGCTGTTGTATTGTTGAAGTTGTTGGAGGAGAAAACAACAAGTGGTCCGGGTAAGCAGAGGGATAGTTAGGCTGAAGTTGGGTTGGTTTAAGGCTGACGTGGTGTCGCTGAAATGGGTTGGTTAAGGGTGTTATGGGATGGTGAATGGATTGTAATTAGAAAGGGATAAGTTGGATTAGGATTTAGACAATTTTATTGAAGTTTTAGCCTAATTAAAACTCAATTGGCCCATTTATCTTGTAATTTTGGTCTAATTAATTTCAATTATGACCAAATTTAATAAATCAACTAAATTGAATCAAAATTTAGAATGAATTATGAACAGGTTTATTTTTGAGTTTCTTGATTCAATAAAATCAAACAAATATTTTTTCAAATAAATTATTTTTGTGAGTAAATTATATTTGAATCAAAATTTTAACCATTTGAATAAGTTTTCTAGTAATTCTTGATTAAAATCAGTTTTTCACAAAATAATTATTTAAGTAGCAAAATTATACGATTTCATATATACGAATATGAAAATATCTAATCGTTACTCAAAATGACAAAATTACCGAGATAAATACTTTGGAAAGCTTTTATCCAGATAAATAAATATTATAATTTTATTTAAAATCGAAAAAACTCGAAACTAAACTTAGCCGTGGAGGGCAAAGCTTAGGTGTCAACAGTAGGAGTTTATAGGAGAAAATTCACATAAAAATGGGTAAAAAATGTGGTCCAAATCTAAGAAAACTCTCTTTTAAACTTTACCGGTAAAAAACCAACATTTCTATTTAAAATCATGATTTAAAGTTGTTTGTAATGATATAATCGATGAAAAATAATGAAAATTAGATTTTGGAGCTTCCTAATCTCAAAGCTGAAGAAACCCTCAAGAATTAGCCAAATTCAAAGCTCAAACATCCAAAATTGAAGGAAAAACATGAAAAAGAGTATATGTACTATTTACGCAATGGCAGTTTAAGCGGCTAATTGATTTCTTAAGTGACTACAAGGTCGCTAAAGTGTCCAAGCCAAGTAGGCCGACCATCGCTTAAGCGATGCATAGCCACTAAAGCGGCCGCCACTTAAGTGATGCCTGGCCTCTAAAGTGGCTACCGCTTAAGCGATGCCATGCTGTTAAAGCGGATACTGTAAAGCGGTTCTTGGTTTCTTAAGAAACTACACTAGATAGCAGCATAATTAGCAACTTGGGCTAAAATGTCATGTTTCTGATCGAACCCTAAGAATTTGTTCGGAATTTCGTGAACGCAAATGAGCTATTATACTAGCTATTTTCGTTGTTCCAAACTCAATAACAACGTCAAATTTTTTTAAAAACTATTGTCTTCTATAAATTAGCCCTCAGGATCCCTTTTCACTATTTTCCAAATGAAAGATCGAATGAGATATAAAGGTTACAAAGCAGAACCAACCCCGCTACTTACCCAAATTTGATATTTCAGATCTATTAGTGTAGTCTAAATTGTCATCTGACACTTAAAACAACGAATGTTGACCAAAGTCAACCATATGGCTTCTCAAGCCTTTAAAAACCACAAACTTGCACAAAACGTTCTTGACCTCACCAGGAACCATGCTAACTATCTCCAAACTCCAAAAACAACATGTATCAACTATGGGGAATGACATAATGGTCAAAACACAAAAAAATAAAAACTCACAAATTTAGGTCATTACAATATCCGCCACTAAAAGCTAGTTCATCCTCAAACTAAAAGGCAAGGAAAGTACGTAAATCAATCAAAAGCTGAGGGTAACTACTACGTATGTCAGCCTCGACCTTGCAAGTAGCCTCCTTAATAGGGTGATATTTCCACTGAATCTTAACCATAAGAATATCTCTAGAAAGCAATCATGTAACATTTCAAGCAAAAATAGAGACTAGCTCCTCAACAAAGGGGTCAACTTCTCACCCAACTAAATAAAAAATGAAGCACATGAGACTCATTTGGAAAATAGCACCAAAAAAATATACATGGAAACTGGATGAATGACTGGAAAGTCTGGAGGTAAGGCCAAACCATAAGAAACCTCCCCAAATATCTACAAAAAACTCACATGGTCCAATATACCTTAGACTGAACTTTCCCTCTTCCCAAACCTCATCATGCCTTTCATGGTGGACACACGAAGGAAGACTCGATCATTAATCTCGAACTTCAAGGTATAAAGCCTACGGTCCGCATAACTCTTTTTCCTGCTCTAGGCTACTCAAAGCCTATCTTAAATCACCTAAACCCTGTCCAAATACTCGCAAAGCAAGTCGGTACAACGAGTTCTAACCTTTGAGGTCTCAAACTGCCCTATAGGAGATCGACAACAACGTCTCAAAAGAGGACATCTCAAAACTCAAATGGTATCCATTATTATAAGTGAATTCCTTCAAAGTCAAATGCTACTCTCATTGACCTCCGAAGTCCATAACATATACGTGGAGCATATCCTTCAAAACTTGAATAATCTTCTCAGACTGACCATTAATCTAGGGTGGAAAGTTGTGCAAAGGTCAAACTAAGTGCCCAACTCCTCCTAAAACATCTTCCATAAGGTACAAGTAAACACCGAGTCTCTGTTTGAAACAATAGACACAGGTACCCCATGTAGAGAATCTAAATAATAGACACAGGTACCCCATGAAGATGAACTATCTCACGAAAATAGATACAGGCCAAGCTCTTGGCACTGAAGAAAATCTGAACATGTATTAAATGGGCTGATTTGGTCAACCAATCCATAATGACTCAAATACTGTCAGAACCACAAGAAGTACGAGGAAACCCACTCGTAAAGTCTATAGTGATCCACTCCCACTTCAACTAAAAAATATGTAATCTCTAAAGTAAACCACCCGATCTTTGATGCTCGGCCTTCACCTGCTGATAACACAAGCAACAAACTAAAAAATTTACCACATCCTTCTTCATACCACCCACCAGTAAAGCTGCTACAAAGCACGATAAATCTTAATCACATCTGGATGGATAGAAAATTTGGAATAATGTACCTTCTCTAAAATCAAACTCACCTATCCACCAACTCTTGGAACACAGACTCTACCTCCAATCCTCGATACTCTACCAGAATCAAGAGATGTATCCTTAGTCTTGCCATTCAACACCTTATCTTAAATCACTCTCCAACTCTAGCTATCAAACTGATGAGTTCCAATCCACTCTATCAAATAAAACCAAGAATCAACAAAGTCTTAAATGCTCTTGAGTGTCAAAATATCAACGCTGACCATCTGGTTAGCTAAGGAATAAAACTCCAAGGCTAAAGGCCACTCCTGAGTCAAGAGATGTGCTAAACTCCCCATACTAGTCGACCTCTAGCTTAAGGCATCTACAACCATATTTGCCTTTCCCAGATGATACAAAATAGTGAGGTCATAATCCTTTGTCAACTCAAGCAGTGTCGCTGCCTCATATTAAGATCTCCCTATCTGAAAAAGTACTGAAGGGTACGAAAGTCCGTGAAAATTTCGCATGGAACTCTATACAAGTAATGATGCCACAACTTCAACAAAAATACTATGGCTGCTAACTTCAAATCACGGGTAGGGTAATTTATCTCATAAGGCTTCAACTAGAGAGAGGCATAAGTAATCACCTTACCCTCTCACATCAACAACGCACCCAAACCAATACAAAAAACATCACAAAACATGATAAAACCCACATTATTCTTGGCTAAAGGAAAGATAAGAGCCAAAGTTAACAACTCTTTGAGATTTTGGAAGCTCTTCCCATACATATCCAATCATTGAAAAACCACATTTTTCTGACTCAACTTGATTAAAGGAGATGTAATAGATAAGAAACCCTAAAAAATACTGATAATACACCACCAAACTAATTAAACTCCAAATCTCGATAGGTGAAATAGGTATAGCCCAATCTCGAATCATCCCTAAATTGGCTAGGTCAACCGTAATACCATCTTTAGTCACCACATGACCAAAGAAAGAGATAGAATCTAATTAAAATTCATACTTAAAAAACTTGGCATACAACTTCTCATCACGCAACCTGTTAAGTACAATCCTTAAATGCTTCACATAGTTGACCTCATTTTTGGAATAGACCAAGATGTTATCTGTAAATACAATCACAAAGAAGTTGAGAGACATTTAAAACACCCAATTCATTAACTCTATGAACATTGTTGGGGTATTGATCAATCCAAAGAACATGACTAAGAACTCATAATGACCTTATCGAGTTCGAAAACCGTCTTTGGAACATCCAAAGCCCTAATCTTTAATTAGTGATACCCTAATCTCCTGGAAATCTATCAAGAACTCATAGGCATCCTCGCCAATAGCTCCACTAAACTTGGGTGGACCTAAGTAAGTAAACCTCTCAAATATCTGCTGATAATCAGAAGACATAACTGTACCCAAAGAAATAGGAGGAATAGTAAGTTTGACTGGTAATGAATCCATACATGGGGGTACCATAGATGATAGTTGTACCCCAAAAGAAGGAATACCATAAGAAGATGTCAGCACTAATATTTGAACATCACTTAAAGTCTGAGGAATACTAGATACAATCAAGGGAACACCCTCTATATGCCTCAGTAGATGAATGAAAAGACCCTAATGCACTAGGGTGTCGACTGAGCCTTCTAGGACCCAGGCTTGCCCCATATCCCTATCTTCTAATCATCGCTAGAATACATAATGTTAGGATCAAGAGAGGCCTACCTAGTACATCCTCTAGTTAGTGTATCTCCATGCATTCGTCTTATATCTATGGGCCATCCATGACCCCTTCCCCTCTTTCTTTTTTGAGCTCTATTCTCGGGTGCTAGATTAGCATCCTTAGCCTCTTAAGATCTATTCCTTGTCTTCTATTTAGAAAATAGTGGAGAACAACTTATAATATTGGGTAGGAACAACCCTCACGATTAGGAATAAAAATAAAAAGGTATTTTTTAAAGATATCTTACAGCCTCTCGAATATTGATACAAATGTCTATGTATCTATCTATAAAAATCTATTAGATATCCCGCTCTTACACTTATCAGACTGGTGAATCTAGCTGCTCTAATAATAATTTGTCACAATCCAAAAATGGGTCATGATGTCACTTATTGCGGCCCAACCTTGATAAGTAAGCCAATCATCCAAGCCAATAAAGGAAAAATAAAATTGATAATAACATTAACCAAGGTAAGACTTATAGAACGAAGTCAGGCCGATATGAAAAATAATTAAAACAGAAGTCTAAAATAAATTTCATAAGCCCCCAAAATCTGGTGTCATAGTGTAAGAGCATCTAGTACACAACTAAAATCTAAAAATATATATCTATCTAAAGATGAAATAAAGACATAAAGTAAAATAAGATGAGGCTCAGATCTGGCTCTAAAATCCATAAAGCACCTAGTACCTCCAACATCGCTCCAATTGAAATGAAAGTAGCTACCACATACTGTACTCCGACTTGGATCTACACCGAAAGAGCATAGTAGTGGTGAGTATGGTCCATTTGTACTTAGTAGGTATCATAGGCCGATTGAGAAAAGTAGGAAATAACACATGTAAAGAAAACTATGAGCATGTCACCCGTAAGCAGAAAAGTCTCAAACAATAGATCACAATATCTACACTAATAGTTTTCATATATAAACAAAACTGAAAACAACACAAACATACATGAAGAATTTATGAAAAATAACACAAGTGAAGGAAACTAAAGTGGTTATGAAAGGTGCATATGCGAATGCACTGCAATGTACCGTGGATGGAATGAATTGCAGTGCATTTCAATATGCACGAGTTTATATATACACCTACAAAGATCGCATATCACAAGTAATACCTAAGGGCGTTCGCAACCCATATATTATATCCCATATCTCAATCTCAACTCACCTCTCTGGCTCGTGTTCATTGAGAAGGTTTTTATAAAAATTTCTCATTTTCTTTCAAAAATAGTGTTTCTCAATGATAGTAGTATCTTATGAATGAATATGTATGAAGTAAGGATGTAATGATCATAATCAAGTCAATATAATAATATACAATCCATTTAACACGTATCTATAGAAGTGAGCCTAGAAATCAATTCAATATTTCCATACTTCATGATCATTAACTATAATACCTCGAGAATTTCAACTAATAGTAGAACCCTATTTCAAGCTCGTTAGAAATAAAGTTAGTGCTTTGGTAGCTACATGATCTAGATTGACCAGTATTAAGGCCTCAAAAGTGTCCTAGCTATTAGACGAATCAAAATATTTCGTGCCGATTGAATTTTTGAGATGGATATTGGTATAGTCAAATACAAATGAGCATATATCTCGTTATAATATGAATTTATGAGCTCATGACCCACCAAAAATAGATAATTTAGTTAGCTTTCCAACTATACCAATTTCGCCTATATCCGATACCGGAACAAAATGTTATGCCCATTTTACTCCAGCATGTCAGCCTGGAAAACTGACTGACAACATTTTATGATAAGTTGTCACAAGTGTGATGACTTATCACCAATATCGTCAGCCTTAGGCAGATTTCCACCCCCAGTGACGATATTTTGTGATAAGTTGTCACAAGTGTGATGACTTATCACCAATATCGTCAACCTTAGGCAGAATCTAGCCCCCAGTGATGACATTTTTGATAAGTTATCACAAGTGTGACGACTTATCACAAATGTCGTCAGCCTTAGATAGAAATCCATCAATTTTAGCCTCCCAGTGATGATATTTGTGATGACTTATCATAAGTATGATGGCCTATCACAAATGTCGTCAGCCTTAGATTTTCAGTAATAAGGAAGCGGTTTAGTAAGGGTATTTTGGTCTCTTTCCTGCACTTCCCATGACTTATAACCCTTAGAGAATGTATTTTCTTATATTTCTCTTTATTTATACATCTCAAAATTCTCTGCACATCTTTAACCACAATGTTAGGGTTTCAACATAAAAACCCAATTATCTAGAGATTCAACCGTGAGAATACAATAATTCTTGCATATTTGAATTCCCTGTTAAGAGGGCTATGAGGGAAATCTAATAGTTCATGAATAACCTTTCAAAATTTTTGAAGTCAATCGAAAGATCCAAGTTTAAGGTATGTGGTTTTGAACAAGAACACCCTTTTATTCTTGTGCCCAAAAGTTACATATTTTCGTAAAGTATTTCGTAAATTCATGGAGAATTCCTATCACATTATTATGTTGTGAGTTTTTATGAAACTGTCATAACCAAGATTTTAGTTGTAATATTATTATGCATATTAATGGTTTAAATTGTCAATTTATGGTTTAAGTTGCATAATTCAACATCTATATCATGTTTTGAGAATTTCAAGTCCTATTGTTGTGAATTGTACCTTATGGTTAAAGCATGAGTTTGAGAATGAGATGTTAGTGATTTTTTTAAGAATATCAAGAAGTGAGTTTTGATTGTAAGTTAAGATAGAAATCCAAATTCTTGAGTTTGAAGTAAAGGGGATGCATTTTGGCTCCCATTATATATATATATATATATATATATATATATATATATATTGTTGAATTGTTTTAAGGTAGATTTTCTAAAGTTCTGATCTAAGTAAGGGAGTATTATTTAGCACCGTGTTGGGCTTGATTCCAAGGTCTCATGCCCCAGAACTAAGTGTCCCCATAGGTTCTTGATATAACCCAAGTGGGTTAAGATAGTGATCACTAAAGTTAAGGTTTTATCCGATGGCAAGGATAGAACAACTCTCCCCAACGTGGGTAAGATGTTGGACTCCATGTAGCTCACATGGTTTATGTCAGTTAAGAGAAACTCCCTAAGTTCCTAAAGTTCTCTAAGTTCTAATGTCTTCCAAGTTTCAAAGAGTTTTAGTCTTAAAGCTACAAAGTTTTGAAAGTATAAGTTTTTTGAAAGCTATGGTCCTAATAATTTCAGGTGTCATGATAATTTGGGGTTTTAAGTAAAAGCATGATGATTTATGAGTTTTGTGGCATATATTTATTTCAAGCTATGTGAGTATGTTTTACACCATGCAGGTTTTCTATAAAAGCTTATGATATTGATTATTTTAATTGCACACTCCCCCTTATGCTCAGTACATTCCCAAAGTAATGACTCACATATTTTGTCTGTGTGCCATATATTCTCATAATGTATGTTCAGGTGCTCAGTCTCAGCCTCACCAGTGATCCTTTCGAGCACTCCTATATACATATCAGCCATGGTGAGTCCTCATGTTTCAGGAACGGTTATTCTCAGACTTCTAATTTTATTTTGTAGCTGTTTAATTCTTGTTAGTTGAGTATGAGTTAGTTGGGGACCTGTCCCAATGGCTCTCTAGTTTGGAGTAGTAGAGGTTTGTCGTACTAGTCATCAGATTATCAATACTTTGAGATTTTCTTTGAGTTGTAGTTTGTTCAGACCAAGTATTTCATTGATATTTCTCATTTTATGATGTCACAGTGTTGAGTTCATGCATTTTATCTCTAAGTAAGATAATATATGAAGTAGAAGGCTCAAAGGGTTAGCTTGGGGCTACTTGTAGCCTTAAGCACCGTGTGACATTTCGGGACCCGTTTGTGGGGCGTTACAAACTTGGTATCAGATCCTAAGGTTTAGGGAGTCCTAGGAAGACTAATAATCTGCGTTAAGTAGAGTCTTGTCTATCATTTTTGATAGGGGTACTCAGTTTACTTCTCAGTTCTGGAGAGCGTTTCAGAAGGGTCTTGGTTCCCAAGTTCATATGAGTTCCACTTTTCATCCGCAGACAGATGGTCAGGCTGAGAGGACTATCCAAACTTTGGAGGACATATTGAGAGCGTGTGCCCTTGATTTCAACGGTAGTTGGGATGAGCATTTGCCGTTGATAGAGTTTGCTTACAACAATAGTTACCATGCTAGTATCAAGATGGCACAATTCGATACATTATATAGTAGGAGAAGTAGATCAACCATAGGTTGGTTCGAAGTGGGTGACGCTACTTTAGTTGGACCTGATGCAGTATTTGAGGCGATAGAAAAGATGAAGTTGATTAGAGAAAGGTTAAAGATAACTTAGAGTCATCAAAAGTCATATGCATATGTGAGACGAAAATACCTTGAGTTCGAAGTTAATAATTTGGTGTATCTAAAAATTTCTCCCATGAAAGGGGTGAAAAGGTTTGGGAAGAAAGGAAAACTTAGTCCCCATTACGTTAGCCCTTACAGAATTCACAGCCGTGTTGGGAACGTAGCCTATGAAGTTGAGTTGCCTGCAGAGTTGTCAGCTTTTCATCCTATTTTCCATATTTCCATGCTTAGGAAACATATTGGTGATTCTATTGTTATTGATCCTTCAGATAGCTTAGATGTTCAGAATAACCTTTCGTTTGATGAGGTTCCAGTTGAGATCCTAGATTACCAAGTCCGTACACTAAGGAACAAAGAAGTTCCATTGGTCAAGGTTTTATGGCGAAACTAATCAGTTGAGGGTGCTACTTAGGAAGCTGAAGCAGATATGCGATCCAAGTACCCACACCTCTTATTCATAAGTTCAGAGCAAGCCGAAGGTATTTCCTTTTCTTAATTCAGCCCCTATCTAACCAAAGATTCAACTATATAGCTATTTTGTTGCAAATTTGTGTACTCTCAGAAATACTCAAAATTTTAGAATGACATAGATTCAATTCAGAGAACTATTCCAACTGTGCATCCTCAGTTTCTTTGCATTCCCAGCTTAACTAGTGACATTCGAGGACGAATGTTTCCAAGGGGGAGATATTGTAATACCCCAAGAATTTCAACTAATAGTAGAACCCTGTTTCAATCTCTTTAGAAATAAAGTTAGTGCTTTGGTAGCTACATGATCTATCTTGATGAGTATTAAGGCCTCAAAAGTGTCCTAGCTATTAGACGAATCAAAACATTCCTTGCCGATTGAATTTTTGAGATGGATATTGGTATAGTCAACTTCAAATGAGCATATCTCTCATTATACTATGAATTTCTAAGCTCATGACCGACCAACAGATAGATAATTGAGTTAGATTTTCAACGATACCAATTTCGCCTATATCCGATACCAGAACAAAATGTTATGCTTATTTTACTCCAGCATGTCAGCCTGGAATACTGACTGACGACATTTTGTGATAAGTTGTCACAAGTGTGACGAGTTAACACCAATGTCGTCAGACTTAGGCAGATTTCCACCCCCAGTGATGACATTTTGTGATAATTTTTCACAAGTGTGATGACTTATCACCAATGTCGTCAGCCTTAGGCAGATTTCCACCCCCAGTGACGACATTTTGTGATAAGTTGTCATAAGTATGACGACTTATCACCAATGTCGTCAACCTTAGGCAGAATCCATCCCCCAGTGACGACATTTTTGATAAGTTATCACAAGTGTGATGACTTATCACGAATGTCATCATCCTTAGACAGAAATCCATCAATTCCAGCCCCTAGTGACGACATTTGAGATGAATTATCACAAGTCTGACGGCCTATCACAAATGTCGTCAGCCTTAGATTTTTAGCAATTGGGAAGCGGTTTAGTAAGGGTATTTTGATTTTTTTCCTGCACTTCCCATGACTTATAACCCTCAGAGAACACATTTTCTTCTATTTCTCTTTAGTTAAACATCTCAAAATTCTCTGCACACATTCAATCACAAGTTTAGGGTTTCAACATAAAAACCCAATTATCTAGAGATTCAACCGTTAGAATTCAATAATTCTTGCATATTTGAATTCCCCGTTAATAGGGCTACGAGGGACACCCAATAGTTCGTGAATAACCTTCTGAAATTTTTGAAGTCATCCAAAAGCTTCAAGTTTAAGGTATGTGGTTTTGAACAAGAACACCCTTTTGTTCTTGTGCCCAAAAGTTACATATTTTTGTAAAGTATTTTGTAAATTCATGGAGAATTCCTATCACGTTATTATATTGTGAGTTTTTATTAAACTATGTCTTGCCCAAACTTTGAGTTGTAATATAATTATGCATATTAATGGTTTAAATTGGCAATTTATGGTTTAAGTTGCATAATTCAATGTCTATATCATGTTTTGAGAATTTCAAGTCCTATTGTTGTGAATTGAACCTTATGGTTAAAGCATGAGTTTGAGAATGAGATGTTAGTGAATTTTTTAAGAATATCAAGAAGTGAGTTTTGATTGTAAGTTAAGATAGAAATCCACATTCTTGAGTTTGAAGTAAAGGGGATGCATTTTGGCTCCCATTAAATACATAAATATATATATATATATATATATATATATATATATTGTTGAATTGTTTTAAGGTAGATTTTCTAAAGTTCTGAGCTAAGTAAGGGAGTAGTATTTAGCACCGAGTTGGGCTTGATTCCGAGGTCTCATGCCCCAGAACTACGTGCCCCCGTAGGTTCTTGATATACCCCAAGTGGGTTAAGATAGTGATCACTAAAGTTAAGGTTTTATTCGATGGCAAGGATAGAACATCTCCCCCCAATGTGGGTAAGACGTTGGACTCCAAGTAGCTTACATGGTTTATGTCGGTTAAGAGAAACTCCCTAAGTTCCTAAAGTTCTCTAAGTTCTAAAGTCTTCCAAGTTTCAAAGAGTTTTAGTCTTAAAGCTACAAAGTTTTGAAAGTATAAGTGTTTTGAAATCTATGGTTCTAATAATTTCAGGTGTCATGATAATTTGAGGTTTTAAGTAAAAGCATGATGATTTATGAGTTTTGTGGCATATATTTATTTCAAGCTATGTGAGTATGTTTTACACCATGCAAGTTTTCTATAAAAGCTTATGATATTGATTATTTTAATTGCACACTCCCCCATATGCTCAGTACATTCCCAAAGTACTGACCCACATATTTTGTCTGTGTGCCATATATTCTCGTAATGTAGGTGCTCAGTCTCAGCCTCACTAGTGATCCTTTCGAGCACTCCTATCTACATATCAGCCATGGTGAGTCCTCATGTTTCGGGGATCGGTTATTCCCAGACTTCCAGTTTTATTTAGTAGCTATTTAATTCTTGTCAGTTGAGTATGAGTTAGTTGGGGACCTGTCCCAATGGCTCTCTAGTTTGGAGTAGTTGAGGTTTGTCAAACTAGTCATCAGATTATCAGTACTTCGAGATTTTCTTTGAGTTGTAGTTTGTTCAGACCAAGTATTTCATTTATATTTCTCATTTTATGATGTCACAGTGTTGAGTTCATGCATTTTATCTCTAAGTAAGCTAATATATGAAGTAGAAGGCTCAAAGGGTTAGTTGGGGATACTTGTAGCCTTAAGCACCGTGTGACATTCTGAAAACCGGTTGCGGGGTATTACATTAACTCTTATTAGACAACATCAGAATAAATATGATATAAAATATCATTAATATCATATCATCACCCAACTTAGGTATTGCTATCATGATAAAAACAATCAATGTTCAAATAAGGCCTATGTTAGCAAAATAAGTCCTTTCACGGGCATCTACCTAAATAAAGACATTTAAATTGACAAATAAGGCCAATTATATGAAATAAATCCCCCACATGGGCAACACACAATATTAGATATCAGAAACTAACCACAACAGAATATTAGCAACCACACAAGCTCACAACAACAAAATTAATCTCAAAATATAAATCCCATAACTGTCTTTCTCAACCCATAACATGCTTTAGTTATTTATTAACTACTCAACTCAATCTGAAAGTAGTTAATCCATAATCTACCTTATAACGACTAAATTTTGGTCTAAAGTGGTCCATCACATATCCTTATCCTTATGAGTGACCTCAAAATCAACTATAACATTTAAATATACGATCTACACATTAAAAGAAGGCTAACAATACCAATATTACCCATATTTGGGTTCGGTCCAAAATGGATTCAAAAAATTAGTTTGAAAATGAAAGGGGTAAGTAAAACCATAATTTTATTTTAAAAATACATTCCCCGGGGTTATAGGAGTCTAGGATAAAACCAATGTGAAAATAGATTAAAAACGAGGTCCATATCAACGAAAAATCCTTTTTCTACTTTACCAATAAAAACCCAAAATTCCTATTTTGAAATCATTATTTAAAATATTTTTTGATGATATATTCAATGAAAAATTAACGTGAATAAGGTTGTGGAGCTTACCCAAGCTCAAATGGTGAAGATATCCTCAAAAATTGCCCAAACTCGAAGCTAAGAGGTCTTAAAATGGAGAAAAATGTAATAAAAAGTGTATGTACCATTTAAGCAATGACCGTTTAAGTGGCTAATTGACCCTTTAGGTGACCACCACTTAAGTGTCTAAAAGGTCGCTGAAACGGCCAAGCTACTTAGACCTGCCATCACTTAAGTGGTACATAGCTGCTAAAACGGCTATTACTTGAGCGATGTCTGGCTGCCAAAGTAGGTACTACTTAAGCAGCTATACTAAATAGCAACACAATCAACAACTTGGCTAAAAAGCCACATTTTCTATCGGACCCTTGGGATCCCGTGAATCCAAACGAACTATGCTACTAGGTTGTTTTTGACGTTTCAAACTAAATGACAATGTTGGATTTTTAAAAAAAGATTATTTTTAATAAATTAATCCCTAGAATCCTTTTTACTAATGAAGGGTCAAAATGAGATATAAAGGTGTTGAAATCAAACCAACCCCGCTACGAATCAAAATTAGACATTTGGATCTGCTGGCGCAGTTCAAATTGCCATTTGACACTCAGAACAATGAATGTTGATCGAATTTAATTATATGGCTTCTCAAGCCTCTAAAAACCATAAAGTCATGATAAACATTCTCAATTGCATCGGGAACCATGACAACCATCCCCAAACTCCAAAAATAAGATATAGCAACTATGAAAAAGGGCAAAATGATAAAAACACATACAAATAAAAACTCACAATTTTAAGTGATTAAAAATTTGGTCAATTATCATGAAGTATAAAGTTGGAGAATTTTAGGAAAATTCAATGAATTTAGAAAATAAATTAACCTTAATGAAAATCGACCACTCTTTTGATAGCGTGTGTAGCACACACTTTAGTTTGAATGACTTAGTGGTTTCTCTAAACTGATAATAACCTTAATATTACACTATAAAATAGTCTAAGGAGGGAAGAGGTTAGAAGACTTTGTCAAGACCCAACTAGGAGTACGTATGTACACATACTCTATTCTAACTATATTGAAGAACCCTTACCATCCATTTATTTAATATGCGAAAGTCATTAATAAACCAATTTAATGTATCATTGAATTACTTATAAAAAATATTACAATCTTAATAAAGATATAGTAGAAGAAAAACATTTCTTCAAGGACCTAGTCTAGATATATACAAGAGCTTCTAATACGATAAAGGACAAAGAAAAGACACAACTCTCACTGTAGGAATAGGATAAGTAGAAGCTGCTGATGAATAATCACCGCTTTATATAAGAAACCTTAACTGATCCTGCAACCAAACACCCCCCAAAAAGGATAGCAAGAGTTGTATCTATACAACCACAAATACTTGTAGGTATCATCAGTCGATCAGGATTAGATCATACAACACCACATAAAATCAAAGAAGATAAACATGGCAATAAACAATTTAATTCACATCACTTTCACCTAATGATCTTCTCTCTCTCGCTCTCTCATATTAACTGTGTCACGACCCATAAGTTGAGGTCATATGGCAACTAACGAGATTCAGACTCGGTAGGTAAGCCAGTTACCCAAGAAGGAAGAAAAATTGAAATAATAATTAAAGAAGGATAAAATGAGACTTCAAAAGTGAAGTAAAGTCAACACCATACACATTATAGTGAAATTCAGAAAAAATTCCATAAAATCCAAGAAGTAGTGTCATAAGTGTAAGAACATCTAATATAACTCAAAATCCTGAATACTACATGGATTGTCTCCTAAAATATAAATAAAAACAACTAGATAGAGGAGATCTAGATTCTTCCCAAACCATGGAGTGAACTTGTACCCCAAAAATCTAATAATCACCACCCAAACTCAATTGTTGCGACTATTACTTGAGCTAGGATCTGCTTCAAAGGGGCACTGTATAGATGAGTATGATCCAATTGTACTCAATAGGTATCATAGGTAGACTCAGCAAAGTAGAAAAATCCAAGTCAAGAAATACTATGAGCATGTCACCAGCAAATTGAATAGTTCCCAAATGGTAGATCACTCCATGTCCACTAACAATTCTAATATATATATACGAAATCAAATAGAAGTAGGCATTCATGAAAGTACATAGAAATTAACAACACATCAGGTAACACATATAAGAAACACATAAAATTCATATACAAATGCAATGCAATGAATGATGAAGTGTATAGATTGAAAATCATTGCATGACTTTCTGTAGACACCTATCGAACCTCACTGCTCCCCAAATAGGACCCATGAGGGGTTCACAACCCATATACTATCTTAGAATCTTTACACACCTTTTTGGCTTATGGTCACAGATCAGGGTTTTCATGAAAATATCTCATTTTTTTCGAAACAATGTTCCTCAATGGTATCGATATCTCATGAATGTGTATGCATGAATGAAGATATAATGCTCAAATCAAATAAGTAGAAATATAACAAATCCATTCAATACGTGTATAAGTGCGCTTTGAAATCAATTCACTATGTCAACATTTTATGATATCATTTCTGGTTTAGCACCATTAGAATAAATATATATATGCAAGACATCATTAATAACATATCAACCCATAAACGAAGCTTTTTTCATGATAAAGCAAACAATGCTCAATAAGGTTGATATTATCTATCCAAGCTTTTGCATATTATCACATTAGGAATGAAGGCATTTAAATGTACAGATTAGGCCAATGATGTCAAATAAAGCCCCCACATAGACAAAACACAATATATAATATCATAAATCAACAACGACAAGAATATAAACCCCTACATAGACGTCACACAATATAGAATATCTCATAAGAAAATTCTCCTAGTTATTTTCCCCAACCCACAACATGCTTTACTTATTTATAAATTACCTAGACTAGTTTGAAAAAAGTTAAGCTATAACCTTGAAACGTTGAAATCCAAGCCTAAACTCCTTCAACAAGGAGCCTTTCTGTTTCGAACAACCTTAAAATCAACTAAAACATACAAATACAATATCTTAGCATTAAAAAAACTAATTATACACATATTGACCTTATTTACGTCCAATCCAAAATACTCCCTTCGTTTAAAAAAGAATGACTTAATTTGACTTGACACAAAGTTTAAGAAAATAAAGAAGACATTTGAATCTTGTAACCTTAAATTAAAGTTGTGTCAAATGTACCAAAATTCCCTTTAATCTTGTGGTCCTAAACATGCCATGTGGAATGTTGAAATTAAAGTATTACCAAAAAAAGAACGGGGTCATTCTTTTTGCAACGGATTAAAAAGGTAAGTAGGTCATTCTTTTTGAAACAGAGGGAGTAGGTTCGATAATAAAAGTGTTAAAACCAAATTTTATTTTAGAAACAAGTTCCCCAAGGTTATAGGAGTCCACGGTTCAAAATCCATGCAAAAATGACTTAAAAACAAGGTCCAAATCGAAGAAAAACAATTCTTAAGCTTTATCGGTAAAATCCTCAAAATCTCATACGGAAATCATAATTAAAGAGTGTTTTTGATGTTATAATCAATGTAAAGTAACAAAAATAAGGTTTCAGAGTTTACCCAAGCTCAATTGGTGATGAAAACCCTAAATATTATCCAAATCCAAAGCTACAAGGTCCAAAAATGGTGAAAAATTACAAAAAGCATATATATATATATATATTGATGGCCGCTTTAGCAACTAAATGATCGCTAAAACGGCTATCGCTAAAGCGATGCTAGACAGCTAAGGCGAATACCACTTAAGAAAAACTTGGCCACTAAAGCGGCTATTGCTTAAGTGAAACCAGGACACTAAAGCGCCTATTGCTAATGTGGTCTTCGGTCGCTTAAGCGATTGGACCAGATGTCAGCTAAGTTGCAAAGTTGTTGTTCGACCCCTCAGAATTCGTTCAAAATCTTGCAAATGAAAACAAACTATGCTATTAAGCTATTTTTGATGTGTCGTACTTAATAACAACATCAGATTTGGCAAAAAAGCTAATTTTTAATGAATTATCCCCTGGAACCCCTAAAAGCTTATTTGTACAAATTTCCAAATGGAGGGTCAAAAAGCAAATGAAGGGTTCTAGAGCCAAACTAACCCTGCTACTAACCTAAAATTGACATTCTAGATCTAATAAAATGGTCCACATCGCTATCCGATACTGAGAACATCAATTGTTGACTGAAGTCAACTATAGGACTTTTAAAGCCTCTAAAACCCTCAAACTCTCCCAAAACCCTTCCAAAGATATTGAGAATCATCATGCCAACTATCCCCAAACCCCAAAATTAACATATACCAATTATGGGGAAGGAAAAAGTAGTCAACTCATATAAAAAGTAAAATTTCACAAATTAGGTCATTACAGTATCCACCACTAAGACTCTAGTTTGTCCTCAAACTAAAAGGTAAATAAAGTGCCTGTATCGTTAAAGAGCTGGGGGTAACTACTATGCATGTTAGACTCAACCTCCCAAGTAACCTCCTCGATGGAATGGTGTCTCCACTAAACCTTAACCAGAAGAATATCTCTAGAGCGCAATCATCTACATCTGTGGCTAAAATGGAAACTGGATCCTTAATAGTAGTCAATCTCTCATACAACCGAATTGAGTCCTAAAGAAGAAAGTGAGACTTATCTAAGATATAGCACCAAAGCATAGATACATGAAAGACAGGGTAAATAGCTAAAAAGTTCAGAGTTAGGTCAAACTAATAAGCAACATCCTGACTGTACAAAGTGACTCAAAAGATCAAATGTACCTGTAAGCTTTCCCCTCTATCCAAAAGTCATCATGCCCTTTATGGATGGCACTCAAAGAAAAACTCGATCACCAATCCCAAACTTTAAAGCACAAATCTTGCAGTTAGCATAACTCTTTTTCCTACTTTGGACTGCTCGAAGCCTATCCTTAATCACTCGAACTGTGTCCAAAGACTCATAAAGCAAGTCAGTACTATGGGGACTAAACTTGAAAGCTCAAAACAACCAATCAGAGATCGACAACAACTACTATATGATGCCTTGAAAGGTGCCATCTCAATACTCTAATAGTAGCTAATATTATAAATAAACTCCACTAAGGCTAAATGCTTCTTCCTCTAACCTTCGAAGTCCATAACACACTCGTGAAGCATATCCTCTAAAGCCTGAATATTTTGCTCTGACTAACTGTCGGTCTAAGGGTGAAAATCTCTGCTAAGGTCAACATGAGTAGTCAACTCCTCCTAAAACGTCTTCCAGAAGCTGAAAGTGAATACTGAGCCTCTATCTTAAATAGTAGACATGGGTACCTTATGAAGACAAACTACCACATGAACATAGATGCGAGATAACCTCTCAGAACTTAAGAAAATTTGAATAGGAATGAAATCAGAAAATTTAGTCAATCGATCAATAATAACAAAAATGCTGTTAGAGCCATGAGAAGTACGAGGCAACTCACTCATAAAATCCATAGTGATCCGATCCTACTCCTACTTAGGAATGGGTAATCTCTGAAACAAACCACTTGATCTCAAATGCTCGACCTTCACCTGCTAACAATATAAGCAATGAGCTACAAAGTATGTCACATCCTTCTTGATACCACCCTTGCAGTAATACCGCTTTAAATTATGATACATCTTGGTCACCTGTGTATTAATTGAATATCTGGAACAATGCACCTTCTCTAGAATCAATATCATCCATCCACCAACTCTCAGCACACAAACTCAACCACCAATCCTCAAAACACCATTAGAATCAAGAATGATGCCTTAGCCTTGCCACTCAACACCTTATCTCGAATCACTTTCAAACTCTCATCATTAAATTAGTGTACTTGAATCTACTCCATCAAGGAAGATCTAGCAGCAACAAAGGCTAACACACGTTTGGATATCAAAATGTCAATCCTAACTATCTTATTAGCTAAAGACTGAACCTCTAAGTCTAATGGCCGCTACTGAGCAATAGATAAGCTAAACTCCCATTATAGTTAACTTGCGGCTCAAGAAATTTGCAACCACATTAGCCTTACCCGGATGATAGTGAATTCATAATCCTTAAGAAACTCAAGCCAACTCCACTATTTCATATTAAGATCTTTCTGGTTGAAGAGGTACTGAAGGCTATGACTAGGGGTGGCAAAACTAGTCAAAACCCATTTAACCCGCCCAACCTGTTCATGTTTTAGTAGGTTAGGCTAGAGTGATTTTGAAGAAGGGCTGATTTGGGCTAGTCCAAGTGAACCTATCATAAATCATCAACCCAAATGGGCTCATGATGTTTCCCAACTTTGACCCATATAGATGTTTAATCCTAGTATTTATAATTTCATTTTTAATATTTTTAATTTTTTTAGTCGCTTCAATTATATTCTTTTTTCGTCTTGAAATAATTGTAGTAATAAATATATCTTTGAATGAAGAAAACCATTTTTTTTCTTACACCATCCCTCTACCCCTACCCCACCAAATTTTTAAAAAATATTTTTTTAAATTTATTTATTTTAAAATGTCAATTTTTACCACCCCTCCCCTACCCCAACCAACCCTAGCTCCCTCCCTCCAAAAAACTATTTCTTTAATTTATATTTTTGAAAAAATAATTTTTTGCTTACTCCATCGCGCTACCCCGACCACAACCTCCCTACTACGACCCCTACCATCCCCCTTCCCTCCCCCCATAAAAACTTCTTTATTTTTAAGAAATCAAAGTCTTTTGTTTACCCCAACCAACCCTACACTCGCCCCCCCCCCCCTAAAAAAAAAACAAAAGAAGAAGAAGATATTAATAAAAAATAAATTCTTACACCATCTCCCTACCTCCCTAAACATGACACCCTACCCTCACCCCATAAAAAAAACAATTTTTTATTAAATTCTACTTTTTTATAAAAAAATAAACTTTTTTGTAGCCCTCACCCCTCCCTACCCGACCCACCTCTAGTCCCCCTCCTAAAAATGAATTTTTTTAATTTACATTATAGAAAAATTTCAAAACTTTTTTTTTGCTTATCCCCTACCCTTATCCCTCACCCCTCCCCCCCAAAAAAATTTAAATCCTTAAAATTTATTTTATAAAAAAATATCTTTTTTCTTTTTCCAGCTCTCTTATCTTATTCGTTATCATTGTTTTGTGTTATATATATATATATATATATATATATATATATGTTTTGATTATATTTTTTTAGTTTTCATATTTTAGTTTTACTTAAAAACAATAATAATAACAATATATAAATATAAAAGGAAATTAAAAAATATCATTCCAATCTAAGTTTCTACTAGAATGGTATATGGTTCAATGATGGGTTAAGTTGGGCGGGTTGGGCTATAACCCACTGCTTAGCCTATCTAAGCCCAACCCATCTTAGCCCATCTATATTTTGCGCGAATTGGACAATGACCTATTTGTTGCTTTAGCCTATTTTGACCTGCCTAAATTCAGCCCAAACTGCCCATTTTCCACCCCTAGCTATGATGATCCAAGGAAAACTCGCAATGAACTCCATAATGTCGCCACAACTTCAATGCAAACACTATGACTACCAACTCCAAATCATGGGTAGGGTAATTCTTTTTATGAGGCTTTAACTAATGAAAATCATAAGCAATCTCCTTACCTTCCTGCATCAACATTGCACCCAAACCCATACTAAAAGCATCACTAAACATGATAAAACTCATGCCTTTCTTGGTCAAAGTCAATATAGGAGTTGTAGTCAACAACTCTTTGAACTTTTGTAAGATCTTTTCACAAGCATCCGACCATTGAAACACAACCTTTTTTTGAGTCAACTTGGTCATGGAAGCTGGAATTGATGAGAAAACTTTAACAAAATGCCGATAATAACCTGTTAAACTAAAGAAACTCTGAATCTCAGAATGAGAAGTAGGTTTAGCCCAATCACGAATTGCTTCTATCTTGGCTAAATTAATTATAATGCTATCCTTAGTCACCACATGACCCAAGAAAGTGATAAACTCTAAAAAAAATTGCAATTGGAGAACTTGTCATACAACTTCTCATCACATAATCTCTGAAGTACAGTTCTCAAATGTCTTACATGATCGACCTCATTCTTGGAATAAACCAAGATGTTATGTATAAATACAACTACAAACAAGTCAAGATACGATTGAAATACATGATTCATCAACTCCATGAATGCTGCAGGCGAATTTGTCAACCCAAAAGACATGGCCAAAAACTTATAATAACCATATTGAGTCTGAAAAGCCATCTTTGGAACATCTGAAGCTCTAATCTTTAACCGGTTATACCCGGATATTATGGAAGAACCCTAAAGCTGGTCAAATAATTCATCAATGTAAGGAAGAAAATACTTGTTCTTAACCATTATTTTTGTTCAATTATCGACAGTCAATACACATACGCATAGAACCATCTCCCTTCTTCATGAACAAGATAAGAGAACCCCAAGGAGATACACTAGGTCTAATTAATCCCTTACTCAACAAATCTTATCATCACTCTTTTAATTCTTTCAAGTCAGTCAGAGCCATCTTATTAGGAAAAATTGAAATGGGCTTAGTACCCAGCTCCACATTAATGGCAAACTCAATATCATGATCTGGAGGCATACCAGGAAAATCCATAGAAAACACATCCATGAACTCATGAACAACCTAAATAGAATCCATAGAAGGAGGTGAAGCAACACTAATATCATGAACATAAGCCAAATAAGACAAACACTCTCTTTATACCATGTGGTAAGCACGTAGAAAAGATATAACTCCCTTTAGACCCAAATTAATCATACCCTTTCAAGATATCCTTGGTACACCTAGCATAGCTAAGGTCACAGTCTTAGCATAACAATCCAAATAGCACTATAGGGAGCTAACCAATTCATACCCAAGGTAACACCAAAATCAACCATATCTAGGATAATCAAGTCTACCTATGTCTTATGCCCTTAAAAGGTAACTACACATGATTGATACACCTGATCCACCATTAAAGAATCTCCTATGGGGGAAGAAACATGAAGAGGCACAATAAGGGACTCATATGCAACATCAAAGTTAGAAGCAAAATATATAGATACATAGGGAAATGTAGACCAAAGGTCAAATAACATAGAAACATATCTGTATCAAACTACGATGATAACTATAATAACAACACCAGAAGCCTTTACCTTAGGTCTCCTTAGTATAAAATAACTCTATCCACGTCCGTTCACAAAATAAGAAACCCAAGACCATAACTATACATTCCCCTACCTCTACCTTTAGCACCTCTATCAGTACCCCTACCACTATATGAATCACCTCTAACTACAGATATTGGACTAGGGAAAGCTGAAATTTAGGGCCTTACTAAGTAGGTCCACACACACGCCGAGGATAATTCTTAGCCAAATGGACAACATTATCAAATACATAGCATTCTCTATGACCTAATTTAATTTGAAGAGGAATATACAAACTAGGAAAACTGCCCTAGCCTAAAAAATTGAGGCGAGAACATCCACTCACATGACCTGATGCTTGGCTACCTAAAATTGTAGAACTAGAAGGCCCACTACCTGATCCTTATAAAGTGTCTTAAAACAGTCAACCATGATAACTACAAGAACCTTTACTCGAGAAATCTTTGCCTCAAATGGCACAACCACTAAACTTTCCCCATAGGTGTACCTTTTTGGTGCGCCCCTAAGTAACCTAGGTGATAGACTTGGTCAACTTGGCATTCTCAATAATGCTTTGAAAAGAAGCCCCTGGAAAAACCATCTGGACAGTAGCAACTGATAAGGACCCTTTAACCCCTTCAGAAACTTATGAATCCTCTCTAACTAAGTGGAGATGCTGGTGGTTGAGTACATGAATTGAGCATGAAAGTGTGCTTAATATTTGACAATAGACATAGAGCCCTTCTCCAAGTGATCAAGCTTATCTCACATCTGATCTCTCAAGCCATACAATACAAACTTCTCTAGAATGGTTTCAAAAAATTTAGCCTAAGTCACAGCTAGCAAACCCAAAGGCCTGTAATTGGATAGTGACCTCCATTACTCTCTATCCATATCTGTCAACTAATAGGTGGTATAAGCACCTCTATGAGATTTAAGGGATCCAAAAATATGTAACTTCTCCTAGAAGTCAATCAAAAACTCATAAGCGTCCTCACCAATCGCTCCACTAAACTTAGGAGGAGCAAAATGTATAATCCTCTCAAACCTCTTCTAATCATCAAAACACATTATTGTACCAAAGAAACTTGAGAAATAGTAAGTAATCCATATATCGGGGTACTATAGATATGCCTATACCCTTAAAGTAGGAATACTATAAGAAGATGCCAGTATAGATAGAAGAACACCATTCAAAGTCTGAGGAATACCAACTACACACAAGATAACACCCTCCAAGCAACTCAAAAGGCAAATCCATAAATCCTAAAGAACTAAGGTATCAATTGAACTCAGTGGTACTTGAGCTGGCCACGCACCCCTTATCTGATAGTCATCTTTCGTATACTCAACCTTAGCCTTAGAGAGGCCTCCCTAGCACATCCTCTAGATAGGTAAGGTCCTAGTGCTCATACTCTACTTCTGGGCTAACCATGATCCCTACCTCATCTATGGGCCGGGGCTCCCATATTAGGCGTTGGCTCAGTATTCCTAGCATTACCAGACCTAGTTATTACGTACTGAGACCACCCTTGAATTTCACACAGTGCTTAGAACCACAAGTGATCCTAAGCTAACCCATGATGCTTGTATAACTCATGAGCAACTAAATATGTTACATAAATCTAAAAGAAATAAGCGAAAGAAATGTCTTTCCTAGATATGTTCAATATAAGACTATTCAAAACATGCTTTGGTTATACAAAATAGAACTGGAAATAAAGACATCAACTCTGAATGACTGTTTATGAAGCCTCTACTAATACTGACTATAGGTAGCTGGGACATGACCCCCACTATTCCTAATCAATACAACTGAATAAAAAAATGCTACTAGAACTATAGTTGAATTGAGTCCTCGAATCAAAAGAACCCATAAACTGCTGACTGGAAGCTACAAACTGTCCGATTATGATGTGCTACAGCTGGTACCTACATTATGAGACAATGTAGCACATAGACATATACATGGATTAGTACTTCTGGAATGTACTGAGTATTTGGGGGTTAATGCATAAGTATAAAAATAAGTGAATATACTCATAGACATTTAAATAATGCATGCTTAGTGTAGATGACTCACCTTGAGCTTGAATAAAACAAAGACTGCAAAATCATAAATATGAGTAATGAAGCATAATTATAACTTTGTGAGCCATAACACCTAGTTATTAAGAAATTACTTTTATTCTTACTTAGGGAGGTTCTTCTAGCCGACATAAACCATGTGAGCTATCATGGATTCCAACGTCTTACCTATATTGAGGAGAGTTGTTCTACCCTACCATTAGAATAAAACCTTAACTTAAGTGATCTCTATACTTAACCCATATTGGGACTTAAACCTATGGTGGCACGTAGTTTTGGCGCATGTGACCTTGGACTCATACCTAACTCGGTGCTAAATACTACTCCCATATTACTTATATGCTCATACTTTAACCTTAAAGTAGCATAAGGAAAACTAGTTATGCTTTTGTTTCTTTAAATCATAATCAGGATGAAAAAATGTGGATTTCATGTCTTATCTTAAGATCAAAAGATCAATCTTTGCTTTAAATCATGATATAAAATATATCAATGGAGCTTAAGAGCATAATCTTCTTGTAAACTCAATACTTCCACTTAGGACTTATAATAAATACTTAAATTCTTAGAATTTCATGAAAAAACTTCATGATCAATAGTTATCTTGAAAATTTTCAACAATCTCAGTCAAAATAATGAAATAAAATCACAATAAGAATCTTATAAGTTAAAACATGAACATAAGCAATTCTTGATATACTTAAAGCTTTCAATCTCATGGTAATAACATGCTTCAAGAATATATAAATTTGGGTATGAAACCTTATTCAAAAACAAGTAAATTAAATCTTAAAACCATGCACTTTGGGCAAAAGGGTGAAAGGGTACCCTTGTTCATAAGCATCACATACCCTAATAGCTAGATTCTTGAAGGTTGCTTGAACTTGGAAGCTTGAACTCTTGGATTCTTGGGGAAAGGAGCTTGGATTTTGTTCTTGGGAGAGGGAGGGTATTAAATTGTGTATAGGATGGTCAGGGTCAAGAGAGTGTAAATAGCATGGTTTAAGACCCCTTAAATCATTTAAGAACGATTATAAATGAGTTAGGGGTGCGAAAAGACCTCAATGCCCTTAAACTAAGTCAAAATGGAGCAATTTTTGGCACTGTGTTATTGCTGGGTGACACATGCCAATTGTACACCTGAGGTTGGGAGGCGTATGCCAATAGGACACCTCATCCAGTGGCTATTTGCGATTGCCATGCGACGCAGGGCCTTAGCATGGTCATAACATTTCGCTCGGGTATCTGATTAAGGTGAAATTGGCATCGTTGGAAAGCTAATTCAATTATATACAACTTGGTGGGTCTTGAGATAAAAAATTTCACCTATGTAAATAGTTATACACATTCAAATATAACCCTTGTAGAATTGAATACCACGATTTGGCCGAATCAAAGGCTCTTAACTCAACTTTGCGCTAATTGATTCCTTTGAAATCTTTTTACCTAATAAGCACTATTAACAAGAGGATAATGATCATGACATTTATATTCACATATAAATCATGGGATTATAGTTTACACACGAAGGAACGATGGTTTGATTTTTAGCTTAAAAATTTGGGGTATTATACTAGTCATCACCGCCTGCGCAGAAAAGAATGGAATACAAATTTAGAAGGTTCGGTACGAACAACTTGCATGATAAGGAATTGAATTATAGAAGTTTTTCTTAAACAAATCTTATAGCCTCTCGAAGATAGATATAGACGTCTATGTAATAATTCGCGAGACTCTACTAGACATCCCCTTCTTACACTTACGAGATTGGTGAACCAATGCTCTCATACTATTTTTCAAGACTCAAAAGTTCAAGTTCTGATGGTGACTACTGAGACCTGATCTTGATAGGTAAGCTAGTTACCCAAGATGGAACAAAAACTAAAATAATAACTAAAGAAAGATAAAATAAGACTTTAACACTAAAGTCATGTCAACACCATTCACATAATAGGGAAAGTCTGAAATAAATATCTTAAACCCAAGAAGTAGCACAACAAGTGTAAGAATATCTATTACAACTTAGAATCCTAAATAATATAAAGTATGTCTCTAAAAATGTACACAAATACAACTAGATAGAAGGGATCTGGAATCATCCTGAACCATGGAGTGATCCGGTACCTAAAAAATATGATAATCACCACCCTAACTCAATTACCACGATTAGTACTCGAGGTAGGATATACATGAAGGGTCTCAATTTGGATGAGTACAACCCACTTGTACTTAGTAGGTTTCATAGGTCGACTTAGCAAAGTATAATATAATACAAGTAAAGAAATACTATGAGCACGTCACCTGTAAACACAAAAGTTCCCAACTAGTTGCTTACACCATCTCCAGCAATAGTTCTAATATATATACACACAAAATCAAATAGAATTATAGAATTCATGAAAGAAAATAAAAATTGACAACACGTCAAGTGACACATAAAAGAAACACTTGAAATGCATGTGCCTATACAATGCAATGAATGTTGAAGTGAATAGTTTGAAAGACTTTGCATGACTTTGTATATACACTTATCGAACCTCAATGCTCCCAAAATAGGACCCATGAGCGGATCGCAACCCATATACTATCTTAAAATCTCAATTCACCTCTTCAACTTGTGTTCATAGATCAAGGTTTTCATGAAAATATCTTGTTTTGTTTCAAAATAGTGTTCCTCCATGGTACTGATATCTCATGAATGTGTATGTACAAGTGAGGATATAAAACTTATAATCAAATCAGTATGCAGATAACAAATACATTGAATATATGTATAAGTGGGCCCATAAATCAACTTAATATATCAATATTTCATGATATCAGTTCTGGTTTAGCACCATTAGAAAAAATACATGTAAGACATCATTAATATTATATTAACCTATAACTCAGCCACTTCTATCATGATAAAGGCAAACAATGCTCAATAAAGGCCTATATTATCTATCTAAGCCCCAACACAGACTTTACATTAAGAATAAAGGCATTTAAATACACAGATAAGGTCAATGATGCCAAATAAAGACCCCATACAGGAAACACACAATATATAAAACCAAAACTCAGCAACAACAAAAATATAAAGCCCCACACAGGCATCAAAAAATATATAATAGCTTAAAAAGCAATTCTCATAGTTAATTTTTCCCAACCCATAGCATGCTTCACTTATTTATTAACTACCCAACCAGTTTGAAAAAAGTTAAGCCATAGTCAACCTCAAAATATCAAAATTCAAGCCTAAAGTTCTTCAACAAAGAGCCTTTCTCTTTTGAATGGTCTCAAAATTAACTAAAACATATGAATACAATATTTACGTGTTAAAAGAAAGATAATGATCCACATATTGACCACATTTAAGTATGGTCCAAAATGTGTTCGAAAATGAAAGGAGTAAAAATGAAATTTTATTTTAGAAATAAGTTCCCTAAGGTTATTGGAGTCTATAGATGAAAACTCACGCAAAAAATAAGGTCCTAATCAAATAAAAATTATTCTTAAGCTTTACGAGTAACAACCTTAAAATTTCATTTGGAAATCATGATTAAAGAGTGTTTCCAATATGATATTCAATGTAAAGTAATGAAAATAATTTTGGAGCATATCCAAACTCAAATGGTGATGAAAACCTAAAAATCATCCAAACCTAAAGCTCAAAGGTCTAAAAATGATGCAAAACCACAAAAAAGGTATATATATACAATGATTGACACTTTAGTAGCTAAATGACCACTAAAGTGGATCCAGGTTGCTAAAGCAGATACCACTTAAGCAAATTCTAGTCGATAAAGCATATACCACTTAAGCAAACCAGACCTCTAAAACAGCAAACACTAAGAGGTTTTTGGCCACTTAAGCGGCTACACTAGATATCTGCATCAACAACTTTTTTGTGTTGCAAAGTTGCCTATTGACCCCTCAAAATTCTATCAAAATTCCATGAATGCAAACAAACTATGCTACTAGGCTATTTTTGATGTTTTGGACTCAAAATCATTACAACCTGAGAGTATTTTCCTTATTATTTTCACTGACTTAGTTGTACTGATTGCATTACTAGTAGGTCATATGTACCACTATCATTCCCTTTATATCATTACACACTTACTCTCACTACTAATACATTGCTCTTCGTATCAAATGTCATCCATCAAAATCTTCAACTCACAATTCAAGACAACCCAACTATATGATAATTATGTACACTACCAGAACATACCATTGTCAATTTCAAACATATATGGTCATCAATTAAAATTTCAATCATCAAGTAATGTCATGACCCAAAAGTTGAGGTAATGATGGAACCTACCGAGACCCAACCTTAGTCGGTAGCCAATTATCCAATAAGAAAAGTGAATTCAAAGTTTAAACTAAATAAAATAACAAGACTTCTAGAATGAAGTGGGGTCAACACACATATATATGTAGCATTAAGTACAAGAGTATCTAAGACATAATTGAATATCTGATTACATAAATCCATCTCTAATAACGAGTAAAGACATGATAAGGACAAGAGGAGGATCAAAATCAGCTTTGAACTCTAGAGCATGCTAGTTCTTTGAGTGTCAAATTTAAGTAGCTCAAATCAGTTGCCGCATCTCATACTCGAGCTAGGATATGCTTCTAAGGGGCATAGTAGGAGTGAGTATGGTCCACTTGTACTTAGTAGGTATCATAGGTTGACTAAGCAAAGAAGAAAAAACATAAGTAAATAATACTATGAGCACACCACCTGCAAATAAAAAAGTTTTCAAATGGTAGATTACACCATATCCACTAACAATTCTATAATATAAGGTTGACACAGGAATAACTAAATATGACTATGTATATGGAAACTAAGTAAACATCAAGGGTGTATAAAGAAACACGAAAAATACATATGTAATACAATGCAATGATGATGGAATCATGAAGAATGATTGAGATTCATTGCATAACTTTCTAGATACACCTACCGAGCCTTAGTTCTCAGAAGATACCACCCTTGAGGGATTCACAAACCAGACATCACCTCAAATCTAAAATCACCTCTCCGAATAGTGTTCATGAATTACGAATTTTAATAAATATATCACTTTCACCTCTCCAACTATTTTTCACGGATCGTGGGTTTTATAATAATGTCACATTCACCTCTTCAACTTTTGTTTACAAATCAAAGGTTTTATAAAAATGTCTCATTTTCTTTTAGATCTATGTTTCTCAATAGTATCAATGTATCATTAATATGTATGTATGAAATACTCACACCCAATTAGTATGAAGATATAAATCCATTTAATTCATGTATAATTGATCTTATAATCAGCTCAATATGTAAATAATTCATGATATCAAATCTCTCTTGGAACAACCAGAATAATAGTCATGTAAAACATCAATAATATCATTTTAACCCCATACTTGGGTATTTTTCTCATGATAGAGACAAATAATACTAAAAAAAGGCCTTTAAAATCTATTCAAGCCCTCACATTAATAATAATGGCATCAAATATACAAATAAGGCCTATAATGTCAAATAAAGCCTCTGTATGGGCAACACTCAATATGTGATATCTCAAGTCAATAACAATGAGTTTATACGCACCGACAGGCACACAATAGAAATAACAATAATAATCTTGAAATAATACTCCCATGGCTAATTTTTCTAACCCATAACATGATTTGCTCATTTAATAACTACCTAACCCAGCTTGAAGAAAGTTAACCCATAACCTACCTCATAATGATGACCATCTAAGACTAGAATCGTCAACAAGGAGACTTCCCCTTTTGAGAAGTCTCAAAATAAGCTAAAACATTCAAATATATAATCTACGCACTAAAAAGAAGACAATGATACCTATATAGATTATACTTAAGATGTGTCCAAAATAGGTCCAAAAAATAAAAGACGTAAAACTAGAATTTTATTTTAGAAACATGTTCCCCAAAGGGAGTCTATAGTTGAAAAAACAAGACAAAATTTGTTGAAAATGAGGCTTAAGTTGAAGAAAAATCATTTAAAGCTTACTGGCAAAACCCTCCAAATTCTAGTTTGAAATCAAGATTAATGAGTTTTTTGATGATATGTGAATGAAAATTAATGAAAACAAGATTTTGGCGCTTATCCAAGTACAAGTGATGAAGAAAATCCTCAAAATTGCCCTAATCAAAATAGTACCTCACAATCGTAGACCCCACCTCACGATTGCAAAGGTCAATATTGATTGGCTGTTAAGTTAGTCATCACAATTGTGAGAGGAGGGCCTTGCGACCGCAATAGTCAACCCAACCCTATCCACTGATTAACATATCACAATCACAGTACGATCACCATGAGATCGCGATGAAGGATATCATAAAGGTCCGTGATCACAACATGTGTCCACAGGATGATGATGAAGGGCCTAATGCAGTAGAAAATGATCAGCCAGTAGTTGGGATCCTTGGAGAAATTATCTAGAATGAAACCTCAAGATTTATTCGACACCCTACAAAAGTAAGCTATACATGATACTAAGTTATTTTCAATGTTCTAGACTCAAAGAAAATATCAGATTTTCTAAAAGAAGTTATTTACAACAAATTAACCCCAGGAGACATTTAGGCATTTTTTTTTTACTAATTTTCAAATAAGGATCAAAATGCAAAATGAAAGTTCCAAACTCAAACCAATTCCACTACTGACCTAAATTCACATTCTGGATCTAATGGAACTAACCAAATCGCAATCCAACACTCAAATCATGACGTGTTGACCAAAGTCAAACTAATGACTTTTAAAGCCTCTAAGGGTCTCAAACTCTCCCAAATCATTCCCAAATGTATTGGGGATTGTGCCAACTATCACTATACCTTATAATAAATATATAACAACTATGGGGAATGATAAAATAGTCAAAACACATTAAAAGAAAAAATTCACATAATAGGTTGTTACATTATCCATTACTAAAATAATAGTTCATGCTTAAACTGGAATCAAATGAGTACCTGAAGCGATGAAAAGCTGGGGATATATACAATACATATCAAATTGGACCTCCCATGTAGCCTCTTACATAAAGTAATGTCTCTATTGTACTTTTACTGAATCGATACTCTTAGACCTCAACTTCTTAGTTTTCTTGTCTAAGATAACAATAGGCTTCACCTCAAAGGAAAAATTAGGATCTAATGTGACTGAATCCCATCAAATCACATAGGCATCATATAGATGGTATCTCTTCAACATAGAGTCATGAAAACAAGATGAACAATGATATGAGGGCCAATGTACCTCGTACTGAACTTCTATTTTTTCTTGAACCTTATCACGCCTTTCATGGATAAAACTGTCATCAAAACTCGATCTCCAATTACATATGATACATATAGGGCTTGATAGTCGGCATAACTATTCTACCTATTCTGGGCATCCAATAGCTACTAATGAATAAGTATCACTCGATTGATCAAATCCTCAACGAATATTTACTCTATGGTCTTACCCCAAATGAGTCAAACCATCCCATGGGCGATCTACACCACCACCTATATATAGCCTCAAAATATGCCATCTGAATATTAGAATGGTAACTATTATTGTAGGCAATCTCTACTAGGGTCAAGTAGTGGTCTCAATGACCTCCAAGGTCTATGACACATGCTCGTAACATGTATTGTAAAGCTTGAATAACCCTCTCAGACTGACCATCTATATAAGGATGAAAAGCTATGCTCAAATCAAGCTGAGTACCCAACTCACTTTGAATAGTACTCTAAAAACCTAAGGTAAACAAAGTACCTATATTAGATACAATAGAAATAGGGGTACCATGCAATTGAAAAATCTCCCTAATGTCGAACTTGACCAACCTCTATGCATTATAGCTTACCTTACAGGAAATGAAATACACTGATTTGGTTAACCAATCCATAATCACCCAAGTAGTGTAAAACTTCCATAAAATTGAGTGTAGACCAACTATCAAATCCATGGTGATCTGCTCCTACTTCCACTCAAGAATGGCTATCCTCTGTATCATACCACCCAATCACTGATTCTCACACTTTACCTATGGGAAATTCAAATACTTTTCCATGAACTTCATATTTTCCTTCTTCATACCAACCCAACAATAATGCCTCTTCAGATTAGGATACATTTTGGCCACCCCTGAGTGAAAGGAATATCTAGAATAATGAGCCTCCTCTAAGATCAATCTAACCTATCCGCCAATTTTTGGCATATATACTAGGCCATTAATTCTCAGAACACCATCAGATTCAAGAGATGTTACCTTAGACTCAACACCTTATCATGAATCACCCTCAACCTATCATCATCAATTAGATAAGATTGAATCTGATCCATTAAATAATATCTAGCCTCAACAAAGTCTAACACATGCTTGGGTGTCAAAATATTAAACTTAACTAACTAGTTAGCTAAATATTGAACCTTCAAGGCCAAAGGTCACTCCTTAGTTAAGAGATAAGCTAGATTTATCATAGTGGTCGATTTCTGACTTAATCTATCTACAACCACATTGCCTTTTCCAGATGATAAATGATAGTGAGATCATTGTCCTTAAGCAACTCAAGCCAATATGCTATCTCATATTAAGATCTTGCTAAGTGAAAAAGTACTTAAGGCTATGATGATCTGAGAAAATCTCTGAATAGACCCATACAAGTAGTGTTTCCATAACTTTAACATAAATATGACTACTACCAACTCTAATGTAATAACCCTCTAGTCTATTTCCTTAATTTACATGCATTTTTGGCTTATTGATCCTCCTTATAATGGCTATATGTCATTTTAATTTGTCAATCATTTGGGTTTTAGGCACTGTTTAGTTATCGAATAGTATTTGTCGTGATGGTATGTATAGATTTGGTACGTTCATGCTCACTTAATGGTACAATTCTAACTAAAAATATCTATTGTTTTTCTAAAAAGGGATTTATTCCCAATTTTATATTTAAAATATATTCTTTCACAATGGGAATTGTACCACCTTAATAGATGATTTATGATCTTTTGAGACAAAATGATATTTTGGAGATTTGACTGAGATTGATTTTGGTCCACAATTTTACTACTACTATTTACTTCAGTCGAGAGAGATTTTAACCCTTTTTACACTCTTTTAGCCACGATTTGAGTCCATGCATTTATTATATATACATCTCTCTGATACTAGAAGGAGTAGAGTGATGATAGATGGTGATTATTGGAAATCTTAGATTAGGACCAGGTTAGTGTATATGGGTACTCCCGAACCTCATAGGGACCCCTTCGACTATGAGCCATCGTGTTAGATAAGAAAGGTCTCTATATGTCCTAACTTTGTGAGTTGTCTAGCAGGAGGAGGTGTATACACTAGGTTACCTTATGGATCTTGGATTAGTTATGGTATTATGGATTTACTTTTTATTCATTTTTGCATGCATATTGCCTATCACCAGTATGTTGTTGATTTCCTATATTTATCAGCCCATTGGAGGGTCACATAGGTATAGGTTATGAGTGTGCTTGTGATATGTTGTGTGCTAATTGAGCCTTCTAGGTTATGAGGCTCAATTTAGATATTGTTTGTCTGGACTAGACAACTACTTTACTATTATTATTATGGTTAGTTCATGACATGTTGATTATGGGCCGATATAGAGACTTAAGGTATAATTCTTATTCTTTTATTTGATGGTTATTTTATCTTGGGAGATTATCTCATGAAAAAAAGTTTGAATTAGGGACCATATTATACCATCTTTGGTTTCCTACTTAATTAGGATGCCTTGAGCTGCTATATTGACTAACTTAGATTGTACCCTTTGAGTTAGTCTTGTATACTGATGTGCCATGGTTTATTGGCACTTTTAATGCTTAAAACTGAGAAATATGCAAGTTCTTAGGCCTATTTTGGTAGATGTGAAGTGTTTTTGTGTCTATTTTGTAGGAAGCTAGGTTTTGAGAGCTAAACAAAAGAAAAGAAGTTGAAAGCTGAAATTTGGGCTATCTACGTATGCAACTACCTGGCATAGTTGCCACCGACCTGGTGTCGGTAGGGTGGCATAAGTGTCAGAAATCTTAGGTTCAGAGAAGCTGTAGAAGTGAAGAGTTCCTGACAATTATGATGAGCTACCTATGGCCTGCAGGTACCACCTACGGTGTTGTAGGTACCAATATAGGGGTTAGAAGGTCAAAATTCAAAGAAAATGAATTTGCAAAACCTTTATACTACCTACGGTGGGGAACCTATGTGGGGTAGGTTCCATTTACGGCCTGTAAGTGGTGTCGTAGGTGGATACAAACCCAAATTTCCTGATTCACTCTGGTTTGGATTTTTAGGGTTTCTATGTAATCTATAAATATCCTTTTGACATTTTTGTAATAGTTTATCCAGTTTTATGTAAGTTTATTCCTTTATTACGTACTCATACTATTCACAAACATATTTTGATTCCAAGATTGACTTTTGATTTGGGGATTCTATTATTCTTGGTAATTGATTGATTAATAGATTTGAGACTTTGGGTTTTCTTCATCAATTATTGAGAGATTATTCATATGCTTTCTTTATTGAATTCCATGGATTGTTTTGCAACTATTAGCGGCTAATTACCTTAGCTAGGGTTATGGTAACCCTGCCAGATTAATGAAGTAGGCGAAGTGTGAGATTCGTTTATATCAAAATTGCTACATGTATTATGATCTTCTTTGTTTAAATGCTTTCTTAGTTTTGGACAATGCTAAGAACCCGCCTATATTTGTGATCATCCTTAAAAGGGAGTTCAGTATTGGGAAAACAAGATAATAATAGTGATTTGAGGCTATCAATCCTCATCTAATAACTTGATACCCAAAAAGTGATTTAAGGCTATCAATCCTAGTCTAATAACTTGATACCCAAAAGGTGATAGTTAAAATAAAATCCAGGAAAAGGGTTAGTAATGTGACACTCTGAGACTCTAAAAGGTAATGAGTGAAATACACCAAAGGCATTCAAAATATGATTGGTGATACATAACTTGTCAGATTCTGCAAACGTGACATTGAGATAATCAAATTGAGCACGATAAACCTATGAAGTTAGAAGCCAGGGGATTAAAAGATTAGTATTTGTTTCAGATTGCTTACAACCAAAAACATTCAAATCTTGTTACTTTTACTGATTACAACAAATCCCACCATTTACTTTTCTGCACTGCTCGACTATTTCAATAAGTTTGAGAGATATATTTGTCCTATTCCCTTTAGGATCGACCCTAATTGGTTTACTATTTATTGACATCAACCGGACGACATCAAATTTTGACACCATCGTTAGAGAATACGATTGCAAATTGATCGATTGAAGTTGTTGGGTTATATCTTTCTATTTGTCATGAGGCATACACCAGTGTATGCCTACTCTTATTGATATGACAACTTTAAAAGAGATAGTGGGGAGTAATGAGGACTTTTTTTATTGATCCTTATTCTTTTGATATAGTACATTATTGTAGGAGTGTGATAGATATATTGTGGGAGCATAATGAGAGCATGATAGAAACGTCGACATTCCTAACAAAAGAAAAATATGAGTTTATTCAAAAGGTTTATAGGTTAGGCTTAGATGTTCACAACTTAAAAGGAGAATTGAATGTAAAGGTTGATGCATGTAACATCCAACAATTTAGTTATCAGTTGTGTGAGACTAAAAAAAAAATTTAAGCCAAATGGAGGAGCTAAAGTTAGAGGATTCAACACTTGATCATACTTTTTTGGATGATGTCACTATTAAGTGGAGTACACTAGATTTATGTGAGGATATAAATAATAATGCAATTCATGAGTTGGGACGTATTGGACCTCATTTGAATTATTTTTCATATTATGTTTGGATAGTAAGTTATTAATTGAGTCATCCGGGCTTATAGCAGAGTGTAAAAAAGGAGGCAAAGTATGTCTATATTCTTGAATTTTTGTTGCTCTAGAATAAAAAAATTACATTCCTCACTTAAGGGCCAAGAATTGCAACATGCCACATCTATTTTCTTGGTTCTTTTATTTTTATACCGCCGCCCCTTGAGCATAGTGGAAAATTAGAAATAAAATTAGGAGTACAATTCATAAGTTCAAAGTGGAAATAAAAATTGGAGGCCAAACCTTTGGCTACCTTGATGAAGTTTGAGTAATCAAGGTACCCACGTCGTGCTGCGACGTTAAATCAAGCACAGCTTGGGAGGCAACCCAAGGTATGTTGTTATTTTTGCATTTGTGTTGTTGTGATTGACGTCAGATCTATGCACCTAAGATCATAGGCTCCCAAGTTCCATTTAAAATCCAAAACCATGGCCACCAAGGGCATTCATCTTTTAATACAATGTAATGGGTTCATAAGATATGTTAAATTATGCAAATTTTCATATTCAAAATCTAGTTTACAAGGTAGGTTGAGGTCAATGCCATTACCAAGTAAAAAATTCATCAATTTTGGTGAAACCTATGTCACCCATTTAACCCATAATCACAATGCACCAATTCAGTCCAAAAATCATCAATTAAAGCATGAATAATCCATTTAAAACATGAGAAAAGCAATTCAAATAATAACAACCAAAATCTCTCAATCCAATTTCAAGCCCATCAATCAAAACACATGAATATTGAATAAATTAATACCATAATATAAAATTCAAGTTAGGAAAACAGAAACATGCCTAAAATATAGAAGAATTTGTAGAGAAATCAAAGTTTGGAGCCCAGCGAATGAAATTCTTGTAAACCTTTGAATGCTCTTGACTTGAGAGTTAGAGAAGAGAGAGAAATGTGTAATTTGATGAATTAGGGGGTTTTATATGGTAAGGGAAGTATTTAAGATGCTTTTAAAATGAAAAGGACCAAAAATCTCCCACCCCAAGATGAAAAATAACAAATTGGGCTAAATTAACATAATAGCATGGCACACAGGGTACCCTTCATGCCACGCTCCTATCACAGAGCTTAAGTGGCATGGCACACCACTATTGCGGAGGCTCACCATCATCATTATTCAAGTCAAAAATTAATGTTATGCACACGGGAGGATCAAAATAAAATGATCAAAATTTTACGGGATCTCACACCTCCTTAATATTATTTTTGAGATTTTCAATTAAGTCATTGCTTTTAAATTTGAAATCCTAGAATTATACAAACCAACGAAATTCTTGGGTTACGATTGCACTTTTTAAAACTTATAGTATTTATTGAATTGGATTATTTGCTAAGTTACAAGTCCCAGTGGGATAGAAATCTAGCTCACAAGAGCTACTTTATTACTATTTTATTTTATAAGTGCTACCAACTTGGTTTTAGTCACTAATTTTGCAGGTATAGGTTTTTTTTAGCAAGAAGGCAAGGGAAATGGAGCTGGTTGAACCACATCCTGAACCTGAATGACACTTGCACCAGCTGAGAAGATAAGCAATCCTTCTCTACCCAATCCCATAGATTCAACAAGATTATCAGGATAAGGTTGTTCCTTAAATAATGGCACAAATAACAATACACGAAGTAACAATTCCACTCACTACTAATGTTACCTCCAACATCCATAAACAAAAACCAGGAGGTAAGTTTGAGCTAAAGCAAAATATGGTGTAGTTATTGCACACAAATATCTAGTTTATAGGATTGTCACATAAGTATACACATCAACTTCTGCAGATTTTCTTGAAGTTCAATGAAACTTTTATTCCTATAGAAGACTCAATTGATTACGTGAGGCGTACATTATTCTCATTCTCACTGTTGGGAGAAGTGGAGAGATGGTTGAAGGTAGAACCTTTAAATTCAATCACAACTTAGGACGACTTGGCAAGGTATAAGATTCTACCCATCTAGAAAAATTATATAGTAAAGAAGTGAAAATCATTGCCAACCAAGAACAGATAGTATCTAATCAAGCACATTTGGCTAAAAATATACAAAATCAACAACTTGCCCACAAGAATTTAGAGAAGTAAAGGAGCCAGTTCACCAAAGCTTAAAGCACGGGGCCATAAGGAGTTTATTAAGTGATGCAGACCCTAATACTAGATATGTACTGACAATCACAATGAGAAGTGGAAAAGAATTTGAAGAATCTCCTTAAAATAAAAGAAAATCATAAGGTGCAAGTATAGTTAACAAGACAAACACTAATTTTAAAGCAAGTTCCAGAGAAGGTAGTTGCGGAAAAGGTTGTTAAACTGGCTGAGAAGGCAGCAAAAATACTAATACCACCATTCCCTTGAAGGCTCCAAAAAACCAAAGAGGATGCATGTTTCAAGAAGATCTTTGACATATTTAGAGAACTTTACATAAATATCCCTTTACTTATTGTCTTGCAGGGAATGACTAAATATCCTAAGTAATTAAAAGAGGTGGTGACAAATAAGAAGCGGCTTATGGATTTGGAGAATAAAGTATTTATTGAGGGATGCAGTTCAATAGTGATGATCAAACTTCAAAGAAAGCTAAAGACCCTTGGAGTTTCACTTTCCTTATACAAATTGGTGTAAGTGATGTTGTGAAGGCCTTGTGTGACTTGGGGATAAGTATAAATTTCATGCCCTTGTCTATATTTAATATTCTTTATTGGAGAAAATCGATTCTGTCCTTCATAGATCTACAAATTATAGATACATCAAATGTGGCTCCAAAGAGGATCATTAAGGATGTTCTCATAAAGGTTGAATAATTTTGTAATCCCTGCTGATTTTATTATTCATGATTAAGACGCAGATGACAGGGTTCCTATTAAGAAACTCTAATTGATGTGAGGAAAGACAACTTAAAAATGACAGTGACTGATGAAGATGTTACTTTCATAGAGTACAAAGCACTTAATAGAACTATGGACTATTGAGATCTATGTATAATTATCAAGGTGAAAGAGGATGAGTGTGCGGTAGAGAAGTATGAACTTATGAATGTACATCATTCAAACTCTCCCATTGAATGGCTTAAACTGCTGGAAGAAAATCTTGAACGCGATCTTGAATAGGATGTGATGATAAGAAAAGGGCTAAATTTTGATGGTGGTCTTGGCAGAGTAAAGAAAAGAAGAAAGTTATGTGAGAAAGGAAAAAAGAGGTTGATAGAGCCTTGAATTTGGTTGTGATATGAGTCATGACATGATGTTAAATTAGGTGCTTGTATTGAGATTTTGATTATTTATTTATGCAATTAAATATTTTATAGTTTTAGTATTAATTGTTGTTGTACTTCCAAAAGCCGATCACCTTGACACGTTGCGAGGCAGAGCCTTGGCGCCTTTCACCAACCAGCACGATAAGGAATTAAATTAGACATGTCTTTGTATAGATTTCTAGTATCCCCTTAAAGATAAATAAGGACTTCAATGTATCTACCCGCGAGACTCTATTCGACATTCTACTTTTACATTTGTGAGACCGATGAACCTAGAGCTCTGATACCAATTTGTCACGACCCAAATATTGAGTTTATAATGGCACCTAACTCAACCCAACCTTGGTAAGTAAGCCAGAAACACACAAAGCAAAACAAAATCAAAATACAGAATAAGTAACACAAACCGAGACTTTGAGAATGAAGTCCGGCTATAATATATATATATATATATATATATATTTATATATATTCTAGTTTCTCGATACGTGTGTTTCACGTGTATATCAAATCATATAACATACATAGTTAATCATCATATTATGACTTGTTTGAGGAGGATATCACCGTAACCATCAAAGATGAAAAATTAAAGTTTAATTAAACATATATTTTGTTTACTTTTTACATTTTATGAGTTAATAACTTGTAATGACGCACAACTCATCAATTTTTTCTTTAAAGATCTTGATATTCAGTGCATTTTCTTTTCATTTATTTTGATTATTTTGGATTGACTATAACTACTTTTTTCGACAATAATATATGTCTTCAAAGTGCAATATAAAGTATGACTATGTGCATTATTGATCATCATTGCAAAACATGAACGTACATGAAATTATTTTTGTAAAAGATTGAAATAATATCCTTTTTAAAAGGAAAATATGAAGTAAATTATAAAACAAAATCGTCTATAAAAATACAACTCCTATGTTTTTGTTTCTCACTTCCTAAATTGAGGCAATGATTTCATTATATAGGCATATCTTCTCTATTCAGATTTAAATTGGACTATACTCTCCCTATCCTAGAAACATAACTTATCCTAACTTATGTCAATATTCAAACTAATAATATGATAATTGGGATCTATTCACATTCTACCTATTCTTTATCAGAATAAGTAAACATTATTAAAAACTGCACATTCTGTCTATCATCCTCCCTCAAGCTGGATGTCGGCAATGATATGACTCTAAACTTTCTGTAGAGTTCATGTAAATGAACCGTGTATTTCTGGAGTTGAATAGTCATTGCTTGATCAATATGATCCTTCTCTTTTTCTTCTTACCCATATCATACCCTTTCAATACATTAAAAAACTGAGTGAAAGTTGTATTGGTGTTTCCTAGCATAACAATCTTTAAAGTATTGTATTTGTTTCTAAGAACTTTAACAAAATTCAATTATAACCTTATTTTCTTTTCCTCTGATGGTTTATTTATGGTGTCAAGACTAATTGTAATGCTCCAAAAATCTATCCCGAGACGTCACACGGTGCTTAGGACCACAAGAGTTCCCAAGCTAACCCATGAACTGGCATACTGTTAAGTAATTAATTAAATATGTATAAAATGACTGAATTTACTATGCAAAAACATAACAATGATGGAATATGTGAAAATATAATACTGGTACACTTGTACATTCTGATAAATCTGAAAAGAGGGACTAAAATTACATAACTGACTCTAACTGACATATGTGAAACCTCTACTTTATTGACTATATATAGGTAGCTGAGGCATGAATCCATATACCACTAATAAATACATATGAGTAAGAAAGTAAAGTACAAAAATAACATCTAACTAATGTCCCCAAAGTAGGAGGACTCATCAGCTGCTGAATGGAATCTGTAACTGTCTGATTCTGACTGTACATGGTACAACTTGTACCTGCATTATGAGACAATGTAGCACATAGACATATATGCGGATCAGTACTTTGAGGATGTACTGAGTATATGGGGTGAAATACACAAGTAAAACATCATCTCATCATCATCATTTATAAAATAATGCATGCTAAATGAAAATGACTCACATAATCTGGAATATCTGAAAGCTGAAAATTATAAATCATGAATGATAAAACATACTGTATAAATCTTGTGAGTCATAGCACTTAGTTCTAAAAGTTGTGCTTGTATTCTCACTTAAATTATACTGTCTAAGGGTAGAAAGGACTCACTCTTAAACCTGAGATCTGAAAGCTAAAAACTGTAGACAAAGTCTTTCTATAAAACATAGTCTGAATAAATTCGTGAGCCTTTACACCTAGTTTTCTAAAATCTTTTCTGTTGTTCTTTACTATTAGAGAAAATACTTTATTTTAAAATCATTGTTGTTAGACTTTTAAACTTTTAGGGAAAAATTGTTCAGCAAGGGAGGTTCTTCTAACCGGCATAAACCATGTGAACTAACATGTAGTCCAACGTCTTGTCCTCCTAAGAAAGAAAACTCACATTGGGAAGAGGTGTCATACTCTTGACAGGGAGTATAACCTACTCATGTGATTGATCACAAGCTAAATCTGTCATCCATATAGAAATGGGAATATTTTGATAATCTGTACCTACGTTGGCTACGCAGTTCTATGAAAGTAGGATGCGCTAAATCCACACTTCTCACTCGGTGCTAAATACTTCTCTCTTTTTATTTGCTACGCTTATTCTGTTGAAAATCCACTTTAAAACTAGCATAAGGGTTTATCTAAAACTAATTATGCAATCATTTGAGTAAATCTATAAATAAAGCTATTCTGAGTTCTGTAATCTGGAATAATCTATAAAGTGGATTCCATAGCTAAACTGAGGATCAATATATCAAAGCTTTTTCTGAAAATCTGTAAATAATTTGCTCATAAGATGCTTGAAGCATCATCTTTCTTGAAATAATATTATTCAATTTTGGGGAAATAACCCATGTATTAATCTCATGTGAATATACCATAATAATCATGCTTGATAATGAAAACAATGATAATTCATCTCAAAATCTGAGATTTACTGCTATAGGCATTAAAATATGAAAATAAACATGCAATTTATCTTCAAAATATCTCAAAGACTCATAATCTTGCAAATAGCAATAATGGGTATAAATCCTAATTTTAAATTCATGTATAAACATTCAAAATCATATGAATTTTTAATTAAAAGCTTGATTTTGGGCACAAGGATGGAAAAAGATCCTTGTTCATAAACCCCACATACCTTAATTGGTGATCTTAGATGAAAATCTTGAATCTTAGATTCCTATGATACTTTTGAAGACGAGTTCTTGGAGTTCTTGAATATCTTGTCTTGGGAATCCTCAATCTAAAGCTTTCTTGGAGAATCTATGGTGGAATTTGGTTTCTTGGAGATGGGTTTTTTGGTTTCTAGGGTTTTGCTTTTGAAGAGAATGGTGAATAATGAGCATAAAGTGCTTAGAATAAGCTTAAATCTTATGTTTGGATGGATAGAGAGCTTGGAAAAAGTCCAGAATACCCTCTTTAAACTCCTAAACAAAACTGGAAAAACGTAACTGGGTCTCGTTTAATGGGCCACCTCAATGCGCCACTATTGCGGTGGCTCACTGGAAGCTGATGATTGAAAAATTGCGGGAGTCCGCGACTCAGAGCTATTGTGTTGTCCTACTAGATTTTGACAATTGGGACCTGGAACTTCAACGTGACGCGCCACCATCGTGGTGTCCTATAGGAATGCTATTTTGGCCTTTGGCGCGACGTGCCACTATAGCGTTGGATTACTGGAAATTGACAAAATTAGAAAATGGAACTCTCTGTGATCTGCCAATATCACGGTGGTCCACTGAAAAATGACAATTATGAATTTAACCATCTCCACGACGCGGTGACTAACCAGGTGGCACACTGTCAACTTAAAAACGTCTCAAGTCCTTCACCGAGTATTGGAATTAGGTGAATTTGGTATCAATGGAAAGTTTATTCAATTTCCCACACCATGGAAAGTCTAAATCTGAAGAATTCCACATGAAATAAATGCTATTCAGTTTGAAAGCTATCCCTTAATATTCTAAGGACGAATTTAAGCTAGGAAAAATATGGGGTATTACAATATCTCCCCTTGGGAACATTCGTCCTCAAATGTGGCTAATTAGACTAAAATTACTGAGGAATTTGAGGCTATAAGCTATCATGCACAACTGAAATAAACTGTATGACTGAATCCCAATGTAGTGGGCTATTGAACTGATCTGTGAGTGCATGAACTCTGATGAAAATAGCTACATGGATGAGATAGTAAAGGGAGAGTCAACTTATGAGTAACAATATATGATTTTGTGAGAAAAGATGAGAGGTTTATGACATGAAAACTCTATGAAAAACTCGGGGAATTACAATATCTCCCCCTTGGGATCGTTCGTCCCAAATGATATTGATTTGCTTGAAATACTAGGAAAAGACTGAGATGATATACAGGATACTTACGGACTAAATCATACTGAATGCTCATACCCAGATGGAGTATTTCTTCTACACTCTTTCTAAGAAAATCTAACAATAGTAGGGAGTAAAGAACTCTGGGCATGATCTGAACAAGACCTCTGAATAAGAGATTACAATATTGTTACCACTCTATGGCTTGGAACATAGATCAATAAATCATACGCTAGGATAGAATTACTAGGCCTTAAGCATTGCAACTTCTTACTTTCAAGGTTAGCAACACTTCTCAAACACTCCCTCAACTATATTATTCCTCTCAAAAACCATACTCGCTTGATTCAACTTATAATTCTCACATGGCATTGATAAATCCGTCTACTAAATTCTAACTGAACCATATTTTCTCATCGTGGTCAAGCCTAACTCAGAATCACAAGGTACTGCACCTAACACCATAATATTAGTCTAAACCATGGATTCAATACCCCAAGCATTGTCATAACTACTCACCCTAGGATGATTCTTCTTATCACTTCAATAAATAAATTCAACCTCTTACTAGAAATTCATTAATGCACAACACATCTATCTTCTTATACACCAACATGACGTTCAAGCCTATCTTCATAACCACATATTCACTTCTAATCAAATACCCATAAGAGCGCCTTCTCATATTCTCTAATACCTCTATCAATAACAACTTCCATGCACTATTCAATTAATAGGAAGAGACACATAAAATATTCTCAACTAACCAAATCATACACAAAAAAAACTTCACCTCAATATTCTCCTCTTATAGACTTACATAAAATAAGCATACAATCATCTTTCCCAACATAACACATTTACTCTCTCCCATCCACACAATTTTTTTTCATCATCACTCTCTTGACTTAGGTGAGGTCATTGAAAGGTTAGAATACTAGGTTCTGAAACATGAAGGGATACTAAGCATAACTTGACACTTTACTGAGGCCTGAAACATAAAGTATTCACGTCATGGATTCACTAAAGAGATCTAATCTGAGGATATACATGATATAACTCTGAATTTCACTAATCGTTAAGGGAATTACATGAGTACTGGAAATGAACATGTTGTAAAGCACAAGTACATAAGTCATGAGTTGCATGACCTAAATTTGGAGTTCATAACTTATGGAATGTGATTCCATCTGCTGGATGAACTGGAACTCCTCATACTAGGACTGAGAGAGTACATGGTTCTTTATTATGGTCATGAACATGAACTATGATCAAGGAGTTGATACGTATGGAATGAGTAGACATCGTGATGATTGAAGTACTAATACTGAAATAAGAATGAGTCGGGTATTTTCTTCCCATCTGGCAGCACTACTAGAACCTGAGAATCTGACTTGGTTACTCATTCTATCATCTCCCCCTTAGCTTTAAGCCATCACTCTAAGTCTGAGGAATCCTTTACTAAACTCTAAAATGGACTATAATCACCGCACCCTAGAGCCTGAAACACAACTATACACATAAATAATAAACTTACTCTGAAAGACTACACCTAAAATTGTATGACCCACTGCTAATACTTCCTTCTAAGATATAACCCTATATTTCTATGGGCCAGTAGTCATCCCATAATTACTTGGACACTTACTGACTTAGAATCTTCATGGGTATCACCATATCCTGAGTTCACACCATTTAGAGCTTCAACTCTTATTTCTATTATCTCATTCTTCAAAATCTCAAACTTAGATTCTAATACTTAACACTGATGTATTCAACCTTTAATAAACCATGCTGCGTTCGTCATAGCCTATTATTACCACATCTCCAAACTTATATTTCTAAACCATGAGAATCAAGATCATACCAAAAAGGTTCAACATCATCTACCCATAACTCCTTAACTTAGACATTAAGAAATCATATATATATATATATATATATATATATATATATATATATATATATATAACTAGTCTCCTTCCACTTAACAACTCAACGGTAATTCTAATCACACACAACACGTAAAAACCTTAGAAAAATAATGCAATCCTATATCACCTTGGTCATAGTTTCTTCATCATACATGCAATATTATACTAAATTATGAATAAATAAACTTAAGCTCTTGCATACACCGTTCAAGCCTACTAGATCACTTCCATCTAACTAGCATCACTAACCAAGAAATTATTACATCCACCTTGATGACCATCAAATGTTCAAATTTAAAGTCTAGTGCTCAACATAATTTAACAACCTACCTTACATACGATTCTCAGTTGGAAGCTATAAAATAAAACATGAAGAAACACTAGTCCACTAGAACTTCATAACAAAAATAATCGATCATAATCATATGGCCTATCTTATCAGAATCCTTTAACACATCCTCCTTCTACACATCATTACTATTTACCCTTCTATACTTCTAGATTATTATCATAGCTCCTTAAGTTTCAGATAAAACTCCTTTTGTAACCTCAAGGAAAGCCTAAATTAATGATACTAAACCACCAAACACTTCATTAATATCCTATACCTTTCAAATATAATAAATACCATCAATAACTCCTTTCATAATTCAAGAAGACAACAATTCACCTTAACTAATAATTCATTCTCTATCCTCCACCAAACTCACACATAATGACATATTACCTTAACATGACTCGATAACATGCATAAGTCTATCCCTATACTTTCTATCAATCATCATGATCACTCTTATTGCTATTAATCTTCTATACCAATACTTCAACCTATAATAAAGTTCTACTATTCGTAAATCATAACATTGAAGTCCATAATATCCCTCGAATACACACTTTATTTAACAATCTAGGTTCATTCTATCTCCTCTCTGAGCACTATCTGTATTGAAGGAATAATGAGAAATCTGAATACATATCTAATTCTGTCTCAACTAAACAAATCATAAGAATGAGAACATAACTTTTAACTCGAGGGACTTAACAAACTAGGGAATTCCTCTTAAGCCCTTTGTGTGACTTCTGAAGTTTCTTCTAGTAAATATGAGAGCATTATTAGGGGATGAATTGGAACTTACTAATCGTGTTATCTCAAGAATAATACATAGATGAGGAATTTTGGGGTAACACATGAATAGAAAGAAGATTCTGAGAAAACAACTTTACTGTGTAATCTAGAGTAGGAAATAAAGGAAACTTTTCTTAAATGCCCCGTAGCCTCTTGAAGAAAAGTACAGATGTCTCCGTACTGTTCCACAAAACTCTACTAGATATGGCTTCACAGACACCCTAGGACACTTGAACTCTGGGCGCTGATACCAAGTTTGTAATGCCCCAAAAATTTGTCCCGAGACGTCACATGGTTCTTAGGACCACAAGTGATCCCAACTAACCCATGAACTGGCATAATGTTAAGCAACTGATTAAATATGTATAAAATAAATGAATTTATGTGTGGAAACATAACAATGATGGAATCTGTGAAAATACAATACTGGTACACTTGTACATTTTGGTAAAATCTGAAAAGAGGGACTAAAATTACATAACTGACTCTAACTGATATCTGTGAAGCCTCTACTATACTGACTATAGGTAGCTGGGGTATGACTCCATCTACCACTAATCAATACATATGAGTAACAATGTAAAGTACATAAATAAAATCTAACTAAAGTTCCCGAAGTAGGAGGACTCATCATCTGCTGGCTGGAATCTGCAACTGTCTGATTCTGACTGTACATGCTATAACTTGTACCTACATTATGAGACAATGTAGCACATACACGTATATGTGGATCATTAATTTAAGGATGTACTGAGTATATGGGGTGAAATACATAAGTAAAACATCATCTCATCATCATCATTTATAAAAAAATGCATGCTAAATGTAAATGACTCACATAAACTAAAATATCTGAAAGCTGAAAATCATAAATCATGAATGATAAAATATACTGTATAAATCTTGTAAGTCATAACACTTAGTTCTAAAATTTGTGCTTGTATTCTCTCTTTAAATCATATTGTCTAAGTGTAGAAAAGACTCACTCTTAAATCTGAGATCTGAAAGCTAAAAACAGTAGCCAAAGTCTTTCTATAAAGCATAGTCTGAATAAATTCGTGAGCCTTTACACTGAGTTTTCTAAAAGATTTTCTGTTGTTCTTTTCTATTAGAGAAAATAATTTATCTTAAAATCATTGTTGTTAGGCTTTTAAACTTTTAGGAAAAAATTGTTCTACAAGGGAGGTTATTCTAACCGACATAAACCATGTGAGCTAACATTGAGTCCAAGGTCTCATCCTCCTAAGGAAGAAACCTCACATTGGAGAGAGGTGTCATACTTTTTTCAATGAGTATAACCTACCCATGTGATCGATCACAAGTAAAATCTGTCATCCATATAGAAATGGGAATAATCTGATAATCTGTACCTATGTTGCCTACGTAGTTCTGTGAAAGTAGGATGCGCTAAATCCACACTTCCCGCTCGGTGCTAAATAATACTCCCTTTTTATTTGCTACGCTTATTCTGTTGAAAATCCACTTTAAAACTAGCATGAGGGTTTATCTAAAACCATTTATGCAATCATCTGAGTAAATCTATAAATAAAGCTATTCTGAGTTCTGTAATCTGTAGTAATCTGTAAAGTGGATTCCATTGCTAAATGGAGGATCAAAAGATCAAAGCTTTTTCTAAAAATCTTTAAATAATCTACTCATAAGATTCTTGAAGCATCATCTCTATTGAAATAATATTATTCAATCTTGGGGTAATAACCCATGCATTAATCTCATGTCAAAACATCATAATAATCATACTTGATAATGAAAACAATGATAATTCATCTCAAAATTTGTAATTTACGGCAATAGGCATGAAAAAATAAAAATAGACATGTAAATCATCTTCAAAATATCGCAAAAACTCATAATCTTGCAAATAGCAATATGGGTATAAACCCTAATTTGAAATTCATGTATAAACATTTAAAATCATATGAATTTGTAATTAAAAACTTGGTTTTGGGCACAAGGATGGAAGAAAATCCTTGTTCATAAATCCTACATACCTTAATTGATGATCTTAGATGAAAAGCTTGAATCTTAGATTCCTATGATGCTTTCGAAGATAAGTTCTTGGAGTTCTTGAATATCTTGTCTTGGAAATCCTCAATCTAAAGCTTTCTTGGAGAATCTATGGTGGAATTTGGTTTCTTGGAGAAGGGACTTTTGGTTTCTAGGGTTTTGCTTTTGAAGAGAATGGTGAATAATGAGCATAAAGTGCTTAGAATAAGCTTAAATCTCATGTTTGGACGGATTGGGAGCTTGGAAAAATCTAAAATACCCTCTTTAAACTCCTAAACGAAGCTGGAAAAATATAACTAGTGTCCCGATTTAATGGGCCACCGTGACACACCACTATTGCGGTGGCTCACTAAAATTTGACGATTGGAAAATTGCGGGCCTTCGTGATGCAGAGCTGTCGCGTTGTCCCACTGGATTTTGACAATTGGGACCTGAAACTTCAATGCGACGCACAACCATCGCGGTGTCCTACAGGAATGTCAGTTTGGCCTTAGGCGCGACGCGCCACTATAGCATTGGACTACTGAAAATTGACAAATTAAAAAATGGACCTCTCCGCGATGCGCCAATATCGTGGTGGTCCACTGGAAAATGGCAAGTATGAATTTAACCATCTCCGCAATACGGTGACTTCCCAGGTGTCACACTGTCAACTTAAAAATGTCTTAACTCCTTCACCGAGTGTCTAAATTTGGCGAATTTTGTATTGATGGAAAGTTTATTCAATTTTTCAACACATGGAAAGTCTAAATCTGAAGAATTCCACATGAAACAAATGCTATTCATTTTGGAAGCTATCCCTTAACATTCTAAGGAAGAATTTAAGCTGGAAAAAATATGGGGTATTACACTATCAAAAATTGATCTCAATTTGACATTTTGAATTTTTTGTTTCAATTGACATTCCTTATCCTTGGTATCATTCCATGTAATTCACCTCAAGACTCTCCTAAATTTATTTGATCGAAGTGCAACCAGTAATAAAGAACATTTACTCTACGGTCATCATTCTAGTTAGTCAACTTCTCACAAAGAGACTTTGTTCTTTACGTTCTATAAATTTAAATTTGATGACATTTTCTCTTCATCCTTTTTGTTATTAAAATCTTAGACACTCATCAATATTTAGGGTCTACGTTAACTACATTATCTGAATTCTCCAAATAAAATAAGTTTTTCAATTTTATTAGACATATAATTATGAATTGATGGAGAGATCATGGTGAAAGGGAGAGTAGAATAAGATGAACTATCCATTAAACATCAAACATGATTCAGGATAAAGAATAACTTAAATTAGAACCATATTATCTCTTCTTGGCTCTCTCTGTGAAGCAATGTCTTCATTATATGGCTATGCATTCTCCTTTTATATTAATATCAAAATCTCCAATCTCAGTCTTAATAAAATAGTTAATCTTAATTAACTATGTCAATATTTAACTACTAATCCCAAACTAATTAGGATCTAATACAGGTTCGATCAATCATAATGTTGAATTCATGGGATAAACACATATTTGGCAGAAAATTAACCCATTGTTATTCTCTGTACATGTCATTGTTGTCATATCCACCATTAATCTTATGCCTAAACCATCACATGATTTTCATAGTCTTCTCACGTAATAAAATTTCTAAGAGAAGATCATTCAATATTTGATTAAAGTTTAGAATGCATCTACTGCAACAATTTTCGAAGATATTCACCAAAAACTGCATATCTTTCTTCACACGATCTTCATATAATTATATATTAAATCTGAAGTTGTTTTTAATTAAAAAGAATAATTTCTTCTCAGTAACTTTATCAGACCTAGTTATCAAATCTTTCCAAGCTCTTGGAATATTGGAAAAAAGAAATACTCTGTATTAGTCCAGCTTTGTTGTCATTCCATTTACCCATTAATGGATTTGAGTTGTTTTCTTCAGAGAAAATTGCATTGGTTCATGAAAGATTTATCACTTATGTATTGTTTGATTGGCAAAAGATTAGTGTCAAAATATGTAAATAAATAAATGCAAAACAATTATATCTACTCGTACTTATCATTAACCTCAAGTGCATTTGCAGTGCTCCAATATAATATTATACTAGAGGTGCAAGGCCCGTGCCAGCACGGGCCCAACGCTAAAAAATATGTTTTAAGTCAAATATACTGTCTTTTTTTCTAGACAAGTCACTTCGAATGTACAAAGATTGTAACTTTAAGTCTTAGGATTTATGTTGGACTAAAAAGCTTGAGCAGTGGGAGGCTTCAATTAGCACTATTGAGATCGGGATTTATCTTGGATCAAAATCCCATAGAGAGACGTACACACACATGCAACACACATATATACATACATACATATATATATGAACATTAAGGAGTCAAGTTTTACAAGATGGTACTATACATATTATATACATAGACAAAAAAAAAGTTGGTGCATCCTCAGATTGAGCTCTGCAAACGTATGAATGAGACCTGTTGCATGAAAAAATATTTTATTTCGGATTTGCAAGTTAATTATTGGAAATTCATGGACTCTACATCATATTTAAGGGAGTTCATATAAACATAATAAATTTAGCAGAATGTAGAGTAGGAAACTCAGGGAAAAGCAATAGCAAATATCGGCCATCAGTTGCACTTCTACTCGTGAATTAAGAGAATCTTAGAAGTCGAGCTAAGTTGGGCTGAAGTAATTTATCAATTCATAAATCATGTAAAAAATATAACAGTCTTTACTACAAAATTGTGAGATAATCAATAACTGAACACCAGTTCAATAGGTAAGATAAACGAACTCCACTTAGTAGCTAATGGTAAGTGTAAAATTTAGAAGAAATGCAGGTAAATAAAATATATTTCTCATGAGGCCAGGTAAGTTTATATTATGATATTTTTCATAAGAACCATAAAATTCTGAACTAAATCAAGAACTTCAGAAAAAAAAATGGTTATGAACACAGCACACCAGAAACTAAACATAGTAAATTCAAAGACAAAACTTTAAATACCTTTGTTTCTCTGAGATAGCACCAAATTATCATTTCCTTGATTCAGCTTTGCTCATTCGTGATTTAGCTAATCAAGCTTCTTTCTTATTGGATTGCATTGTATTATAAAGTTCACAACGTCTAGCTTTTTATCATCATGTGCTATTTCAAAGTTTGAATCTATTTGTCTATTTCTACCTGACATTGCAATATTGATTTTCTAACACTGGTTAACATAAGATGACATATTTAACATATTAGTAACATCAAAACAAGTATACAATCATAAATATACAATAGTTGTAAAAATTTAAATCTAATAACAAAAGCATTACCTACTAAGCGAAAGACTGTACAACAGCACAAATAGAGAGTACACACACGAAAGCTGCAACTGCAAAGAAAGTAAAATAGATAAGAATTGAAGACTAACAGTATTCTTTATTCAAAAACTGTTGCAATACAATTATAAGGGTATTAAAAATAGGGGAAAAGAGCTAGCTTATTTCTCAATCTCAAAATGTACAATCTGGATAGGGTCTGGTGTGTAATATTGTTACTTTTACAATTTAATTGGGTGTCATTACATTGATTTAACATATTTGGTGATTACTTTAATATAATAAGCTAAGTAATTGTAATTAAGAAGAAGCACAAACTTTTGGTACTGTCCTCATTCTATAACTAAAATAAATTAGATATTCAAACATTATATGAAAAGTAGTATAAGTTGTAATTATTCTTATATCAATACAACATATAACATAAAAGGTTGAAAGCGTTAGATATTTCAAGTTCCCAAATGGCAGACTTCAAAAACCCAAAATTTCAATTTTCAATTTCATATCCTATGGCCAAATGGGAGCTAAATTTAAGTTTATGTAGTTTGAATCTCAAGAATTCAAAAATGACAATTCAATTTCATAACCTATGGCCAAACAGGAGCTAAATTTAAGTTTATGTAGTTTGAATCTCAAAAATTCAAAAATGACAAATATTTTAAGAGTTGGTGAATACAATATTAGGCTCAGAAGTGCAACTACGAGCATATTGTATTTTCCTTTAAGTGTAAATATATTTTTTCTACATTCTAGCAGCTGAAAACGGAAGCAATACAAATATTGGGATTATGAACTGGTTACAACCTATTTAGGGCCTATGATTTCATCTGTACCAGACTGTAATAACCCTAATTTTTTCCTAAATGTTATAAGCCCACTGAAAATAGTGTACTCTTTCAGTTCATAAATATACCAATACTATATTTCTCAGCATTTGATGCAAAACACATTGCTTATCAACAGACCTATATCACAACTTGACTCACAAATAACTTAACACCACTATCAGGTTTTGTATTATTTGCTTATAGAATGAAAAAAATGGAGTTGGTAATCCTGGGAGCGTTGGAGATCAAAACCAAGAGACATGGCTGCGACAAACTTGAACCCTTGAAGGAAGATCAACTGAGACATCAATAAACCACACAACACCTAAGTAATCTACTGTTGATAGTAATAGTTAGGTACAGTCTTCACAGACAGTTCACTAATCTAAGATTATGAAAATAACTCTTCACAAAATATAACCCAACCCCACAAGAAATGAATTTTCTCAGCCTTTGATGATCAATTCATATAAAGAGATCTTTCAACCTCATAAAAACCATATTTTAATAGACAATATGAAAATGTAATTCTGTAACACTATTCTATTTTCTTGGTCCACTGCTAATTTCTATCTCTTAAAAATCATCAAACATTTAAAGGATTTGAGCATTTTCATGTACTGCTTTGTTTTTAAAATGATTGTCATAGAAAGAAAAGCAATGCAGGCTTCCCCTATAGATTTGTTTATACTTGAATTCTTTTTAGTATTATTGAATGAGGGGTGTCAGATGAAGAATTTGATTATGATTGAGCATGTTCTAATAACTTGAACTAATAATTGTATGTATTTATTAACAAACATCCTTCTATAGATTGAAGGATTGCCGAAGATTCACCAGTAAATCTAAGTTGAAAACAGTATTTTTCTCACCCACAGATAGTTTTTTAACACAACTTTCATACTCATTTGTCTTAGATTACATTGATTATCATACAATACTAAGATTGATCAGATAGTTCTATCTTATTCTTGGAGTTAAATGTTAGCAAGATATAAGCAACCACATAATCAAATAGAAATTCAGTAATGGAAATAATACCTGTTAAGCAAAACACTACACAACAACACAAACAAAAAGCCACCACACCATAACTAAAAGCACAAAGAAGAGAAGACCGATTAAAATCAAAGCTTGTCAGTACTCATTATTTAAAAAACAAAGTGAAACAGTTATGATATTTTATATTATATGTTTGCTTTAGCAGCTAAACAATATCCAAACAAACAACTTCATTATGGAGAGGTTTGACTATATAAAGAGCTAAGAGGCAAATATATTTACTTGTCCAAATGTTCACACAAAGAGTTGTACATCTAAAATAATTCTACAAAAAGAAGATAACACCGTTGACATTAAAACAACATGCTGCACACCAAAATTTTCAACCACATCATAATTGGATATTAATTTTTGGCATTATGATATTGAGTAGTAGTTGTTGAGATATTGGAAACTGCATTACTTAATACTTCAGAGAGGAATTCTATTTATGAATGCAACTTTTGTATGTATGAGTGGACTGGAAGTAACTGGTAGTGTAGAGGGTAAAATAATACACTCTTTCTTATATGTTGCAGGTTGTAAACTATGTTGAACCCACATTCACAACACCCAAAATCATGTAAAATTTAGCACCATAATTCCGAAGCAATAAGTAAAAAAATAAAAATCGATGTTAATATCTCTAACCTTGAACCCAAATTAAGCTACCACACGAATGATGTGAATGAGGCAACACTGACACCCATGGTTCCATTATTCCTAAAATATCATAGATCATGTCTTTTAACAAAACATTGAAAATTATACAAAAGCATAAGCTGAGACTCCAACTTTTGTTCACATTTTTTTTTCCGTTGATATTCAATATTCATAATGAAGTTGAAATAGAGTATTATGTGTAGGTCCTACGGGTTCAATTTGTGGAACCTAACTGATCAATCCAGTAAATTAGCTTATGAGGAGAGACTAAATAACTCATCACGCATCGATATGGGAACTCAACGACCTTCCTCGTTCTCCCTCTGACACCTACAATTCACAATCATGACAAAATATTGGGAGCATGGTCAATATAGAGTAAATCATGAATTAGACTTTATAAATGAAACAGACAAATTCTAGCAGCCCGAAGCGGATATTTATTCCTCACTAAGAACTCCTTACCATCACTATCTAACACCAAGTTTAATCGATAGCTGCAACATCTACTTTAGAAAAATGTTTATTTGCAGTTCAAATAATTGTAGAGAAGATGATCATGTTTTTTCGGATCTAAACAATTTCAATCTAATAGAATTGGGTCTTCTTCTTGCATGAGAGTGAAGAAACCCCAAATGAAACCCTAGATAAAATTTTTTTATTTCCTTTACTATTAAAACGGAAAAGCACCAATTAAAACTCAAAAATCTAAAACAGAAAGCAAAGAAGCAATAATCACAACACTCCAAGTTGTATAATAATATAAAATAATTTGACATGAAAACATACTAACACATGTCATCAAAGGAACAAAATACCCAACAAATTGTTATCAAAAGTAAAGAAAGAGGAGGCACAAATCTGATGAAATAGTTTAAATCAAATATCCAACAAATTGCTGATTTTCAATTACCCAAAAATTAGGGATCATGTAAACATACCCGACAGAGAGAATATCGCAAGAGTTGAGATTTTCATTATCTTTTTTTTTTTTACAGATAAAGCGTTAATATTGAGGACCTGCAAAGATCTGAAAAGAAAGATGGCTATACGTATTTGGTAGAAAAATTGTTAATGTTAACAAAGTGCCACGTATTTGGTAGAAAATTTGTGATGGCTACACGTATGTAATATTAGCAAGTGGTTATCAACATTTGACATGAAATGACCAAATTATCCTTAGATAGATTTGTTATGTCATTATCCAGCCATGTCAAAACCCCCTTTTCTATAATATAGAAAAATATTCAATTCATTAATGACTTTTAATTATCCTAATGCTATGGACACTAAATATTTCAAAATTTTATGTTTTTGTGCAATTCTAAATCATATTATGTTGCCACGTAGAATGCCTAAAATATTAAAATTTATAAGGGTTTAAGTTTTGTGCACTGTCAGTGTACAAAATATTCTATTACTATCAGATAAACTTGACCTGCTATTGTAGGTTGTTCAATTTTTTACATTGAAAAAGAAAAAAATGGGTAGCGTGCAATAGCAGATCAAGTTATTTATTTTCTCAACACCAACGCAGTCTTCTACGACCTTCATTAGTTTAGTTATTTCTAAATATAATATTATACAATACACAAAATACATTATAGATGAATATATACCCTAACATAAAAAATATTAGAGTAAAAAAAAATAAATACCAACAGAATGAGTAAAAAGTATAAAATCCAATTTTTTTTGCTTCTTGAATCATCTCAACTTACTTTGAGAAAGATCTTTCAGTCCTCGTATAAAAAGTTGCCATACATGACTTGATTTACCAAAGAAACTCTTTCCATCTAGGTCCAAGTATGTTCGCCTCTTTCGATTTTGAAGCAAAACCAAAAACAAATCCTAATTATGGACTATCAGTAGTCTATCTCTTCATGCAAATTTCGAGCAACTTAAAGATATTATTTTTTCTGTTTGACTTCATCGATGCTATTTTCCTCAAGGATAAGTAGAGAACTATTTTAAGTTGAGTTTGTTTCTTTATGTCAGCATAAGAATAAAACTATTGATGTCATGAAAAATTTAGATTGGTCGTGGTATCCGTATTATCTTCCATTAACTAATGAAATCTCACAAGAAGAGAAGTTTGTTTTTACTTCTAACTTTAGTATTTGTCATAAATTGATCTTGGCTTTTTTTACAAAAATCTTTATAGTACGTTTCTTTCAATTCATATATGAACCTGATTTTGGCAGAGATGCTTTCCTTAAAAACAAAAGGGGTGACTACTATGAACAAATGAGCGCAACTAGCGCAACCATTGTATCCTAGTGTTGTTCGGAGATTTTTTTCTCCTTCTAAAAGAAAATTAATTAAATAAAATAGGATGATTAGGTTTTAATGAAGAGTATTTTAGTAATTTCACTTTAAAGTTTTAAAGTTCATGCTTTTAAGATAGTGTGTGTATATACACACACACACACGCACACATATATAAAACATAAATATCCAAACAAACAAATATAGTAAAATAACCCCAAAACCTGGCATCATAAGTGAGCAGAGCATCTAATATAAATCTGAAAACTGGATAACACATAGTTTGTCCTTGAAAGTAAATAAAGATTACTAAGATAGTATGAGGTCTCTCACCACACCAGTCAGCCTCCTCAGATCACACTTGAACTGGGGTCTGCATCGAAATGGTGTAGAAGTAGGAGTGGGTATAGCCCATTTATACTCAATAGGTATTATAGGCCGATTGAGCAAAGTAAAAACTAAACAAGTAAATAAATAATATGAGTATGCTTCCGCTGGCATACATAATAGCTGCCATATGTTAGCTCACACCATCTCCACGAATAATTCAATAATATGACACCTATAAGGAAATATTACACATAAAGGTATAAAGAAAGCACGTACATGGTAATAAACAAATAAGAAGAGGTGCAAATAATGCAAAAGTCATGGTGGTGGGAAAATAATGGAAGTAAGCAATTGCATGACTTTTATTATACATCTTCCTAGCCTCAGCTCAAGACAGAACAAATTCGGGGTTCGCAACATATATATTTTCTCAAATCTCAATCTCATATCTCAATCAACCTTGTCGGCTAATGATTATAATCTAGGGTTTATAAAGTGTATCATTTTCTTTCAAAATTAGCATTTCTCAGTGGTACCAATATCACATGAATATGCATGTATGAAATGAGGATGTAATACTCACAATAAATAAGTATAAAGATGATAATAAATTCAATACTAGAATAAATAAGATCATAATCAACTCAATATGTCAATAATTTATGATTTAATCCCTCGCACGACACCACTAGAATAAATAGTCATGTAAGACATTAATAATACAATTCCAAACCTCTCACTAGGGCTTCACCATAATGATAAAGGCAAATAATTCTCAAATAAGAGCTATAAAATCTATTCAATCCCTGCACAGTCATCGCAATAATAAAAATGGCATTTAGTGCACAAATAAGGCTTATAATATCAAATAAAGCTTCCCATATAGGCATCCCACTAAATATAATCCCTTATGTCAATGGAAATATACATGTAAACCCCCACTCCAGAATAATAATAATAATAATAACCCCCAAAATACAATTTCCACGTCAAATTCCCCAATCCATAACTGTTTTTGCAAGAATAGTTAACTACCTAGCCTAGTTTGAAGAAAGTTAAGTCATAACCTACCTTGAAATATCGAAATCCAAGCCTATACCCTTGAATAAGGACCCCACCCTTCACGAGTAATCTTGGAATAGAATAAAACTAACAGAAACATAGTCTATGTGTTAAAGGGACTAACAATACCCATATTGACTATATTTATATCGGGTCCAAAAGTAGTTCAAACATTGGTTCAAAATCAAAAGGTTAATTTTGGAATTTTATTTTTTGAAATATTTCTCATATCAAGAGGAGTCTAAATCTAAAAATCCAAGTGAAAACAAGGTGAAATTGACCTTCAAAATAAAGTAAACCCGCTTTAAAGATAACCGGATAAAACCCCCAAAAATCTAATTTGAAATAAGCTTTTTACTATTAATTTGAAGAGATAATCAATGGGAAAAGATTGAAATTTGATTTCGGAACTTACACACACAATTTTGATGAAAACCCTTCTTAAAACCGACATCACTCCAGGTCCTTAAGGTGAAAATGAAGAAAATTGAAAAATTGCAGAAATTACACTATTTTGATGAACAGTGCCTTGTGATCTCGTTCCCCACCATGCAAACAAGGTCCAACATTGATCGATATTAATTAGTTTATCACAAGCACACGACTAAGACTTGCGATTGCGATGAGTCAACTCAACCTGATCCATCGTATATCTCTTTGCAATCACGATACCCTACCTTGAAATCATAATGAGAAACTCGAACAATAGTTGCTGACACGACCTGAACCGAAGCTTTATCATAATGGGCATCCCAAGTCCAATCAAAACTAGAGACCACTCCCGTTACCTAATCCAACCTCAAAACACGCATCCTGAGTTGGATGAATTCTGAACATATAAAAAGATAACGTTTTGCACAATTTCAGACTCTGGGATAGGTCCATAACCATGACCAACCCAAGCAAGTCCAACCATCCAATACACAACCAATAACCATACCAAAACCAAAATAATAACCAAGTAGGAGTCCATAACATAATAGGATGAAACAATCATAAATACAGTCAAATGGTATCAGCCCCAATACCAATGTCAATACGAAGAATGACACCACTACCGACACTACCCATATCAACTGATAGTATTTCCACAAAGCCTCTAACCAAAAGTAAAATAATATTAGGTTGGGACATGCCCCCGACTATAGCCAAAACCATAGTCTATAAGATGACCAAAATAAGTAAAGACATCCATGACATGAAATGAAGACTTTCAAAATATGGAATCTCATCACTTCAATCCAACCGAGCAGATCCCAAATCCAATCACTTAGCAGGAGGAGTATAATGGCTGGTCCCTGTATCGCATGCCGATATAGCCGCCTAAAGATGGGTTAGCGGGTGAGCGGTAGTAAGTACTAGGGATAAGGATAAAATAATGTCAACCTTTAAAATCAAGTAAACCGACCATATGCATTCACAACCGTACATACATATATATAACCATACTGGGAAAGGGAACTGGGTTTAGCATGCCTTTAAAACTATTAACCTGGGTATGTGTAGATTAACCATCCTAGAACCACCCACGAGCTATATGGGTCCTGTGTAACACCCTGAATAGGCCTCGATGCGTGTAGCTGCATGAACTGGAGATATCATAGGAGTAGGAGATTCCCGAGTACCCTTCGCTCTCCATGATACATAGGTACATGAGTACTTAGTGGATTCCCATGTACCCTGTAAGTATCATATATAGTCATCATGACCAATCCTTATATCGGTAAATATGAGTTTCCAGTGTCCATCCATTAGAAATACACCTTTATGGTTAGCTACCATACCCCACCATTATTTCCCAATTAAAACCATTACCAGACAACTAAACCACCATTCAGTTTATTTGTAACCAAGGCTATAAGTAGTTGTATCGTCATATCAACTATATTTTACAAGAAATGTCCTTAGCCATTCTTTTTAAGAAGAAGAGATTCCCATGTACCGATGGATTACATTATTAAGTTGACTTAGGAGAATGTACCCCACAAGTGATCGTTATTATGTTTTCTTGGGGTATTCCTTTGTACCCCACAAGGCTTTCAATTAGACCAACCATAACCACCAAGACCTTACAATTTAACCATTCCAATCTATTTATACCATTTCAATTACCAAGTTATACCATGCATAGTGCAATAAAAGTCCAACAATTTAACCAAAAACCATTCTTATAGGCATTATATCAAACAAGTTGGGGGCATTGTGTTTCAAAAGCCAAACCATGTACCAATTAACTATTCCTATGCAACCAAATGTTCAAACCACCATAATAATATGAAAACCATAAATAAAACACATGGGAAAACCATAACCAACCATTGTAACCAAAACGCCCAACATGCATTTGAAAACCCAAAACCATACAACATTTATGCCATGAAAACAATTCACAAAACATGTCTTTAGTTAGAACTAATAATGAGGAAGAAGTAACATGCCTTAGATTATGAATAAGACAAAGAGAAATCCCCCTTGTAAGCACAAATTGATCCAATTGATAAAACCCTAGCCTTCCTTGACCCAAGAGACATGAGAGAATTCGAGAGTTTTTAAGAGAGTTTGAGTGATTGCAAAATAGGTTAAATGATGTCCCAAGAGTGTTATAAGTCGTGGGGCCATAAGAGGTTAATAGGGGAAATGTCCAGATTATCCCCAACCTAAACTGCTTAAAAGTCTCGTAGGATTGTACGATCACCCCACCATACCCGTACCCTAGGGTACGAGTGGTACCCTTATCTCATACCCTAGCCCCCTCATGGACCCCACCACTGTCCAACATATGATCAACCAAGACAAACCATACCCTACCATATAATTAGTACCAAGAAATCATACCCTAGGTAGAATAGAATTACCTAGACTAAACTTAGGGTAACAGACGATTGATATCTTACTATTAGTACCCTAAGTTATGACTAGTATGATCCAACCATACCTTGGACAGAAAGCAACCAACCTACACTGGTTAGAATACAAATATGATCCACCAAATTGTAGCACATCATACAACTAGTACCCCAAGTCGTATGATGTACATAAGCCAAAAACGGAGAAATTTTCTAAGGGTCAAAACCCAGGGTGTCTTAGTCTCCCTAACTAGGATCATTCGTCCCTAAATGACAAATAAGGTAGTAAAAGCACGAGTTACACCCCAACATAACAATTCCAACCTTTAACTAAGTTAGAAAAAAAATGTGATCAAGAAAAAAATATCTTCCGCACGAATATCTAGAGCAGAAAAAAAATGCGGATACTTAGACTTCATGTCCTCTTCCACTTCCAAGTAGCTTCTTCTACCTTGTGGTTCCGCCATAGAACCTTACCCAAAGCCACAACCGACGAACCTATCGATACGTGATCTCAATCGGGATCTCTTTATAAAATAGAGAATCTTAGATACCCAATCCTTCTAAAGGAACAACCAACGAAGGATCACCTATACACTTTCTCAACATAGAGACATGGAATACCAGATGAATAGTGCTCAAACTAGAAGGCAACTCCAATTCATACGCAACATTACCAACCCTCCTCAAAACTACATATGGACCAACATACAGGGGTCTGAGCTTTTCCTTTTTTACAAATCTGATTATTCCCTTCACGGGAGACACTTTTAGGAACACCATATCCGCAACCTCAAACTCCAAGTCATTATGCCTTACATCCACATAGGACTTTTGGTGACTTTGTGCAACCTTAAGCCTATCCCGAATTACCTTTACCTTCTCCATAGCCTGATAAACCAAATCCGCGCCAAACATATCTATCTGACCAAGCTCAAACTATCCAATTGAAGATTTACACCACCTACCATACAATGCCTCAAAAGGGGCCATCTCAATAATAGAATGATAGCTATTATTGTAAGCAAACTCTATAAGAGGTAGATGCTTAACCCAATTACCACTGTAATCAATCACACACACACGAAGCATATATTCCAATGTCTGAATAATTTTTTCTGTTTGTCCATTCATCTGCGAGTGAAAAGCAGTATTCAGACTAACCTTAGTACCTAACCCTTTTTTAAATGCCGCCAAAAGTAAGATGAAAATTGTTTACCACGATCAGAGATAATTGAAATAGGTACCCCATGCAACTTTACTATCTTATGAAGATATAACCCTGCATAATCCTCAACCAAAAGGTTAGTCCTCACTGGCAAGAAGTTAGCCAACTTTGTCATTCTATCCACGATGATCCAAACCGAATCAAATTGGTTTCGAAAATGAGGATGACCGGTAATGAAATCCATGTTGATCACTTCCCATTTTCATTTAGGCAATTCAATTTCCTGTTACAAGCCTTCAAATCTTATGTGCTTAACTTTCACTTGTTAACACACCAAATATTTTGCCAAAAAATCAGCCACATCCTACTTCATACCATTCCACGAATACATATCCTTGAGATCATGATACATTTTTGTCGAACTAGGATGAACTACGTAGAATGATTTATGCTCCTCAGCCAATACACTTTCTCACAAACCATCGATGTCAGGAATACATAACCTTCTTTGGTACCACAAGGTACCATCACCACTGATCTCAAACACCATTACCTTATGCCTAGCAATATCACCCTTGATTTTCATCAAGATAGGATCTAGCATTTGCTTCTCCTTGATCTCTACACCAAGAGATGACCGAACCACATCCTGTACAAACACACCACCATTCTCAGAGTCCAAAAGGAGAACTTCAAGATTAGCCAAGTGGTGAATATCCTTTACCGACTCCTGCCCCATGTAATCTAAACTCCCCATGGACAACTTGCGCATAAAAAACAATATTAGTCTTACCTGGATGGTAGTGAAGACTCATGTCATAGTTCTTGAAAAAATCAAGCCATTTTCTTTACCTGAGGTTAAGCTCCTTCTGAGTGAACACATACTGCAGACTCTTATGATCTGAGAAGATGTCCATATGTACTCCATACAAATAGTACCTCCAGATTTTCAATGCAAACACTACAACTAACAATTCCAGATCATGAGTTAGATAATTTCTCTCATGCACCTTCAAATGCCTAAAAGCATAGAAAATCACCTTACGATGATGCATAAAAACACAGCCAAGTCCCACCCGGGATGAATCATAGTAAACCAAAAACCCCTCATTACCTTCAGACAAGGTCAAAATTGGAGCCGAAGTTATCTTATCTTTCAGCTTCTCAAAACTACCCTCATAAGCATCCGACCAAGAGAACTTTATTTTCTTCTGAGTCAACTTAGTCAATGGGGCAGCTATCATCGAAAAAATCTCCACAATCTTCCTATAGTACCCGGCCAAACCCAAGAAACTATGAATGTCGGTTGGAGTCGTGGGTCTAGGCCAATGCCACCTTTTGTGGATCCACCATGATCCCCTCACTAAAAATAATATGATCTAAAAAGTGATAGTGTTCAACCAGAATTAACATTTTGAGAATTTGGCATACAAATGCTACTCTTTCAAAGTCTGCAATACAATAAGAAGGTTATTGTCATGATCCACCTCTCTCTTAGAATACACCAGAATGTCATCATTGAACATATGACAAATAGATCCAGAAATTAATGGAATACCTTATTCATTAAATCCATAAATGCACCGGGGCATTGGTCAAACCAAATGAAATAACCAAGAACTCAAAGTGCCCATATCGGGTACGTAATATTGTCTTAGGGATATCCACCTCCCTAATCTTAAGCTAATGATATCTAGACCGAAGATCTATCTTTGAAAAGAATTTGGCACCTTGCTATTGATCAAACAAGTCATCTATTCTAGGAAGTTTATACTTGTTCTTAACCGTGACCTTATTCAACTGTCAATAACCAATACACATCCGAAGGGAACCATTCTTTTTACACACAAATAACACTGATGCACCCCATGGGGACACACTAGGATGGACTAAAACCTTATTCAAAAGATCCTTAAATTGCTCCTTGAGTTTCTTCAACTCTGTCAGACCTATTCTATAAGGAGGAATAGATATTGGATGATTGTACGAAACCAAATAAATCCCGAGCTCAATCTCCCTATCCAGAGAAACACCAGGAAGATCATCCAGAAAGACCTCAGGAAACTCATTCACCATCGGAATCGAATATAAAGAAGGACCTTTTGAGTTAGAGTCTTTAACCCAGACCAAATGATAAAGACACCCTTTCGAGATTAACCTTTGAGCTCTAAGATATGATATAAACTTCCCCTTAAGAGTTAGGGAACCACCTTCCCATTCAATAACCTGTTCACCAGGGAACTTAAAGACAACCTTATGGGTTTGACAATCTAAGGACGCGTAGCATGAGTGTAACCAATCCATACCCAGAATAACATTAAAATCCACCATATCTAATTCGAAAAAATCCACTAAAGTCTCCTTACTACCAATAAATACCACACACCCCCTATATTAGCAACCACAGAGTCATCTACTAGGTAGAAATAGAAAAAGAATTGAAACAACCTCGCGATCAAAACAAAAATACATAACCACAATGGGATTACATAAAAGAGAGTGGACCCCGATTTTAGTAAGTAATACACGTCACAAGAAAAGAGTTGTAAAGTATCAGTTATGATATCAGGCGATGTCTCCGTCTCCTGTTGGGATGCAAGAGCATATAACCAATTCCGACCTATGCCGATACCAGAAGCAAAACCAGATGTAGAAGCAGCACCCCTTGGTGCGAGAAGATGAAGAGGTAACCAAAACCTTATTCACTCCTAAATTAACCTTACTAATGGAACAATTTCTGAGCATATGGCCTGGCTGGCCATATTTGAAACACTTGTCCCTCCCCTCATCATAGAAGACCTGATGCAACCAACCACAGAACATATAAGAAGGACATAATGAAGCCGAATAAGCCTCACTAGCCTGAGATTGGCACCCTGTGCCCTAAAGTTATCTCCACAATACTGACGTCTGTCTCCCAACGGCTTCGGGTAGGGAGCACTAGTTGTGGAGAAAGAAGTAGAACTCCCCTACTTCTTCTTTGACAACTTACCACCATCCCGACCACTTTTCTATTGACCACCACCCTGCTTAGGGAATCTAAACTTATTACCCTGCCTTTCACCTACCTCAGCCTGCTTTTTATTTTCTCATCCACCTACTGCATAAGAATAACCAACCTAGAGATATCCATGTTCTTGATCAACAATGCAGTCTTGCTTTTAAGGATCAACTCATGAGACAGTCCTGAAGTGAACTTTCTCATCCTGGACCTCATATTTGACACTATTTTGGAGCATACCTAGACAGCTGGTGAAATCTAAAGGCATACTCCTTGAACGACATCTTCCCCTATTTCATATTAACAAATTCCTCCACTTTGGCTTCCCTCAACTCTTGAGGAAATAAATGATCTAGAAAAGCATTAGAGAAAGTCTTCCACAGAGATGACTCATCAACCTTACTCTTTTCCTGATCCCATTCTTCATACCATTGGTACACTACATCCTTTAGCTGATAGGCATCAAAATTCACCCCTTCCACATTCGTGGCTTGCATGACCCTAAGATCTTTTCCAACTCATCCAAAAAACCCTGAGGATCCTCCTCTACCTTAACACTAGTAAAAGTTGGAGGACTCAACCTCATAAACTGGCCAACCCTTGTGGCCTCAGAATATGCAATACCGAATACACCACGCTCAACTTGAGAAGCTACCAACTAAGTAATCACATGGATCACTCACAAAACTTCCCATTCATTATGTCTGCTGAGGAGCCTGAGAAGAACTAGAAAGAACTGGAGAAACTCGCAAAAAATTAGGGACTGGACCCCTAGACCGAGTATGGATCCCATGAGTAAAGCGTGTCCCATCAACATTATCCCCAATTAGAAAAGAGGAGTTTTCATGCGCATCAGATCTTCAAGGCATAATCTTAAAGGTGAACAAATAGGAATAGAAAAGATTCCAGGACTTAGACTCCAAGCTTGAAAATAGAACACAAAGAAAGAGAAACATTTCTAAATGCCTTGTAGCCTCTCTCTTATGAGTGTGGCATGCTACACACCCTTAAAAGAGAGTTTACTCGACATGGATTTGTGGAATCCCAATTGACCATGAACCTAAGGCTCTGATACTAACTTAACATGAATCGAACTGGGGCATTATCATAATGGGCATACCAAGTCCAACCAGGACTGAGGACAACCTCTGTTACCTAACCCAACCTCCTAACATGTACCCTAAGTCGGATGAATTTCGAACATATAACAAGATAGCATTTTGCATAATTCTAGACTTTGGGATAGGTCCATAACCGTGTCCAACCCAAGCAAGTCCAACCATCCAATACCCAACCAATAACCATACCAAAACCAAAATAATAACCAAGTAGTAGTCTATAACATAATAGGATGGAACAATCATAAATACAGTCAAATGGTATAATCCCCAATACCAATGCCAATACTAAGGCTGACACCACTACTGACACTATTTATACCAACCCATAGTAGTTCTACAAAGCCTCTAACCAAAAGTAAAACAATATTCGATTGGGACATGCCCCCAACCATAGATAAAATTATAATCTATAAGATGACCAAAATAAGTAAAGACATCTATGACATAAAATGAAGCATTTTGAAATATGTAATCTCACCACTTCTATCCAACTGAGCTGATCCCAAATCCAACCACTGAGCAGGAGGAGAAAAATGGTCGATCCCTACATTTTGTGGGAATACATCCGCCCGAAGATGGGTTAGTGGGTGAACTCTAGCAAGTACTCAGGATAAGGATAAAATAATGCCAACCTTTAAAACCAAGTAAACCAACCATATGCATTCACAACCATACATACATATATATAACTATGCTGGGAAAGAGAACCGAGTTTAGCATGCCTTTAAAACCATTAACCTGGGTATGTGTAGCTTAACTGTCCTAGAGCCACTCAAGGGTTATATGACTCTACTGTAACCCCCTGAACAGGCCTCGATGGGTGTAGCCGTACGAACCAAAGATACCATAAGAGTACGGAATTCCTGAGTACCTTTTTCTCTCTATGATACATAGGTACATGAGCACTTAGGGGATTCCCGTGTACCCCACAAGTATCATATATGGTCATCATGACCAATCCTTATGTCGGCAAACATGAGTTTCTAGTGTCCATGCATTAGACTCACACCTTCACTGTTAGCTATTACATCCCGCCATTATTGCCCTATTAAATCCTTTATGACACAACCAAACCATCATTCTATTTATTATTAACCAAGGCTATAAGTAGTGGTATTATCATACAAACTATAGCTTGCAAGCAATGTCCTTAGCTATCCTTTTTAAGATGAAGGGATTCCCATGTACCCATAGATTACATTATTAAGTTGACTTAGGGGAATCCCATATACCCCATATGTGATCATTATTATGTTTACTTGGGGGATTCCCTTATACCCAACAAGGCTTTCAATTAGACCAACCATAACCACTAAGACCTTACCATTTAACCATTCCAATCCATCTAATCCATTTACACCATTTAGAGTTCCATTACCAAGTTATACCATACATAGTTTAATGAAAGTCCAACAATTTAACCAAAAATATCCTCATAGGCAATTTAATCAATCAAGTTGGGGGTATAATGTTTCCAAAGCGAAAACCATGTACCAATTGGCCATTCCCATGCAAACAAATGTTCAAACCACTATAATAATATGAAAATCATAAGTAAAAGACATGAAAAAACAATAACCAACCATTGTAACCAAAACCCCTGACATGTATTTAAAAACCCAAAACCATAAAACATTTATGCTATGAAAACAATTCATAAAACATTCCTTTAGTTAGAACTAACAATGAGGGAGGAGCAACATGCCTTATATTACAAAGATGACAGAGAGAAATCACCCTTGTAAGCACAAATTGATCCTATTGAAGAAACCCTATCCTTCCTTGACCCAAGATCCTTGAGAGAATCTGAGTGATTGCAAAATAGGTTAAATGATATCCCCAAAGTGTTATAAATCGTGAGGACTTAAGAGGTTAAGAGGGAAAATATTTAGATTACCCCTAACTTAAATTGCTTAACATTTTCGTAGGATGGTATGACCGCCCCACCCCAAACGTACCCTAAGGTATGAGTGTTACCCTTATCTCGTACCCTAGGCCTCTATTGGACCCAAAAACTATCCAACATAGACCAACCAAGCCAAACTATACCCTACCATACAATTAGTACCATGAAATCGTACCCTAGGCAGAATAGAATTACCTCTACCGCAACAGTTGCAATAGAAATCTCCTATTTAGGCTCCCTCGGCTTTTCAACAATCTATTCAATATCATCAGACACCTCAGAGGAACTACAAACTTTTAGTCCCTAATGACTACAACTCTTAGACTAAACTTAGGGAAACATACACTTGACATCTTACTATTAGTACCCTATGGTATGACTAGTATGATCCAACCGTACCTTGGACAGAAACCAACCAACCTACATTGGTTACTATATGACCATGATCCACCAAACTATACCATATCATACGACTAGTACCACAAGTCATATGATGTCCAGAAGCCAAAAACCAAGATTTTTTATAAGGGTCAAAGCCCAGGGTGTTACAGTTGCAATCACTACATATGGACACAAAATCGTGATGATGCCCCAGATAATGCAACAGAAACTACAAACCAACTGTTAGAGATTTGTAAAAATTATCCTAATTAAACCTTTTTATTTGGTACCCACAAAAGTAAAACTAGATATGCTACTAGGCTATTTTTGTCATTTCAAACTCAATGAAACCATCAGATTTAAAAAAAGAGGTTATTTGCAACAATTTAGTCTCTGGGACCCTTTAAGCTTATTTTAGCTAGTTTTTGTTAAAAGGGTCAAAATAGAAAATAAAGGCTCCAAGCATGAACTAACCAAGCTAATAACCCAAAATTGATATATTGAATCTAACATAACTGTCCATATTACCATCTGACACTCAGAATACCAAATGTTGACTGAAGTCAAACTAGTAGCTTTAAAAGCCTCTAAAGTGTCAAAGTCGCTCAAATAACTCTCGAACACATCAAGGACTATGCCAACCCACTCCATAACGCAAAAATAGCATATATAAAATTTTGAAAAGGAAAAAATGGTCAAAATACATAAAAAGGTGAAATTCACATCTACAGTTATTACATCAACATTGTAACAACTATCAAGAGATCGGTCTTGCCATCCGCGGATATTTCCCAGCATATTTTTGACTACTGGATAAAGGGAATAGTCAAACATGTAGAGAAAGAAAACATACAACGTGTTGAGTTAAGGGAAGTTACAGAAGAGAACATTTATAAAAATTATGGAAGGACTTTTGTTTAGTGTTATTATGAGTTTGGAGTTGTTATCACACCCACCCCATTCTTGGGGCTACCAAAAAAGCTAAGGCAAAGCACATAGAAGAATCAATTTGGTCCTGTCTTTTTTTCACAGGTTTAGTAACATAGTAATTCCTTCCTCCAGAATAGCTTTTTTATTAACCGCATAATTCTAGAGCTCTGAGATGATGTATCTTTCACTCAGTTATAATGGTTAATCTATGTCAAACCTGATGTGATAACTTTATAAACTTCCTCAACAAAATATTTCTCCAAGTCTTTTAGCTTTTTGTATTCATCATCTATCACATTCTCAGGCTTCCTATTAACAATAACGACTTTAATGGGGTACCATGTAGGGTCTCTAAGGAATTCCTCCCACAACGAGCATAACTTTATTCCTCTTTCTCATCATCTTTACACTCATTATAGTTGCACTTCATTACTTTATGGAATGTTCTATTGTTGAACTCCATCATTCTCATAACACCAATTGGAACAATTATCGGTAGCTCCTTTAAGACATTAACCAACACTTTTTGAGGATCTTACAGCTCATCATTGTTCTTTCTTTCCTTATTGATTAGAGTTTGATTTAATGATTCCAAACCATCATATTTTTCTTCCTTCACTCTTAAACTTTTAAGAAGTACATCTACCTTTTTCAAAACTTCTTGATCACCTGCGTCTTTCATATGTTTCATCATGCTCAAGGACTATGCATGCTCAAGGACTATGCACTTGTTTATAAGTATTTGTGTACAATTCATTACTTGAGCGTTGGTGTAATCCCCACAAACAAATGCATAGTCCTTGAATTATTATTAAACATATTGAAGATAAAGGTGATCAAGAAGTTTTGTAAAAGGTGACACACTCTATAAAAGTTTAAGAGAGAAAGAAGTAGAATATGATAGTTTGGAAACATTAAAAAAGATCTGATAATAAAGGAAAGAAACAGGAATAATAAGTAGCAAGATGGTCAAAAAGAGTTGGTTAATGGCTTAAAAAAGCTACTAAGGGTTGGTCTACATGGTGTTAAGAGGATGGGGAGATAAAAAAAAACCATTCCATGAAGCAATACAGAGGAACTATAATGAGTGGGGAGAAGATAAAGGAGGTACGAAGCTATCCCCATTGTGGGAGAAATTCCATAAAGATCCTGGATGGCATCCCATCAAAATTGTTATGGCTAATAGGAAACCTAAGAACGTGATAGATGATGATGATGAAGACGAAAAGCTAAAAGACATGAAGAAAGATTATGTTGCAGAATTTTATAAAGCTTTCACAACAGCTTTGATAGAGACCAACAATTTTAACCCGAGTAAAAGATACATCATCTCAGAGCTTTAGAATTATTTGGTCAATAAGAAAGTTACTTTGAAGAAAGGAGTTACTGTGTTGCTAAACCTGTGGAAAAAGAAGAGAGGACCAAATTGATGCTTCCATGTGCTTTTCCTTAGCTCTTTAGGCATCCCCAAGAATGGGGCTGGGTGTGATAAAACTTCGAACACGTAATAATACTAAATAAAAGTCCTTACACAATTTTTAGGAATGTTTTTTTCAAAAACATCCCATAACTCAACATGTTGTGGGTTACTTTTCTATACATGTTTGACCATGCCCTTCACCCAGCAGTTAAAAACTTTCTTGGAAATTCCGCGAACGGCAACACCAATCTCTTGACGAAATGATCAAAATTTGTGACGACCTTCTTGATCTGCCACAGATTTTGCTGATCTATGAATAGGGCATAGTTGATGTACCGTATTTCTTCTACTTTTGATGAGATGAAATTTTTCATGAAAATTTTCTTCCTAATAATAAAACAATGGAAAAATGTGTTTGATGAATTTTTACAATGTTGAGAAAAAATGGATAGAAATTTATAGGGATTTTTGGTATTAATTTTGAAGGTATATGCACTTTAAATTATTTTCCTAATTAGGATTTTGTATAGGATTACATAATTAAGATTTAAATTAGCAAATAAAAATAAATGTTATTAGAAATTAATTTAATTTCCTTCCAAATTTTGACCAGTTATATTTTAAATTTTCCTCGTCACTTTCCTATTGTTACTACTACTTGATTTGATGTATCCCGACCAAAAGAACGTCATTTAATGTAACTACAAGTAATTTTATTTACTAAAATTTATAATATACAATAATTAGCTTGTGCAGACTTGGTTCAAACTTGGTGCAAAATTTGTGGAAGCAGTGGTCACTCTGCAAACTTGTATGGAGCAAATATCAAGTCGATAAAATATGGGTAATACACAGAGAACAAATCAAAATCATGGAAATACCTGCAATCATAATTGGAAGAATCAACCCGAATTTTCATGGGGAGGCAACCAAGGGTAAAGTCAAATCTTTTAGCAATATGCTAAGGGAAGCAATGCTAGTTCTTTGTATAGTACAAACAAGCTCAGATAGTAGCTGATGAGGGAAAAATGGATCTAGTATAAAGAATCACCAACTTGACCATAAGAATTAGAGAAGCAAATAAGCCAGTAAGCTCAAAGAACAAGGACACAAAGGGCTTGTCAAGCAATACAGATCCTAATCCAGGATATGTAATGGCAATCAAATTGAGGAGTGGTAAAGAATTAGAAGAAGCACTGATATCACCCAAGTTACACCTCGTAGAAAGTATAAAATCACCGTTGAATCAAATATAGAATCCAACAAGGTTGGGGTCACACCCACAAGGAATAGGACGATATTTGATCAAGTGTTTGTTCAGGTAATTAGAAATTAAGTAAAAGAAGGGTGGATTTTATGGAAAAAAAATGTATCAGAATGGTTGTTGTTTTCTAGATTTGTAATCAATATAAGATGCGTTCTAGGATTATGATCCCCATGATTTCATAACTCCACAATTTGCTTATGTTAGCAAACTATCCTGATGTATTGCATGCAAAATATAACAAGATAGGCTCACCTAAATATCTTCTGACCTTGATTAGATAAATTTCACTCCTCTTTTCCTGAACTCAGAGTGTCATACTCTAAAACTCGCGATTGTAATAAGTCAATTTAACCCAATCCATCGTATATCTCTTTGCAATCACGGTACCCTACCATGCGATCATGATGAGTAGCTCGATCAACGGACGCAATCACGACATATGGCCACACAATTGTGATGATGCACCTAATGTTGCAATAGAAACTTCAAACCAGCTGTTAGGGACTTGGAAAAATAGTCCTGATTAAGCCCTTAGGATTTATTTGCGACTGTTGGTTTTTAGCTTAGGAATTGGAGAAATAACAGAGAAAGAGTTGGAGAAAAATAAAATACGGCAATAGTAATGTCAAAGGAAATTATTTTATTAATAACTCAAAACATATATTTATAGCTAAATTTCTAACTACGTTCCAATTTAAATTAGGATAACTAATTCATATTCAAATAATAAAAGGACAACTAATTCCTAAGTCACATAGGACTCTAATAATTAAAAACTACTAAAAATATATATTCCTACTTTATTTCTGAGACATATCTTCAACACTCCTCCTTGGATCAGAAATTGTCTCAGCTTTGGCTAAATTTGACCTCTTGAATAAATCTGCCAATTCGTCTTTATTCTTGCATGGCTTATGTGCATCTTCTGGATTAAATAAGAAACTTTTGCCTCTCATATCAACTAAAATTGTTTTGATTTAAACATTCCCTTTTCCTTTTGCAGAAATATAGTCACCATTCTCAATTATGATTTTCTTATTTTTCATAGGCAAAAACTTTTTAAAAAGAGTTTTGTCATATGTCGTGTGGTTTTTACAACCACTGTCAATCATTCAAAAATCAGATTTCTTGGTTGAAGAAGTTTCCAAAAATAAGTGATCTTCTTCTTCATTGGAGACTTGGGCTTCTGCTTCATATTTTTGAGATTTGCTTTTGCAAATCACAGCTTCATGGACAAATTGATTGTAAATCTTGCATTGTGCATCTGGTATCGTCCAACATTTAAATGGAGGATGACCTATTTTTCCAAAGTCCTGGCTAGGTGGGTAATTTTTTCTTGAATTATTACCCTTACTTTAAGTCTTGTGGTTGGATGCCAAAGCTCCTTCAACCTTACCATCCTGCCTCATAGGCCTCTTTTGCTCTTGTGCCTGTAACGTATTTAACAATTCTGCTAAGGTAATCTTGGACAGTTCTTTTGTATTTTTCAAGGTAGTTATTGATACTTCATATCTTTCAGGTACTGTAACAAGAATTTTTTCAACAATTGTTGAATCTTTAAATTTTGTGTCAAGCAATCTAACCTTGTTAATAATGTCAAGAAGATGGTCTGAGTACTCTTTGACGGTCTCAGATTCCTTCATCGTTTGCAATTCGAATTTCCTGATTAGATTCAACACCTTCATGCCTCGTATTCTTTCATCTCCTGTATATTCTCTTTTTAGATAATCTCAAATTTCTTTTGCTGATTTAAAGGCCATAATTCTTGTGAAAATTGTTAGAGAAACACTAGCAAACAAAGTCGCTTTTACTTTTGATTTTCTGATTTTCTTTTCTTTTTGACTTTTGATCTGGGCCACCGTAGGATTATTGGGCAGTGGAACAACATCATAATCCTCATCCACGGCCTCCCAAAGATCTAAAGCCTCAAGATAAGTCTTCATTCTTACTGTCCAAAGTTGGTAATTCTCACCATCAAAGACAGGAAGAGCTATTTGGAAAAAGTTATTTTCAGAATTCATCTCTCTCAGATCCCTCAAGAAATTGACTATTGATACCAATTGTTGTTTTTTAGATTTAAAATTGGAGAAATAACCGATAAAGAGTTGGAGAAAAATAAATTACGGAAATAGTATTGTCAAATGGAATTATTTTATTAATAACTCAAAACATGTATTAATAGCTAAATTTCTAACTACATTCTAATTTAAATCGGGATAACTAATTCCTATTCAAATAATAAAAGGAAAACTAATTTCTAAGTCACATAGGACTCTAATAATTAAAAACTACTAAAAATATCTATCACTACTTTATTTCTGAGACATATTTTCAACAGCGACCTCAGAGAAATAAAACTAGGCATACTACTAGGATATTTTTGACGTTTTAGACTCAATGAAACCATCAGATTCACAAAAAGAGGTTGTTTATATCAATTTAGTCCCTGGGGTCCCTTTAAGATTATTTTATCTAATTTTTGTTAAAAAAAAGTCAAAATGCAAAATAAAGGCTTCGATCCAGAACTAACTGAGCTAATGACCCAAAATTTACACTTTTAATCTAGCAAAACTGTGTAAATAGTCATCTAGCCCTCAGAATACTGAATGCTGATTGAATTTAAACCTATAGCTTTAAAAGCCTATAAAGTCTTAAACTCACTCAAATCACTTCCGAACACATTGAAGACCGTGTAAACCCACCCACAACTCACAAATAGTATATATCAACTATGAGAAATGGTGAAATGGTCATAATACATAAAAAAGTAAAATTTACAACTACAGTTGTTACATCAACATTGTAAAAGTTCACAAAACACATTTTCTATTGTAATTATTACTAGAAAGAAAATTTTCATAGAAAATTTAATCCCTTCAAAAGTAGAATAAATATGGGGCATCAACTATGGCCCAATCATTGATCTGAAAAACCTGTGGCATATCAAGGTCCTCACAAATTTTGAGCAGTCTTCTAAGAGATTGGTGTTTTCATCTGTGGATATTTGCAAGCCCTATTTTGACTACTGTTTGAAGGGAATGGCCAAACATGTAATGAAATGGAACACACAACATGTTGAGTTATGGGATGTTACTGAAGAGAGCATTCCTAAAAATTGTGGAATGAATTTTGTTCAGTGTTATTATGAGTTTAGAGTTGTTATCACACCCACCCCATTCTTAGAGCAACCTAAACAGCTAAGGAAAAGCATATGGAAGCATCAATTAGGTCTTCTCTTTTTCCACAGGTTTAGTAACACGGTCTTCCTTTCTCTAGAGTAGCTTTCTTATTGATCACATAAATCTAGAGCTCTGAGATAATGTACCATCTGCTCAGGTTGTAATGGTTAATCTCTTCTAAAGATATTGTGACAGTTTTATACACTTCCTCGACATAATATTTCATCAAGTCTTTTATCTTTTAATTTTCTTCATCTATCACGTTCTCAAGTTTCATATTACCCATAACGACTTTGATAAGATGCTATCTAGGGTCTCTAAGTAATTCCTCCCATAACGAGCATAATTCTGTACCTTTTTCATCTGCTCCCCACTCATTGTAGTTCCTCTTTATTGATTTATGGAATGGTCTGTTATCGAGCTCCCCCATCCTCTTAACATGAATTGTACCAACTCTTGATAGTTCCTTTGAGCCATTAACCAACATTTTTTATGCGTGTTGAAGATCATTATTACTTTTTCTTTCCTTTATTATTAGAGTTTGAGTCAATGCTTTCAAACCATCATATTCTTCTTCCTTCTAAGAAGTGCATTTACCTTTTTCAAAACTTTTTTATCACCTGCATTTTTAAAATGTTTCATCATGTTCAAGGACTATGCACTTGTTTCTAAGGATTTCTTACAAATCATGAATTGAGCGTTGTTATTTTTGACAATCCTCACACACAAATGCATAGTCCTTGAATTGTGATTAAACATATTGAAGATAAAAATGATCAAGAAGTTTTGAAAATGGTGGACGCACTCCTTAAAAGTTTAAGAAAGATGGAAGAATAATAAGATATTTTGGAAGCATTAAATCAAACTCTGATAATGAAGGAAAGAAACAATAATGATGAGTTGGAAGACACTCAAAAAGAGTTGGTTAATGGCTTAAAGGAGCTACCAAGAGTTGGTCGAATTAGTGTTACGAGAATGGAGAAGCTCGACAGCATCATTCCATGATGAAATAAAGAGGAACTGTAATAAGTAGGGAGGAGCATATGAAAGTGGTACGAAGTTATGCTCACTGTGAGAGAAATTCCTTAAAGACCCTAGATGGCATCCCATCAAAGTCATTATGGTTAATGAAAAATGTGAGAACGTGATAGATGATGAAGATTAAAAGCTAAAAGGAGTGAAGAAAAATTATGTTGAGAAAGTTTATAAAGTTGTCATAACAGTTTTGACAGAGATTAACAATTATAACCCAAGTGAATGATACATCATCTCAGAGCTCTAGAATTATGCCGTCAATAAGAAAGATATTATGGACAAAGGAGTTACGGTGTTACTAAACCTTTGGAAAAAGATGAGAGGACTGGATTGATGCTTTCATGTGCTTTGCCTTAGCTCTACAGGCAGCCCCAAGAATGCGGTGGGTGTGATAATAACTGCAAACTCGTGTAACTCTAAACAAAAGTCTTTCCATAATTTTTAGGAATGTTCTATTCAGTAACATCCCATAACTCAACATGTTGTGTGTTTCTTTTTTATTCCCTTCATCCAATATTCAAAAACATGCTTAGAATTATCCAGCGAACCATAACACCAATCTCTTGACGGACTACTCAAAATTCATGACCAACTTCTTGATCTGCCATAGGTTTTGCAAATCTATGACTAGGGTGGAGTTGATGTCCTGTATTACTTCTACTTTTGATGGGATAATTGTCCATTGAAGTCTTGTTCCTAATAATAATAACAATAGTAAAGTGTATTTGATGAATTTTTACAATGATGAGAAAAAATGGATACAAATTTATAGGGATATTTTTGTATTAAATTTGAAAGGCATATGATTCTATAAATTATTTACCTAATAAAGCTTCTGTATAGGATTACATAATTAAGATTTTTATTTGCAAAAATTTTTTAGTAATAATTAGAAATTAATTTAATGTCTTTCCAAATTGTGACCAGTCATATTTTAAATTTTCCTCTTCACTTTCCTACTGCTACAACTACTACTTGATTTGATGTATCCCATCCACAAGAAGGTTATTTAATGTAACCACAAGTAATTTTATTTATGAAAATTTAAAATTTATAATAATTAGGACTTTCTATTTCTTTGTTTTCTAGGAGAGATGTCGACATCTCCAGCAACATTAGAAAAATTGTTATCCCACAATTCATCTTACTCACTTTCCTCAAAGAATCTGCACCTTGTAGAATATGTTGAGAAAAATAACTACCTTCAACAACTTGTAATTCCTACTAGTGTTAATATACACATTTAGGAGAGATTAGTTACAACTTCATTAAGAAGAAGAACGCTATTCAAGATATTATTATTTGGAGTACTCATTTAAGTCATAACATGTCCCGCAACTAATGGTAGAACTACCATGGCATGGTTAGCCACAATGTAGGGGCTACTGAAGTCTGAAGGGGAAGTAACCTGGGAATAATTGGCAAAGAAAGAATCCTCCAAAACTAATTTGCCAAATAACCACTTAATTTCTTTTTGATTTATTTTTTTGGTTTAGGGTGTAAAAAGTGGGAAAAAGTGAAAAAAGTGGGGCCCACATGTGGTCCAAGGGATCAATTCATCATTTTTATAACTTTACAATTTTAATATAATAAACCTAACACCCTTCACTTATTCCAATATAAAAAAAAACCCTCTCTCTCTCCTCTTCAATTCCCAACTCCCACTTTTGAAACTACTTCTCCCAAAAATGTCATTTTCATTTCGTCTTCTTCTCCCGCTTCTAAGGGGTCGTCGTTGTTTCACAAGGTTAGTTAAAATCAAGTTTACATCATTTCTAGATCCATTTAAACAGTGTTTTTTCTAATCGATTCCTAGTGTTGTAGGATTTTTTTTTTTGAATTTGGTGTTTTGGTTTAGTCGTGGTTTTTTTGCAACAAAGTGTTGAATGGTGGGATAATTGTTGTTTGGAGAGTTATTTTGATATTTTGATTGGAACAGCGACCTTTTTCTGTCCGTAGACTCGCGGTCTATCCGTAGACCCGTGGTCTATGAAATGAGAATGCCCTAGATTGAAATCAATTTTCAGACGTATGAAATTCTTTTAAAACATGAGTGCTGAAATAATGAAAATTAAAATATTAATAGCTAATTAGTTTGATTATGTGCTCTAGTTTGATTTTTAGCAATTGTTGTGTTTTGATATTGCATGTTGGATTTTGGTTCAGTTATTTTATGTTTGTGTAGTGAACTGTTTAATGGTGGGGTGTTTGTTAATTTTTTTAGGGGGTTTTATTTGAGCATTGAGTTATTTCTGTTGATAGACTTGTGGTCTATGAACTGAAAATGGGAGATTTATTCTTCAGGTGTATATTGTGTTGAAAATGGATAAAAAAAACATCACTCCTAAATGCAATTCCGGTACCGCTGGTAACGGTAGAAAAAAAAGAGCTGGGGTAGTTGGAAATGTCTCAAAAAGGAAGAAAATTGAAGAGTCGGTGTCCGAATCAGATTTGGAGTTAAAGAAGATAAGAGACTACACCAATTCTAATGAAGATGTTGCCAAGCAGAGCGTCAGTGGTGACAGTGAAGAGAGTGAGGGAAGTGGGAGTAATAGTGATGATGGGGATAATGATTCCTTGTTCGTGTCATATATTTTAAGGTGCATTTTCATGGAGCGGTATGACCTTCGAACTATAATTGACGAGGTCAGATCTTTCCCGACAAAGATATCGATCAGATCAAGAATGGCTTCTTATCGAGAAATTAAGTAAGTTCTTCTCAACAAAGAATTGAAAAAAAGATTCAAGCGATCCTATTTTGGACACCTGAGAAACCTGCCGGAACATCTCAAGTTCAATGGGCAGTTGGTCCATTATTTGTTGTTGCGACGCATCAGGAACGATAAGATGCGTCATGAGATATGGTTCTGCATTAACAAAAAGCCTGCCTGTTTTGTCTTGAAAGATTTTTTTTTTGATCACGGGGCTGAACTGCTCATCATACCCCAGTGAATAAAAAATCAAGAAGATGTTAGCAAAGGGGGATAATTTTTGTTTAAGGTGACGAAAAATAAACACTTCACGATAGATAACTTGTTACACCTGATCAGAGGAAATAAGTTGAACGAGGATAAGAAGTTCAAGTGTTGTCTACTGTGGTTCTTGCACACCATGTTGCTTGCAAAAGATTCGACGAAGGTTGTCGACACAAAACTGATTTGAATTGCCAATTCATTGAGTTTCTTCCAGAAGTATCCATGGGGGAAAGAGACATTTCAACTGACCATGGACTATCTAAAGAAGAAAAGTGACCTGAAGAAGCAAAAGGAATTATTTGATGAGAATCAGAAGGCATCCTATGCTCTATTCGGATTTCCCTAGTCATTCATGGTATCTACCATAAACCCTTTAGTGAGTTTATCGTAGATTCTTATTTTATTTATACTCTATCATAGACTCTGAGTTATTATTTTCACTGTTGTACTGCTTACAAATTTGGATCTATGAGGCCTTTTCTCATCTTGGAGAATTTGCTGGAAAATCAATGGATGATCCCTTTCTCATTCCCTACATCCTCAGATGGCACACTACAAAAAGTGACAAGATAATCGAAGGTGACCCATTCAAGTATAAAGGAAAAGTTACCAAGGTATGAACTTATTTTCTATTATGCAATAATACTACTGTTGTAACAAATGTTATGTAATTGTTAATTGATATTTTGTACAACGTACACCCATACATCATCCCTACTGTTCGTGAGATAACAATGGATTACATGATTACATTTAATCCATATACGGATGAGGTGAATAATAACTTCCTCAATGGCTTGAAGAAAGTGTTAGAAAGAATGACTGTCCTTACTTCAAATGAGGACAGTGATGATGACGGGGATTTGGGTGGTAACCCCGTTGGAGTACGTATTGGTGATGTTGATTCTCCAAGCACCTCCAAAGATGCAGCGGGAAAATCATCCCCCGAGGATATTCATAAGAATGTTGCTGCACTCGAGGAAGCGGTGTTGGATATTGTTGCCTACATCATAGAGAAAAAAATGAAGAAAAAGGAAAAAGATGAGCGACAACACAAGCGAGGTAAATTTATTTAATAACTGATCTTGTTAATGGATTTTTAGCTTTATATTCAGTAACACTTTGTAATAAGATGATACAGTGCATGTGGACCTTCATGAATCAGAGAGGAATGAAGAAGGAGAAAAAAGGACCAAAATGGATGAGTTGTCCTCTGTTGTGGTAGAAGTGGAAAAAAAAGAAAAAAAAAGGATGATGAAGAATAAATGGAATAAGATAAGAGCCAAGAAGAAGGTGGAAAAGTAGCAGCTGCAGAAGCAGCAGCAAATGAACAAAAAGGCGAGGAAAAAGAAAAAACCATTGAAGAAGAAGCTAACAAAGCTGACAAAGAAAAAGTTGAGAAAGAAGCAGCAGGTGAACGAAAATAGAAGCTGAGGAACAATCAACTGCTGCAGGTGAAGAAAGAGAAGAAGGTGTGGAAGAAAAGGAAACTGAAGAAGCACCAGTTATTGCACATGTTGAAAAAGAAAGAGAAGAATGTGAGAATGAAGAACCAGCTGCAACTGTTGAGAAAAAAGAAGCTGAAGGTGACCAAAAAGATGTGGTCATGGACATTGTTGATCAAATCAACAGTAACACTTGTGTTGATAAGGAACTTAGGTAAAGAGACATTTGAATCCTAAGTTGTTTAATGTGTTGTTGAATGATGAGTTGTTATGATATGACAATTTTTTTTTGTTTCACAAATATGAAGGTTGAAGGATCTGGTGGTAAGATATGGCAATTATTTTTTTATTTTATGAAACTTGTTGTGATTCTGCACTGAATCTGTTTCTGTCAAACTGATTTGTGTCATGGAATTTGAATATACATGGTGTGGTCATTGTTGGTACATTTTATGCTTGATATCATACAATGCATACTTAATATTTCATATACCGTATGCATAGTCTATCATTACTATGCTGGTTGAATTTAAGTTGACGTGTTTTTTAATCAACTATGATTCTATCAAAAATACTATTAACATTATAGAAAAACAGAACTATTAATATTTATTCAATATCACTACATCCATGTTACACTTTTCCAAAGAACGAATACTAGCATTATAACACATAACATCATTTTTAGGACATTCTTCCTTTCTTCGGCCAAAATCAATTTTTGTTTTAGTTGATCCCTCTCTAATTGGGTGTCATGTAGCAATAATTTAAAGTGATCCCTCTGTTCTTCAGCTTATTTGAACAAAGTCATGAGAAAACTTTTATTTTCTTCGCATTGTTGCAGCCTTTGTAGTAGATGAAATTTTGCCAAGCCTTGAAAATTTGATGTCTCGAGTCCTGAACTCAATGTTGACGAACTGGTTGGAGGTGATAGCTCATCAAGTCATTTAAAAAATGAGCATGCGCCATTATCCTAGGAAAATAATAATAATTACATAACGATTAATTTATCTTTTTTAAAAAAACAAACACAACTCACCTTCACAATTGCACAATTATAAAATTTGCGACCTGGATTTGAATTCGTGCGTGACATCGTCAAGATAGCTGCATTCCCACAATGAAAAATTAGAGTATTTTTAGAATTTGATGTTTGAGATGCTTGAGACATTGTAGAATTTTTAAAATCAAAACAAAGTGAATGAAATAAAATAATGAGGGATGGATACCTTATATATGAAGTAAAAACGGAGTGTTAACATTGATGGCTTACAAAAGTGGCCGTTTATTACCGTTGGAAAAGTAATTTTTCTTTTTTGATTTGGTGGTGACACTTAATAGACCGTCGTAGATCATGACCTATGCCATCCATCGATTAGTCTGGTCTACCGTAGACTTACACTTTTAGTAGTGCATCGATTGATATCCTGATTATGCGTAGACTACGGTGATCTATGTACACTTCTATAGACCATCACTTGGATGTAGTTAATGAATAAATAAATAAATTAAAAATGATTTAAATAGATAATCACATATTTTGGGGCTGGTTGAAGAAAATAATTAAATTAAAAATAATTTTAATAGATAATCACATGTTTTGGGGCAGGTAGAAGAGAGTAATTAATTAAAAAAGATAATCTTGGAGTGGTGGTGACACTTAATAGAACGTCATAGATCATGACCTATGTCAACCATCGATTAGTCTAGTCTACCATAGACTTACACCTTTAGTAGTGCATCGATTGATATCATGATTATACGTAAACTACGGTGATCTATGTACACTGTTATAGATCATCACTTGGATGTAGTTAAAAAATAAATAAATAAATTAAAAATAAATGTAGTGTGGATTTATATACATATGAAGGAGTGTAAACAAGTCACATAATCATATTAGAGCTTAAACAAATAAGGGGGAGGGGGAATTAAGGAGTGTGTGGATGGGTAGTGGTTGAATGTTCAATATCTTAAGAGTAATGTTTGTCAAAGAACAAGTATGTTTTGAGGATATGTATTGTATTTGATGACTACACATTCCACATACTCCTTCCATCACCACCCCTAAATCAAAAGAGTGTGTGGAATTGATAGTGGTAGAACAATCATCATCCTAAATACCTTGTGCTTTGAAAAATATTATTCTTAGGATATTGAACATTCAACCACTACCCATCCACACACTCCTTAATTCACCCCCTAATTTGTTTAAGCTCTAATATGATTATGTGACTTGTTTACACTCCTTCACATGTGTAGAAATCCACACTATATTTATTTTTTATTTATTTATTCATTTTTTAACTACATCCAAGTGATGGTCTATAACAGTGTACATAGAACACCGTGGTCTACACATAATCATGATATCAATTGATGCACTACTAAAGGTGTAAGTGTACGGTAGACCAGACTAATCGATGGCTGACATAGGTCATGATCTACGACGGTCTATTAAGTGTCACCACCACTCCAAGATTATCTATTTAAATCTTTTTTAGTTAAGTTACTTTCTTCCACCAACCCCAAAACATGTGATTATCTATTTAAATTATTTTTAATTTAATTATTTTGTTCCACCAACCCTAAAACATGTGATTATCTATTTAAATTTATTTTTAATTTAATTATTTTCTTCCACATGTCCCAAAATGTGTGATTATCTATTTAAATTATTTTTAATTTAATTATTTTCTTCCACCAGCCACAAAACACGTGATAATCTATTTTAATCTTTTTTAATTAAATTACTTTTTAATAATCTGTTATTATTTGTTTTAATTTAACCGATGACCCATCGATTCACATAGTCTTCGATCGACTAATATGTACAGTCGAGGAAATACTGAGTATACAATCGACGATAGACTATATATTACTTTATACTCTTCAAGAAATTAGTCAAGCTACAGTACTGTAAATTGAACAAAGCATACATATTTGATTCGAGTTTTTGTCTGTACAGAAGAATAACCGCCACATACAAAAAAATAAGATATCAGAACAAAGGTGGTAAACACAATGTTAAAACAAACTGAAACATACTTATATTAAACTTATTTATTGCATTACATGATAATATTTACAGCAAAAAGGGGAAAATAGAAGAAGTTTTCTTCTAACAAAATACTACAGAGAAAACTTCTTTAGCAATGAACAAACCAAAAAAACTTAAAAACATAAACTAAGATAAAAAAGTAAACTAAATTATGCGGATTGTGGGCGGTGATGTAGTCATTTCCTTCCATTCCAAGACGCTCCAGAATTGGTTGAAGGAAACGAGCAATTCGTCGGAGCTCACGATCCAAGTACCGTCAATCTTCTTCCAGGCCATAGAAAAGACGGTCAAAGTCATTTTGAAGCAGCAGAAGATCATAGGTACGAGGTGGAACTCGTCTGATTGGGAGAAGGGGAATTCTACGACCAAGCATGATTTTAGTTTTTAGTGAAGAAGAAGAAAAAGAGGGTTTCTGATATTTTCTGTTTAGGGACAAGTGAAAGGTTAAGTAGAAAAAGGGACTATACTTATAGACCTATAGATGACGTCCGTTCATATATCCACCCAATGGTAGGTCGACGTATGTGAGAAGATAAAACGCTTGGTTTGGATATACCAGTGGTTTCTCTCGTGACCAGACATTTTATGCGGCTTTTTATTAAATAGGAATGGGAAACAAGGGAAACAATGATTCATTGCATCGATTGGAGAAATAAGGCGGGAAAATGACTAAGATAGCGTGTTAGATGAGAAATAATATAACCAATACATAATATTTTGTAGACCTTGGGAAATATACACCATACACTTTACGTAGTCTATCATAGACAATGATTTAAGTCTATTACAACTGAAGGTTAAAATCTACAGAAATGCACATTTAGCCATCAAAATAGTAGCTTTACAACTGAAGCTAAAAAAAAAACTATTTATGATTTGATGTCCATTCTACAAGTGGTTCTTTTATGCCCGAATTTATTGCATATTGAACACCTATTCCTTGTTTTGGACTTGAGTGTCTCACCGACGCCCTTAGTGCATCTGAATTTCTTCCTTCCGAGTTTGGGATCATAGGGGGTGGTGAAAATTTAGTGTCTTGCAATTCCTGTGGCACAGTCCATTCAGCCTCCAGAGGGACAACGTTAATTACTTCCGTGTATGCGAGGAGGTAACTTTCATATTTATAAATTGGCGAAGAGTAGTTGTAAATGGAGTTACCATAACCTTCGCCATCGCCATACTTTGCTCGCAAAGCTGCCATCGCATGTTCTCATGGCATTTTCTCTAAGTCAAATTTATGACAAAAATAACTCCTCTCCAAGAGATTTACCTTGGCAGTGACGCTGTTGCCAAACACCGTGTACTGGTCGAGAACCCCGTTTGGATTACTCACATACAAGGAATCTCTTGCGCTCTTATTATCCCTTAGGATCCTTTCCGCATAAGGCACCAATTTATTCTCATTACTATCGACAAAGGCATGACATTCCCTAAACTTTTCACTAAATTTTCTAGCAATTGAATTGAATATGTATGATACGGGGTACTCCCGTTCATTTATCAAAATCGAGTTGAGTGACTCGGCGATGTTTGTGGTCATCATGTCGTACCTATTGTACGAAAAAGTGTGCTTTACTCCATTATTGAAAATCAAGAACATTTTCAAGGACATGTTTTGCCTTTGGGCACTACTCTTTAATTCCATAAAATTATTGCTAAACTCATCAAAGGAATAAGCCTTTGCCGCAACGTAGAATATATAAAGATGTTCTCCGCAGTGTTGATTTGTGCAAAGATTTTCAGCGAGGTGCTTCATGCAAAGTTTGTGATATGCATGACTGCATACACGGGAGAAGGCATTGGTGATACTAATAGTCCTGTCGGAGATGACACATAGATCTGGTTCATCTTCTATGATAGACTTCAGCTTTTGGAAGAAAAAGGTCTAAGAAGCGTCATTCTCTTTATCGATGACACAAAAGGCAATCGAAAAGATATGATTTTCAGTGTCCTGTACGACGACACTCAATAGAACATCCCCGTAATTTCCATACAAATATGTTCCATCGATGGAAATTACCTTTCTCATGTGGGAATATCCCCGTATACAAACTTCAAACTCTAAGAAGTAGTAAACGAATGATCCATCCATCCGATTTACCATGTTAGAGTAAGAAGACCCGGGATTCAATAACTCCACCATGTGGGAAAAATCTGGCAAGCAAGCATATCTGTGCTTTAGTGTCCCGCGAATGTGTTCTTCGCAATTACACTTCCTTTCCAACACATCCAATAGCTTACGTTGCAACGCAACTCCTTAAACACAATCCTTTGAATTTCTCTTATGCTTTGACCCTTACCATCTCGAAAATAATTTACGCATACTGAAGCAATTAATTCAGATTAGACTTTCTTGTGTGTGCGAGTCGCGTGTTCAACACTGCACGTGTGCAACCCGACATACTTGTATATATGAAATCTGTCTGAGGTCCCATACTTTTTTACCTGCAACAACCAGCCACAACCACGAGATAAGCAATTTTCCTTAATCAATTTCATGCAGCTCTTCTCCATATAATAATCAAAAGACTGCCTCGTTGTTTCTACGTCTAGTAACATTTTTAGCTCTTTCTTATCGGCGAATGTTTGACTACAACAGAAATTGGTTCCATTGGAGAAGGACTGTCCTGGTTGTGATGCCGTTCGACGATCTTCTTCTTCATCTTACGAGTCCGATGAAAAGTCTTCCATATGCATAGAATTATATTCCATATTAATTGGATGATTTCCACCATTCTTGTAATCATTCAAATCATCATCGATCAAATCATCGTCGACTGCCAGGCGCTGCGGTAGGGGTGCTGATGAGTTCAGCGGTCCTTCAAAGGACCTCTCAACCATATTTATCCTTAAAATAGGCCTAAAGTCATCTGCATCAGCATCCATTATGTACGTCAGCACACGTACATTGCTATTTATGATCGTAGGATTCACCTTTTCCCTCAAATGCATTAGATAACTAATAACCATGTCGCTCGGTGCACAATCTAGATCCCCGCTCTGTATTATGCTTGCAATAAATTAATCGTACGAACTGTTGCGGAGAACGGGAATGGGAATTGTCACCTTGGTAAATGATCTCCATTTCCAATATTTGGGAGTCTCCACCCATTCTCCCATGAAATCACCAGAAATCAGAATAAATTCTGCAATAGACATCGTAGAATTAAGCTTTGGTCGATGGTAGATTATGCTTACGGTCTATGTCGGGTTGTATGCATGGTCTATGACTGACGATGACAGGTCGATGGTTGCACATATATCCGTACAAAAACTTGAAATTGTAAATATTGCTTTTAATCAATGATTGTTGGGTTTATGGAATAGAGAATGAACTTGGAGTCATCTGAGATGCTGTAATGCACTTTCTAAAGTGGTTTCGAGTAACGTGAGTGATTTAAAGCTTTTTAACAATGGTGAAAAGTGTGTTTGAGAAGATAGGAAACAAATGGGGTAACAATGGATGCATGAACAAGATTATGATGTTTGTGGACTGATTTGCAGCTAATCACTGAAAAAGTGGCTGGAATCGGAATTTTTTGGAGGGGAAAATAACCACCTTCTATTTTTAGCTTTTGAAATTTTATTTTTAATATTTTTGGAAAACCTAGATATTTTTGTATATAAAATGGTGGATGATGGAGTGAGTTGAAGTATATTATTAAAAACTTGTGAGTGAATTTATTAAGTTGGAAGTATTGAGTTAAAGTGAATTATTATAAAAGTTGGGGCTGAAATTGTTATGTTGAAAAAGTTGATGGTGAGGTGGAATTATGTGGGTATTTAACCAATGTTTTAAAACTTTTGGGTATTTGGCAAAATAATTTTGAAAAATAATTATTTTGGCATACTTGCCCCTGAGTGTCAAAGTTGTTTATTGAGTGACAAGAGTTGAGACCATTATTGTATCAAAATTTTGGTCATTCTCCAAAGAGATTAGTTATTATTCATAGTCATCCAGTTGCTCAGCAAAGAACTCTATAGATTGTGTTGACACCTCATACGTCGAGGTGTAAAAAGTATCCATTATAAGGAATTCAAAACAAGAATAATAAAAACCAAACAAGCAAAATATTTTTGCAGGACCCAAGAATCAATATTAGGTTCAAGGTGGTGAAAGTGAAAATCATGTGGACCATTTTTGTAATAATCCGTATTGGGAAATTTTGTTTTTGTGTATTTTGAATGTTTTATCCTTAGTAATTGTAATTTACTCTTTTTGGTCTGCAGGAGTGGGTGGCATAGTCCCAAGGCATTTAGTTGTATTTTTGTGTGAGTTTTTTTTTCTTTGGAAGATTTTAAAGTTGGTAGATTTGATTGTATAGCTTGATTTCAATTTATTTTATGTTATTTATCACATTCGATTGATTGTGCATTCTTGCTCTTATTGTTTTAACGATTTGTGATGACTGAAATAAACTTATAATTATTCTGTGAGCCCGAAAGGAGAAACACTAGGATAGAATGAAGAATGTAAGGGATGAGTTCTTATCTTTAATAATGAAAAGGTTTGATTAGCATCTAAGATAGGAATATACTTAGAATACCTCATTTTATTCCGATAGGGGAATATATATAAATGCATTCGAATTATATAACCATATTCCCAGTTAGTTATGTAGTTGTAAGGCTAGTTTGAATTGAGATTTAGAGGCTCGAAAGACCATAGTCATATTATCAATCCTATGAAACAACAACCAAGATAAATAATTTTACGGACGAAAAATTATTGCTATATATACATGATTATGAAGTATGCATTAACCATGGAATCTTCCTTAATATTGTTTATGACACTTTCAATTATGTCATTGTTTTTATATTTGAAATCCTAGAATTATACAAACCAATAAAATTCTTGGGTTATGATCACACATTTTAAAACTTATAATGTTTATTGAATTGGATTGTTTGTTAAGTTACAAGTCCCAGTGGGATAAATATCTGGCACAAAAGAGCTACTTTATTCCTATTTATTTTATAAGGGCTAAAAACTTGGTCTTAGTCACTAATTTTGCAGGTACATATTTTTCCTTTAGCAAGATGGCAAGGGAAAGAGAGTTGGTTGAATCATATCCTGAACCTGACGATACTTTCCCCAGCTAAGGAGAGAAACCTCCCTTCTCTACCTAATCTAATGGGTTTAATAAGATTAATAGGATAAGATTGTTCTTGAAATAATGGCTCAAAGATCAATTTATGAAGTGGAAATCTCACTCGATACTAATGTTACCTCTAGCATCCACATACCAAAACCAGGAGGTTGATTTGAGCTAAAGTAAAATATGTTGTAGTTATTGCACACTGTCAATTTTATAGGCTTGTCAGACGAGGATACACAACAACATCTACATATTTTCTGGGATATCAATGAAACTTTTATTCCCATAGGAGACTCAATTGATTATGTGAGGCTCACACTTTTCCCATTCTCACTATTGGGAGAAGCGAAGAGATGGTTGAAGGTAGAACCTTCAAATTAAATCACAACTTGGGAAGAATTGGAAAGAAAGTTGCTTATTTTATTGTTCCCGCCTAGCAAAATTATAAAATCAATAAGTGAAATATTTAGTTACAAGTAGAAGTTGCAAGAGAATATATATCAGGATTGGGAAAGGTTCAAGGGTCTTCTCAGAGACTGCCTGCATCACCAATGGATGAATGATGTTTTGTCCCATAATTTTGTTTAGAGTCTTGAACTAAATAAAAAGATTCAGTTAGATGTGGCAGCAGGTGATCAAGCATTAGAGAAAACCTATGATGAGTTGTACACTCTCCTGAACCGTATTGCACAGGGTAATATAGAGTGGTATGGTGATGCAACTACAGGTATGGTAAAGAAACCTACAGGCATGTTAGAAGTAGATAGCATTTCAACATTGACTGCCCAGTTAGATTCTTTTCAAACTAGAAGATGACCCAATTTAATAAGTTGAGTAGATCAGATAGTGAAATAATTCAGTAGGTGCAGATTTGGTGCAAAATTTGTGGAAGCAGTGGTCACTCTGCAGATTTGTGTGGAGCAAATCTAGAGTCAATAAAATTTATGGGTAATACACTGAGAGTAATTAAAAATTATGAAAATACCTAATAAGCCCAAATTTTCATGAGAGACAACCAAGGGTAGAGTTAGAACTATTAGCAATAGGCTAAGGAAAGTAATGTTAGTTCTTAGTATAGTAATATAGAGGAGATGCTAAAAAGTAGTTTCCAACCAAGCACAGATAGTATCTGATTAGGCATATTTGGCTATAAATATATAGAATCAACAACTTTCCCATAAGAATTTAGAGAAGTAAATGAGCCAATTCACCAAAGCTCAAAGCACAAGGCCACAAGGGGTTTGTCAAGCGATAATGATCCTAATGCTTGTAATGGCAATGACATTGAAGAGTGAAAAAGAATTTGAAGAAGCACCTCAAAAGTATAAAAAAAAATCATGAGGTGAAAGTAGAGTTAACAAGAACAACACTAGATTTAAAGTAGGTTCCAGAGAAGGTAGTTGCAAAAAAGGTTGTTGAACAAGTTGAGAAGACAGCAAAGAGACTACTACTACCATTCCTTTAAAGGCTCTAAAATATCAAAGAGGATGCATTTTTCAAGATGTTCTTTGACATCTTTAGAGAACTTTATATAAATTTTCCTTTACTTGATGTTTTGCAGGGAATGACTAGATATCCTAAGTAATTAAAAGAGGTGGTGAAAAATAAGAGGTGGCTTGTGGATGTGGATGATAAATCACTTACTAAGGGGTGCAGTTCGATGGTGACGACAAAACTTTAAAAAAAAAGCTAAAGACCCTTGGAGTTTCACCTTTCTTATAAAAATTAGTGAAAGTGATACTGTGATGGCTTTGTGTTACTTGAGGGTAAGTAAATTTCATGCCCTTGTCTCTATTTAATACACTTTGTTTGGGAAAATCGAGACCTTCCAGATTTTTACAACATACAGATACATCGAGCGTGGATCCAAAGGGAATCATTGAGGATGTTCTAATAAAGTTTGAATAATTTTGTAATCCATGCTGATTTTATTATTCTTGATTAAGAAGCAGACAGGGTGCCTATTATATTGGGACATCTAATTTTAGTCACTAGTAGAGTTTTGATTGATGTGAGGAAAGACAACTTAAAGATGAGAGTGAATGATGAAAAGGTTACTTTCAGAGTGTACAAAGCACTTAATAGACCTATGCACTATTGAGATCTAAGTATGATTAGTGAGGTGAAAGAGGATAGACCTATGGACTATTGAGATCTAAGTATGATTATTGAGGTGAAAAAGGATGACTGTGTAGTAGAGAAGTATGAGCTTATGAATGTACTTCATTTAAACTCTCCCATTGAATGGTTTAAACTACTGAAAGAGGATCTTGAATGAAATCTTGAATAGGATGTGATGATAAAAAAGGGGCTAAATTTTGATGGTGGTCTTAGTAGAGTGAAGAAAAGAATAAAGTTGTGTGAAAAAGGGAAGAAGAGATTGAGAGTCTTGACTTTTGTTATGGTATGAGTCATGCCACGATGTTAAATTAGGCACTTATTGCTATTGAGATTTTGATTATCTATATATATATAATTAAATATTTTTTATTTTTGGTATTAATTGTTGTCGCACTTCTAAAAGTCGATCACCTAGCTGCATTGCAAGGCAGAGCCTTGTCGCCTTTTACCATCCAAAATGCTAGCGTGAACAACCTACATAATAAGGAATCAAATTAGAGATGCTTTTGTAAAGGTTCTAGTAGTCCCTTAAAGATAGATTTGTACGTTAATGTATTGACCCATAAGACTCTATTAGACTTCCTACTCTTACACTTTTGAGACCGGTAAACCTTGCGCTCTGATAGCAATTTGTCACGATCTAAAAGTTGAGATCATGATGGCAACTACCTCGGCCCAGCCTTGGTAAGTAAACCAGAAACACATAAAGCAAAGCAAAGCAAAACAAAATCAAAATACAGAATAAGTAACATAATATGAGACTTTTAGACTGAAGTCAGGCCATAATATATATATTTATATAATCCAAACAAAAAAAATCAACCCCCCCCCAAAAAAAAATAGAATAAAATTGGTGTTGTAATTAAGAATAGCATCCAATACAAATTGAAAAACTGAATAGCATATAGTTTGTCCTTGAAAGTCAATAAAGACAACTAAGATAGTATGTGTCCTCTCACCACACCAGTCAGCCACTGCAGATCACACTTGAACTGGCTCTACATCGAAAGGGTACAGAAGTAGGAATGAATATGGTCTACTTGTACTTAATAGGTATTATAGGCCAATTAAGCAAAGTAGAAACTAAACAATGTATTATGAGTGTGCTTCCATCGACATAAAGGAAAATCTCCCAAATATTACCTCACACCATCTCTACTAACAATTCCATAATATGACACCGATAAGGAAATAGTTACACACGAAAGTATAAAGGAAGCACATACATGGTAATAAACACATAAGAAGAGATACAAATGTAATGGTTGTAAGAAAATTATGAAAGTAATTCATCACATGACTTTTTATATACACCTTCCAGGCCTCACCGCTGCAAGATAGGACAAATAGGGGGTTCGCAACATGTATACTTTCTCAAAACTCAATGTCATATCTCAATCAACCTTGTCAGCTAATGATTATAATCTAGGGTTTATAAAGTATATCATTTTCTTTCAAAATCAGCATTTATCAGTGGCACCGATACAACAACAACAACAATAACAAACCCAGTGTATTCCCACAAAGTGGGGTCTGGGGAGGGTAAAATATACGCAGTCCATACCGCTACCTTCGAAGAAGTAGAGAGCTTGTTTCCGCTAGACCTTCGACATTTATCAGTGGTACCAATATCATATGAATATGTATTTATGAAATGATAATGTAATACTCACAACAAATCAGGATGAAGAAGATAATAAATTCAATATAAGTAAAAACCACACTCACAATCAACTCAATATGTCAATAATTCATGATTTAATCCCTTGTACGACACCACTAGAATAAATAGTCGTGTAAGATATTAATAATACCTTCACCATAATGATAGAGGCAAATAATGCTCAAATAAGAGCTATAATATCTATTCAAGACCACATGCATCAAAATATTAAGAATGACATTTCGTGCACAAATAAGGCCTATAATATCAAATACTGTCCCCTCATAGGCATCATACTAAATATAATCCTTTAAGTCAATGGAAATATGCATGTAAGCCCCCAATCGGGAAATATAATAATAATAATAATAATAAGAACCTCAAAAATACAATTTCCACTTCAAATTCCCCAATCCATAATTGTTTTTATAAGAATAGTTAACTACCCAACCTAGTTTAAAGAAAGTTAAGTCATAACCTACCTTAAAATATCAAAATCTAAGCCTAAACCCTTCAACATGGATCCCTAGACGTCTTGAAACAAAGTAAAACTACCAATATATAATCTATGTGTTAAAAGGGAACTAACAATACCAATATCAACTATATTTATATCGGGTCCAAAAATAGTTCACTGTTGGTTCAAAATGAAAAGGGTAATTTTGAAAATTTTTAACATGTTTCTCATAATAAGAGAAGTCTAAATCTGAAAACCCAAATGAAAATCAGGTGAAATTGACCTTCAAAATGAAGAAAACCCACTTTAATGTTTACCGGGTGAACCCCCCCAAAATCCAATTTGAAATCAACTTTTTACTGTTAATTTGAAGAGGTGATCAGTGGGAAAATATTGAAATGTGATTTTGGAATTTACCCACACAATTTTGGTGAAAACCCTTCTTAAAACCACCACCACCCCAGGTCCTTAAGTTGAAAAGGTAGAGACTTACAAAATTGGAGAAATTCCACTATTTTGATGAACAGTACCTCATGATTTAGGTCCCCAACATGCAAACATAATGGCCAACATTGATCGGTATTAATTAGTTCATCATGAGCTTACAACTAAGACTCACAATTGTAATGAGTCAACTCAACCAGGTCCATCATATATCTCTTTGCAATCACAATTCCCTACCTTGTGATCATGATGTGTAGATCAATCAAGGGATGCAATCGCGACCTATGGCCACACCATTGTGATGATGCCCCTAATGTTGCAACAAAAACTATAAACCTGCAGGGACTTGGAAAAGCATTCCGAATTAAATTCTTTTATTTGGGACCCCACAAAAATAAAACTAGATATGCTACTAGGCTATTTTTGACATTCCGGACTCAATGAAACCATCGAATTTACAAAAAGAGGTTATCTACAACAATTTAGTTCTTGGGATACCTTTAAGCTTATTTTAGCTAGTTTTCATTAAAAGAGTCAAAATGCAAAATAAAGGCTCTGAGCCAGAACTGAAAATGATTATAACCCAAAATTGACATTTTGAATCTAGGATAACTGTCCAAATTACCATCTAACGCTCAGAATACCAAATGTTGACTAAGTCAATCTAGGATCTTTAAAATCCTCTATAGTATCAAACTCACTCAAATCACTCCCGTACACATTGAAGACCATGTCAACCGATCCCACAACTCAAAAACAACATATATAAACTATGAAAAAAGGCAAAAAGATCTAAATACATAAAAAGGTGAAATTCACAACTATGGTTGTTACATCAACATTGTAACAACTTCCATGAGATTGGTGCTTCCATATGTGGATATTTTCAAGAATATTTTTGACTACTGGATGAAGAGAATGGTCAAACATAGAGCATTCATAAAAATTGTGAAAGGACTTTTGTTTAGTGTTATTATGAATTTGGAGTTGTTATCACACCCACCCTATTCGTGGGGATGCCAAAAAAGCTAAGGCAAAGCACATGGAAGCATCAATTTGATCCTCTCTTTTTTCACAGGTTTAGTATCATAGTAACTCCTTCCTCCAGAGTATCTTTCTTATTGACTACATAATTCAAGTGTTCTGAGATGATGAATCTTTCACTTGGGTTGTAATGGTTAATCTCTGTCAATTTGTTGTGACAATGTTATAAACTTCCTCAACATAATTTTTCATCAAGTCTTTTAGCTTTTTATTTTTATCATCTATCACATTCTCAAGTTTCATATTAACCATAACGACTTTGATAGGATGCTATCCAGGGTCTCTAAGGAATTCCTCCCACAACAATCATACTTTTGTACCTCTTTCATCTTCTCCCAACTCATTATAATTCCTCTTTATTACTTTATGGAATGGTCCATTGTCGAGCTCTCCCATCCTCTTAACACGACTTGGTCCAACTTTTTGCAGTTCTTTTAAGCCATTAACCAACACTTTTAGAGCGTCTTACAACACATTTTAGTTTTTCTTTCCTTCACTATTAGAGTTTGATTTAAAGCTTCCAAACCATCATATTCTTTTTCCTTCCCTCTTAAACTTTTAACAAGTGCATTAACCTATTTCAAAACTTTTTGATCACCTGCATCTTTAATATATTTCATCATGTTCAAGGACTATCCACTTGTTTCTAAGGATATTCTTACAAATCATGAATTCAGCATTGGTCTTTTTGAAAATCCTCACAAATAAATGCATAGTCCTTGAATTGTGATTAAATATATTGAAGATGAAAGTGATCAAGAAGTTTTGGAAAAGGTGGACACACTCCTTAAGAGTTTAGGAATGATGGAAGAATAATATGATAGTTTGGAAACATTATATCAAACTCTGATATTTAAAGAAAGAAACAATAATGATGAGTTACAAGACACTTAAAAAGTGTTGGTTAATAACTAAAAGGGGTTACCGAGAATTGCTCCAATTGGTGTTAAGAGGAAGGGGTTCCATGAAGTAATAAAAAGAAACTATAATAAGTGGGGAGCATATGAAAGAGGTACGAAGTTATGCTCATAGTGGCAGGAATTCCTTAAAGACCTTGGATGGCATCCCATCAAAGTCATTATGGTTAATAGAAAACTTGAGAACGTGATAGAGATGATAATGAAAAGCTAAAAGGCTTGAAATTATTTTTTTTGAGTATGTTTATAAAGCTATCATAGTATCTTTGACAGAGATTAACAATTATAACCCCTGAGAAAGAAACATCATCTCAGAGCTCTAGAATTATGTGGTCAATAAGACAGATACTATGGAGGAAGGAGTTACTGTTTTACTAAACCTGTGAAAAAATAAGAGAGAATAGAATTGATGCTTTCATGTGTTTTACCTTATCTCTTTAGGAAGCCCTAAGAATGTGGCGGGTGTGATAATAACTCTAAACTTGTGATAACACTAAACAAAAGTCCTTCCATAATTTTTAGGAATGTTCTCTTCAGTAACATCCCATTACTCAACATGTTGTGTGTTATTTTTATCTACTTGTTTGACCATTCCCTTCATCCAGTAGTTAAGAACATGCTTAGAGATATCCGCAAACAACAGATCAATTATCTTGACAGACTGCTCAAAATCCATGACGAACATCTTGATCTGCCATAGGTTTTCCATATCTATGACTAGGTTGGAGTTGATGTCCAGTATTCCATCTGCTTTTGATGAGATGAAATTTTCCATGAAAGTCTTCGTTCTAATGATAATAACAATATAAAAGTGTGTTTGATGAATTTTTACAATGTTGAGCAAAAGTGGATATAAATTTATAAGGATGTTTTGGTATTAAATTTTAAAGGCATATGACACAGTAAATTATTTACCTAATAAAGTTGTTGTTTAGGATTAGATAATTAAGATTTTTATTTGCAAACCAAAATAACAATAATTAGAAATTAATTTAATGTCTTTCCAAATTGTGATCAGTCATATTTTAAATTTTCTTCTTCACTCTCCTACTGCTACTACTACTACTTGATTTGATGAATCCCACCAACAAGTAGGTTATTTGATATAACTACAAGTAATTTTATTTACTAAAATTTATAATATACGATAATTAGCATTTTTTACTTCATTGTTGTCTAGGGGAAATGTCGACATTCCTAGTAGCATTAGAAAAATTATTATCCAACAATTCATCTTCTTCACATTCCTCAAAAGAATCTGCATCTTGTAGAATATTTTGAGAAAAATAACTACCTTCAACAACTTGTAATTCCTACTAGTGTTAATATATATATTTAAGAGAGATTAGTAACAAGTTCATTAAGATAAAGAACACTATTCAAGATATTATCATTAGTACTCATTTTAGTCATAACATGTCTTACAGCTAATGGTAGAACTACCGTGGCATGGTTAGACACAATGTAGGGGCTACTAAAGCCCGAAGGGGAAGTAACCTTCTCTTTTTGCATCATGTTTTCCCAACTCTCCGCACATGTACCACCGTTTTAGACATTCTCAGTGTTAAAGTTGTTTATTGAGTGCACTAGAGTTGAGACCATCATTGTATCCACATTTTGGTTATTCCCCATAGAGATTAGTTATTTTTCATAGTCATCCTGTTGCTCAGCAAAGAACTCCGTAGATTGTTTTGACACCTCATATGTTGAAGTGTAAAAAGTATCCATTAAGAAATCTAAAGTAAGAATAATACAAACCAAACAAGAAAAATATTTTTGCAGACCCCAAGAATCAATATTAAGTCCAAAGGTGATGATAGTAGAAATAAGTGGACCATTTTTGTAACAATTTGTATTGTGAAATTTAGTTTTTGTGCATTTTTAATGTTTTAATCTTCTCAGTAATTGTACTTTATTTTTTTTGGCCTATAGGAGTTGATAGCATAGTTCCCAAGGCATTTAGTTCTGTTTTGTGTGAGTTTTTTTTTTCTTTGGATGATTTTAAAGTTGGTAAATTTGACTGTATATCTTGATTTCAAGTTGGTTTATATTATTTATCACATTTGATTGTTCGTACATTCTTGCTCTTACTATTTTAAGGATTTGTGATAACAGAAATAAACTTATAATTCTTGTGTGAGCCTAAAAGGAGAAATACTAGGATAGAATGAAGAATGCAAGGGATGAGTTCTTATCTTTAATAAAGAAAGGGATTTATTGGCATCTATGACAGGAATATACTTAGAATGCCTCATTTTATTTTGATAGGGGAAGACATATAAATTCATTCAAATTATATCTCCATATTTTTTATTAATGATGTAGTTGTGAGGCTAGTTTGAATAGACATTTAAAGGCTCAAAAGACCATAATCATATAATTAACCCAGTGAAACAACAACAAAGATAGATAATTTAACCGACAAGAAATTATTGCTATATATACATGATTATGAAATAGGCATTAACCATGGAATCCTCCGCAATATTATTTATGATATGTTCAGTTATGTCTTTGCTTTTATATTTGAAATCGTAGAATTATACAAACCAACAAAATTCTTGAGCTACGCTCACACTTTTTTAAACTTATAGCATTTATTGAATTGGATTGGTTGCTAAGTTACAAGTCCCAGTGGGATAGATATCTGGTTCACAAGAGCTACTTTACTACTATTTTATTTTATAAGTGCTAACGACTTGGTCGTTGTCACTAATCTTGCAGGTATAGATTTATACTTATAGCAAGATGGCAAGGGAAAGGAAGTTGGTTGAAGCACATCCTGAACCTGAATGACGCTTGCACCAGTTGACGAGAGAAGCAAACCTTCTCTACCTAATCCAATAGGTTAACATAGATCAACAGGATGAGGTTGTTCATTAAATAATGGCACAAAGATTAGTTCACAAAGTGCCAATCCCACTCACTACTAATGTTACCTCTAGCATCCACATATCAAAACCAGGAGGTAAATTTGAGCTAAAGCAAAATATGGTGTAGTTATTGCCCATCAATGTCCAGTTTATAGGTTTGTAACACGAGGATACACAATAATATCTGTAGATTTTCTTGGAGATCATTTTTCCCATAGGAGACTCAATTGATAATGTGAGGCTTACACTTTCCCATTCTCATTATTAGGGAAGTAAAGGTATGGTTGAATGTAGAACCTTCATATTCAATCACAACTTGGGAAGACTTCGCAAGGAAGTTGCTTTTCTGATTCTTTCCATCTAGAAAAATTATAAATTCAAGAAGTCAAGTATTGAGTGTCAAGTAGAAGTTGCAAAAGAATATATATCAGGCCTGGGAAAGATTCAAGGGGTTTTTCAGAGACTGCATGTATCACCAACGGAAGAATAATGTATTGGCCCATAATTTTGATGAGAGTGTTGAACTAAATACAAATATTTTGTTAGATGCGGTAGAAGATGGTAAAGGATTAGAGAAAACCTATGATGAGTTGTACATTCTCCTAAACTGTGTTGTACAGGGTATTACAGTATGGTATGGTGATGTGCCTTAAGGTATGGTAAAGAAGCTTTCATGTATGTTAGAAGTAGATAGCATTACAACATTAGCTGCTAGCTGTCTTATTTTCAGAACAAAATGTTGACCAAATTTAATAAGTTGAGTAGCTCAGACTCAAGCCCTAGTGAATACAATTCAGCATGTGTAAACTTGATGTAAAATTTGTGGAAGAAGTGGTCACTCTGCAAACTTGTATGGTCAAATATGGAGTCGATAAAATTTGTGGGCATTGCATAGAGAGCAAATAAGAATTTTGGAAATATCTGCAATAATAATTGGTAGAATAAGCCCAAATTTTCATGGGGAGGCAACCAAGGGTAGAGTTAGAACTATTAGTAATAGGCGAAGGAAAGGAATGTTAGTTCTTATTATAGTAATATAGAGGAGATGCTAAAACAATCATTGCCAACCAAGCACAGATAGTAGCTGATCAGGCATATTTGGCTAGAAATATACAAAATCAGCAACTTTTTCAAAAGAATTTAGATAATCAATGAGCCAGGTCACCGAAACTACAAACCACAAGGCCACATGGGGTTTGTCTGGCGATATAGATCCTAATCCTCGATATGTAATGACAATCACGTTGAGGAATGGAAAAGAATTTTAAGAACCACCTTAAAAGAAAAAAAACATAAGGTGTAAGCAGAGTTAAAAAGACCAACACCAGTTTTAAAGAAGATTCCAGAGAAGGTAGTTGCAAATAAAGTTGTTGAATCGGCTAAGAAGGTAACAAAGAGAATACTACCACCATTCCTTTAAAGACTCAAGAAAACCCAAAGAGGATACATGTTTTAAGAAGTTCTTTGACATCTTTAGAGAACTTTACATAAATCTCCCTTTACTTGAAATTTTATAGGGAATGAATAAATATCCTAAGTGCTTAAAAGAGGTGGTGACAAATAAGAGGCGACTTGTGGATTTGGAGAATAGAGCACTTACTGAGGGGTACAATTCGATGGTGATGACTAAACTTCAAAAAAATCTAAAGGCCCATTGAGTTTCACCTTCATTATACAAATTAGTGAAAGTGATGTTGTGAAGGTCTTGTGTGACTTGGGGGTAAGTATAAATTTCATGCCCTTATCTATGTTTAATACACTTTATTTTGGAAAATTAAGGCCTCTCTCCATAGTTCTACAAATTACAGATACATCAAGCATGGCTCCAAAGGGTATCACTGAGGATGTTCTCATAAAGGTTGAATAATTTTGTAATCCCTGCCGATTTTATTATATTGGGACGTTTATTTTAGCCACTAGTGGAGCTTTGATTGATGTGAGGAAAGGAACCTTAAAGATGAGTGTCAATGATGAAGAGGTTACTGTCAGAGAGAATACAAAGCACTCAATAGACCTATGCACTATTAGATCTGTGTATGATTATCGAGGTGAAAGAGGATAGTGTGCGGTAGAGAAGTATGAACCTATAAATGTTCATCATTTAAACTCTCCCATGGATTGGTTTAAACTACTGAACAATGAGTTTGAACGTGATCTTGAACAAGATGTGATGATAATAAAAGAGCTAAATTTTGATTGTTGTCTTGGTAGAGTGAAGAAAAGAAGAAAGTTGTTTGAAAAAGGGGAAGAAAAGGTTGAGAGAGTCTTGAATTTTGTTGTAAAATATGTCATGCCATGATGTTAAATTAGGTAATCTTGATATTGAGATTTGGACTATTTATATTTATAATTAAATATTTTATTTTTTTGGCATTAATTGTCACCACACTTCCAAAAGTCTATCACCTCACTGTGTTGCGAGGTAGAGCCTTGTTGCCTTTCATCATCCGAAATAATGGTGTGAATAACCTGCATAATGAGGAATTGAACTAGAGATATTTTTGTATAGATTTCCAATAGCCCCTTAAAGATAAATGGTAAGACCCCACAAAATTCTTAGCTTAACTTAGTCCTTTAAGCTTGTTAAGGGATCCCAAACTTAGAAAATTTTAGCGAAGTATCAAAACTTAGAATCATTTTAGCCTTCCAAACTTGGATGATTTTATTTCCGACCTTCTTGGCCTTAGTTAGTCAATTTTTAAATTGATTCATGATCAAGTCACTTGAAGGTCATCTCAAGCGAGTTTCTGATTTTTCGGACTAGCGTAAGGGTGAGTTTGGATGCCCAAAATAGTGAAGGATAAGGTTAGCCCCGCATCGCGAGGGCCAGTCAATCCAAGTAAGGGTCCTGCCTCTATGGCTACTTCACCTGAGTAGGGGTCATATCATGATGGCTACTTAACTCAAGAAGGGGTCGCTTCATGAGGGCAACCCTGTTCAACATTATTTTAATAAGGGTTATGGGGGAAAATGGGTCATTTTCTCCACCTTATTTGGCCTTAACACTAAATTAATCATCCTATTGGGAAAAATCTCATTCTTTACTCATAAACTCACTCAATAGAAAGCCCTAGCCCCATCAAGTTCAAGAATTAAAGTCTCAAAAACTCACTTCAATCTTCTTGAAAGTAGTAATCAAGGTATGTGAAGTGTTAATCCAAGGGTCCCTTCTACCATTGGAGTCCAAGAAACTATTTTTAAACTTCAAGTTTATGGATTTCATGAATTCCATGTTGGGTTTGATTATATTCATATTTATAATGATTAATTGAGATTCTAATCCATGTTTTATGATACGTTTCATGTGAGGTTAATTGATATGTATGTAATATCATGAGGATCTATGTAAATCACTTGAAATTGTCAATGGGGATCTGAATTATGGTGTCTACTTGTTGTTTAGTGTTATGTGCATATGTATGCTCATTAAGTTCTTGACAAATTACTGAGGTGAACTTATATGGGAAAGAGATCATGTCATGTTAGTTTATGTGCAAGTTGTATCATGCAAGTGTTTGATAAAATGTTCCCATGAATGAGTTGTGAACAAGTGAATATGATTATGCTTTTCAAGCTTATGCTATGATTTACCTTTAATGCTATCGAGTCTTGGGGGTATTCAATACCTGAAAACTTAGTTGTTTACTTAGAGCTTCAGTCAGTTACAGAACTCAAGCAAATCTTAGTAGTATTCATAAGTCAGTCACAATATTCAGTTCAGAACTCAGTGGTACTCAGTCAGTTAACAGAATTCGATAGTATTTCGTCAGTCCACGAAACTCAGTGAACTCAGTTCAGTTTAGTCAAATAGTATAATCAGTAATGGTTCAGTCAAGCTTAGTATAGTCTAGGAATCATTTTAGTGTCTATTCAGTTGGGAGTAGGATTCAGTATCGAGTGAACCCAAGGATGGGGACTCACCTACTAGTAGAGGGTATGATCCTTAGAAGCAGTGCTTGAGTTCCAGAACTATGTAGCTAGCGTAGGTTGAGATATCAACCTTCTAGTTGAGGGTTGATGAGGTGATTTAACATGCCAGTTGAGGGTCCCACTATTCTCTTTCAGAGAACCTGCCAGATGAGGGTGACTCAGCTTATCCTTACCCATGGCACGGTATTGACACCCTTTCAACTGGGTTACAGATTGGACCCTAAATCAGTTAAAGAAGGGGCATGTCGGTTAGATTATTATATCCCATAATCTCAGTCTCATATTCAGTCTCATTATAAAACTCAGTTCAGTTCTACAGATTTAAGACTGTCAGATATAGTCACTCAGTTCAATTTGGAACTCAGTATAGTTTCACAAATTAAGGACTGTCAGATACAGTCATTCAGTTATCAGTAATTCGGTATTAGTATACTTAGATACTAGTTCAATTAATTAGTATTCAGATTCATTATCCAGTGTTAGTATGATTTCAGTTACAGTATATGTATTTATACATGTACTTTAATTCAGTCAGATTCATGATATTCAGTTAGTATTATTCATGCATATGAACCCATGCATTTCATCCTACCTTACTGAGCATACCAGTACATTCAAAGTACTGATGCATGCCTTTCTTTTATTCTATGATATCTTATATCATAGGTTTAGACGCGCAGGCTCCCGAGAACCCTTAGTAATTCAGACTTTCAGCAGTCAGAGTTAGCGGCGAGTCCTCTTATCAGTTCATTTTTAGTAGTTGGAGTTAGTTGGGGACTTATCCCATCAACTCTACAGTTTAGACAGTTTAGAGGCTTTTCAGAATAGAGTATTTTCAGACAAATATTTTAGTTTTAGTATTGTTATACCGTATTCAGTTCTATTTACAGTGTTGAACCTTATGGCTAGTTTCCGCCTACTTTCTACATATTTTCAGTATTATTATTCAGTTATTACAGTAGGTACCAGTCATGGGATAGCTTGTGGTCCTTCGGGATTATGAGCATCGTGTAGAGTCCGGGGTATAGACTCAGGGAGTTACAAACTTAGTATCAAATCCTAAGGTTCAATAGAGTCCTAGAAAGTCTAAAAACTGCATCTAGTAGAGTCTTGTACATGGGTGTGTTGTGCACCACACTTATGGACGGGGGGCTATGAGATGTTTGAGGAACTGTTTCCCTTCTTTCAGTATTCATATCGTGTAAGTGAGCATGAGCTTCAGTTAAACTCTCAGCTTAATCCTTTATTTTTTGTTTACAGAATATGTCTCCAAAGAGGACTAAGGGAAGAGGAATGGGAGACCAGTCATAACCCCATCCTGTCCAGCCAGGTCCTTTGGATGAACATGTCTCCCACACTGAATTTAGAGAAGCATTTACCACCCTAGCTTATTCTATGGAAGCCCAGAATGAATGCCCAACTGCTATTCCATCTAACCCAGAGGCTAATACTACTGCTGCTAGGATTTGAGACTTCACCCGAATGAACCCTCCATCTTTTACCAGGTCTTAGTCAGATGAGGACCCTCAGGAATTCCTTGATCAGGTGCAGAAGATTACTGATATTATGGGGGTGACTGCTGTTGAAAGTGCAGAGTTAGCTGTATATCCATTGCAGGATATGGCTCACTCTTGGTTCAAACAGTGGAAAGAAGAGAGAGCCGCAGATGCAGGGTCCATAGAATGGGAGAAATTTACCACTGCTTTTCTAGATAGATTCTTTCCCCTAGAGCTGAGAGAGGCCAAGGTGTTAGAGTTTATCAATCTCAGGAAGGTCAACATAACAGTACAAGAGTATTCTCTCAAGTTTACTTAGCTATCCAGATATGCCGTGCATGTAGTATCAGATAGCATAGCGAAGATGAGTAAGTTTATGTCTGGGGTGTCTAATAGTGTGGTCAAAGAGTGTAGGACCGCAATGCTGATTAAGGAGATAGACATAGACAAGATTATGTTCCATGCTCAACAGATAGAGGAGGCCAAGAATAAAGAGAGGTAGAGTGAGAGGGAGAACAAGAGAGAGAGGACAGGTAGTTTCACCTTTGCTCAGCCTAAGTCAGAGGGTAGGAATTGTTATCAGTTCTACCCGAAATCCTTAATTCCATCTCCGTCCTAAGCCAGTGCTCTTGTGCCAAAATTTAGAGACGAAAATAAAGAAAGGGTGTCAGGCCCTAAACTTTAGGGTAGTATCAGCAGTGCCCGAACCAATCCCCTTTGTCAAAAATATGGTAGAAATCACTAGGGTATCTGTAGAGTCGACAGTAATGCGTGTTTTGGATGTGGAAATCTAGGCCACAGAGTCATAGATTTTCCCTAGTCAGGTTTGCAGAGTCAGCATAACCATCCCCTAGCTCGGTCCGATCACTTGAATCACCAGGGTATCACATCCAGTGCCACCAGTGGGCAGCACCCAAACAGACTCTATGCACTTCGGTCCTGATAAGATCAAGAAAGTTCTCCTGATGTGGTCACTGGTATGTTACAAGTTCATCATTCACATGATTATGCTTTGCTAGATCTAAGAGTTTTTTTATCCTTCGTTACTCTTTATATAGATATTGACTTCAGAGTCAGTCCTAAAATTCTAGCAGAGCCCTTCTCAGTCTCTACCCCAATGGGTAAATCTATCATAGCCCAACGGGTATATAGGAACTATCCTATTATGGTATCTCAGAAAGTCACTTCAGAAGACTTAGTCGAATTAGAGATGACTGATTTTAATGTCATTCTCAGCATGGATTGTCTTCATTCCTACTATGCCTCAGTCGAATGCAAAAACAGAATTGTCCAATTTCATTTTTTGAATGAGCCCGTCCTAGAGTGGAGAGGCAGTATTTTAACACTTAAGGGTCAGCTTGTTTCCTACCGAAGGGCAAAAAAAATAATATCTAAAAGATATGTCTATCATCTTGTGCGAGTCAAAGACTCTAGTTTAGAAACTCCCAGTCTTGATTCAGTTCCAATAGCATATGAATTCCCAGATATGTTTCCCAAAGATCTTTTCGGAGTTCCTCCTGAAAGAGAAATTGATTTCAAAATTGATCTCCTTCCAGATACTCAGCCCATATCTATTCTTCCATAGATAATGGCTCCAGCAGAACTCAAGGAGTTAAAATAACAGTTGAAGGATTTCCTAGATAAGGGATTCATCAGACCTAGTGTGTCCCCGTGGGGCGCACCAATTTTATTCGTGTGTAAGAAAGATAGTTCTCTCAAAATGTGTATTGACTACCGTCAGCTAAATAAAGTCATGGTCAAGAACAAGTATCCCCTACCCAGAATTGATGACTTGTTTGACCAACTTCAGGGTGCCAACTATTTTTCTAAGATAGAACTTAGATTAGGCTATCATAAGCTCAGAGTCAAAGAATGTGACATCCCAAAAACAACTTTCAGAACTTGGTATGGTCACTTCGAATTCGTAGTCATATCCTTTGGTCTTACCAATGCTCCAAAAAGATTCAAGGACTTGATGAACCGTGTGTTCAAGAAGTACTTGGACATGTTTGTCATAGTCTTCATAGATGACATTATTGTCTACTCTTACAGTGAATAAGATCATGCAGACCATCTAAGAATAGTATTACAGACCCTCAGAAACCATCAATTATTAGCCAAATTTAGTAAGTGCAAATTTTAGCCAAGGTCAGTAGCTTTTATCAGCCATATAGTTTTTGGTGATGGCATTAGAGTTGATCCCCAAAAGACAGAAGCAGTGAGAAACTAGCCCAAACCCATCTCTCTATCAAATATCAGGAGTTTCTTTGGCTTAGTCAGCTATTATAGATGATTTTTTTAGGGATTCTCATCTATTGCATCCCCTATGTCCAAATTAACTTAGAAGAAAGTAAAATTTTAGTGGTTAGATTCTTGTGAGAAGAGTTTTTAGGAGTTGAAGACTCGACTCACTACAACTTTAGTTTTGACCCTACCAGATGGTTCAGATGGGTTTGTGGTATATTGTGATGAACTAGGGTCAGTTTGGGTGTGTGTTGATGCAAAGAGAAAAGGTCATAGCCAACAACTCTAGATATCTTAAGCCCCATGAAAATAACTACCCCACTCATAATCTTAAGTTAGCAGCAATAGTATTTTCCCTAAAGATTTGGAGGCACTATTTGTATGGGGTGCACGTTGATGTGTTCACAGACCATAAGAGCCTCCAGTATGTGTTCTCTTAAAAAGACCTAAACCTCTATCAGATAAGGTGGTTGGATTTGTTGAAAGACTACAACATTAGTATCCTGTATCATCCGGGTAAAGCCAATGTAGTGGCTGATGCTCTCAGTAGGATATCCATGAGTAGTGTTGTTCACGTGGAAGAGGATAAGAAAAAGTTTGTTCAAGAAGTTCATCAGCTTTCATGACTAGGTGTCCTCTTAGTCAATTCAGTATAAGGTAGTGTATGGGTACAGAGTAGTTCAGAATCATCCCTAGTTTCTGAGGTAAAGAAAAAGCAAGATAGAGATCCCAGCCTCATTAAGTTAAAAGAATCAGTCAGAGATCATAAGGTAGAGGTTTTCTCCCAAGGGAAAGATGGTATGTTGTGTTTTCAGGGTTATTTATATGTGCCGGGTGTAGATGACTTGAGATAGAAAATTCTCGCAGAAGCACATGGTGTGTGCTACTCTATTTATCCAAGAGCCACTAAGATGTATTGTGATTTGCTGGAGATCTATTGGTGGAATGGGATGAAAAAAGACATTGCAGAGTTTGTGGCTAAGTGCTCAACATGTCAGCAGATTAAGATTGAGCATCATAAGGCTAGTGTGTCTATGCAGGATTTCAGCATTCCCACATGGAAGTGGCAAAAACTGAACATGGACTTTGTGATGGGTTTGACACATAATCTTCGTCAGTATGATTCATTTTGGGTCATCATAGATAGGATGACCAAATCAGCTCATTTCCTATAAGTCCATACCTCTTATTCAGCCGAGGATTACACCAAACCCTATATCAAGGAGTTGGTCATATTGTACAGTGTTTCGTTGTCCATTATCTTAGATAGAGGTACCCAATTCACCTCTTATTTCTAGAAGGCATTCCAAAAGGGTCTTGGTACCTGAGTTTACCTCAGTACAGCCTTTTATCCTCAGACAGGTGGTCAAGATGAAAGAACTATTCAGACTTTAGAAGATATGCCGTGAGCGTATGCGATTGACTTTAAAGGTAGTTGGGATGACCACTTGTCTTTGATTGAATTCGCATATAACAATAGATATCATTCCAGCATTCAGATGGCTCCATTTGAGGCACTTTATGGTAGGCGATGTAGGTCTCCTATTGGTTGATTTGAAGTGGGTGAGGCTGCAGTGGCAGGGCCTAACTTGGTATTTGATACCCTAGAAAAAGTTCAGTTGATCAGGAAAAGGCTTAAGATAACTCATAGCCGATTGAAATCGTATGTAGATATGTGCAAAAAGGATCTCGAGTTCGAGATTAGTGATTTTATGTATTTAAAAATCTCTCCTATGAAAGGAGTGAAGAGGTTTGGCAAGAAGGGAAAATTCAGTCCCTGATATGTCGGTCCTTACTGAATTCTCAGTCGTTTTGGAAAGGTAGCTTACGAGCTTGAGTTGCCTTCAAATTTAGCTTCAGTCTATCCAGTGTTTCATGTCTCCTTGCTAAAGAAATGTATAGTTGACCCATCAGCTGTAGTCCCTATAGGAGGCATAGACATTCAGTCCTATGCTCAGATGTTCCTTGCAAACTTGGTACCATTTACTATTACATATTCAGACATGCATTCATGAATCGTGTTCATTCATGTACTCATACATCATACATGCATATTCAGTATATATACACTCAGCTTATCAGTAATATCAATTATGAAATCATACATCAGATATGCATGTTCAGTATGAAATTCTAGTATAATAGTAGTCATAGCCATAAAATCATATTTCAGTTGTGCATGTCCAGTACGTACTTGCAATCTGTCAGTTCTCCCATCTTAGTCAGTCTCATTCGAGGATGAATGTTCTCAAGGGGGAGATATTTTAAGACTCCGAAAAATTCTTAGCTTAACTCAATCCTTTAAGCTTGTTAAAGGGTCCCAGAATTCGAAAATTTTGGCTAAGTATCAAGAATTAGAATCATTTTAGCCTTCCAAACATGGAAGATTTTATTTTCAACCTTCCCGGTCTTAGTTTGTCAATTTTTAAATTGATTCATGACCAGGGTCACTTGTAGGTCATCTCAGGTGAGTTTTGGATTTTTTGGACTAGCGTAAGGGCGAGTTTGGATACCCAAAACAGTGAAGGGTCGCGATAACCCCGCGTTGTGAGAGACAGTCAACCCAAGTAAGGGTCGCACCATGATGGATACTTGACCCGAGTAGGGGTCAGATCGCGATGGCTACTTGACCCAAGCAGGGGTCGCGACGCGAGGGTAGCCCTGTTCAACATTATTTTAATAAGGGTTGTGGGGGAAAATGGGTTATTTTCCCCACCTTATTCAGCCTTAACACGAAATTAATCAGCCTATAGGGAAAAATCTTATTCTTTACTCATAATATCACTCAAGAGCAAGCCCTAGCCTCATCAAGTTCAAGAATTCAAGTCTCAAGAACTCACTTCAATCTTCTCAAAAATAGTAATCAAGGTATGTGAAGTGTTCATCCAAGGGTCCCTTCCACCCTTGGTGTCCAAGAAACTATTGTTAAACTTCAAGTTTATTGATTTCATGAATTCCATATTGGGTTTGATTATATTCATGTTTATAATGATTAATTAGGATTCAAATCCATGTTTTATGATACGTTTAATGTGAGGTTAATTGATATGTATGTAATATCATGAGGATCCATATAAAACCCTTGAAATTGTCAATGGGGATTTTGAATTATGATGTCTACTTGTTGTTTAGTGTTATGTGCATATGTATGTTCACCAAGTACTTGATGAATTACTGATGTGAACTAATAAGGGTAAGAGATCATGTCATATTATTTTATGTGCAAGTTGTATCACACAAGTTTTTGATAAAATATTTCCATAAATGAGTTGTGAACAAGTGCACATGATTATGCTTTTCAAGCTTATTCTATGATTTACCTTTCATGTTATCGAGTCCTGGGGGTATTCAGTAACAATATTTAGTTCATAACTCAGTGGTACTCAGTAAGTTAACAGAATTCAGTAGTATTCTGTCAGTCCATGGAACTCAGTGAACTCAGTTCAGTTCAGTCAAATAATACAATCAATAATGGTTTAGTCAAGCTTAGTATAGTCTAGGAATCAGTTTAGTGTCTATTCAGTTGGGAGTAGGATTCAGCACCGAGTGAACCCAAGGATGGGGACTCACCTGCTAGTAGATGGTATGATTCTTAGAAGTAGTCCTTAAGTTCCATAACTACATAGCCAGTGTAGGTTGAGACATTAACCTACCAGTTAAGGTTTGATGAGGTGATTTAACCTGCCAGTTATGGGTCCCACCATTCTCTTTCAGAGCACCTTCCAGATGAAGGTGACTCGGCTTGTCCTTACTTGTGGCACGGTATTGACACCCTTCCAACTGGGGTTACAGGTTGGACCCCAAATCAGTTAGATAAGGGGAATATCAGTTAGATGAGTATATCCCACAGCCTCAATCTCAGATTCAATCTCAGTATAGAACTCAGTTCAGCTCTACAGATTCAGTACTATCAGATATAGTCACTCAGTGTAGTTCGAAACTAATTACAGTTCCAAAAATTCAAAACTATCAGATAAAGTCATTCATTTATTAGTAATTCAGTATCAGTATACTCAGATATTAATTCAGTTAATCAGTATTCAGATTCACTATCAAGTGTTATCATGATTTCAGTTGCAATATACGTATTCATGCATGTTCTCTCATTCAGTCATATTCATGATATTCAGTTAGTATTTTTCATACATATGAACCCATGCATTTCAGCCTACCTCACTGAGCATACGAGTACATTCAAAGTACTGACGCATGCCTTTATTTTATGCTATGATGTCTTATATCATAGGTTTTGACGTACGGGCTCTCGAGCACCCTTAGCAATTCAGAATTTCAATAGTCAGAGTTAGTGGTGAGTCCTCTTAGTTCGAGGACATGATTGTTTTCTTTCAGTATTTTATATTTAGTAGTCAGAGTTAGTTGGGGACTTGTCCCATCAACTCTACAGTTCTGACAGTTTAGAGGCTTTTCAGACTAGAGTATTTTTCGACAGATATTTTTGTTTTGGTACTGTTATACCGTATTCAGTTCTATTTACAGTGTTGAACCTTATGGCCAGTTTTTTCCTACTTTCCGCATATTTTTAGTATTATTATTTAGTTATTGCAGCAGGTATCATTCATGGGTTAGCTTATGGTCCTTCAAGATTATGAGCATCGTGTAGCATCCGGGGTACAGACTCGGGGTGTTACATATATACGGATATCAATATATCAACCCGCAAGACTCTATTAGACATTCTACTCTTACACTTGTGAGACCAATGAACCTGGTGCTATGATACCAATTTGTCACGACCCAGAAGTTAATATCATGATGGCACCTATCTCGACCCATCTTGGTAAGTAATCCAGAAACCCACAAAGCAAAAATAAATAAAATAATAAGTAATACAATACAAGGCTTTGAGAATGAAGTTGGGCCATATATATATACATATATATATGCACATCTCATATAAATCTGAAAAAGTGAAAATCATATACTCTATCCTTAAAAGTAAATAAATACGACTATGATAGTATGAGGTCTGTCATCACACCAGTTAGCCACCATATATCACACTTGAACTGGGTCTACATCGAAAGGGTACAAAAGTAGAAAGGAGTATGGTCCACTTGTACTCAATAGGTATGTAACACCCCGTATCATTCTTCACTTGATTTCACTCCTACTTTCATGTATAGGGAAATTAAAGCCTGAAAATTTTCTAAGTGTTGAGAGACTTAGGCATATGTTAAGCCTCCTAACTTCGATGGTTTTAAATTTGGTCTTCCCGACACCGAGACGTAGATTTTTGAGTCAATTCATATTTAGGGGTGTAAAGGGCATTTCTTGGGGGAGTTTTAGATTTTTTGAATGAGGATTAGTTCGTGTTTGGATCACAAAAATAGTGGGTCACCATGATTGTACCGTGTCGGGATGCCTATGGAGATGAACCCCTTGGCGCGTTGTGGTGATCCTCTAAAATGGTATTCTGTTACGAGTTTAAGGGGTTGAGGGGAAATTATGTCTTTTCCTATCAACTCTATTCATCTAATCTTGATTAATAACGTTATTAGGGCACAAAATTTCTCATCCCCTTCTAAATTACTCTAAAACAAACCCTTCCCTCTTCCCCAAAAATCAAGAATTCAATTCTTCTAAGTTCAAGCTTCTCAAGAAAGGTGTCAAGATTAGGGTTTCACACTTCAAACTAAGTACTTAATGTATGTGGGACTACCCTAAACTCCATGGGCATAGATTTAATTATTTTACCAAGATTAAAAATCCCTCATTATGTTCACAAAGAAGAGTTTTGATATTGTTTCGAAAATTATATGTCATGGAATTATTTTGATGAAAATATATGTTGTCCTGAACAATTTTTCATGGATTTGAACTATAACTATGTATATATATTTTCGTTTGTATTGTTAAGTTTTAATGAGAGCATTAATGACAAAACTCCCTCTCCCATTATGATATCTTTGAATGAGAGTATTGTGGGTTGTTTAAATGCACAAATTTTCTTAAAGGAAACAAGAGGGTGAATTCTTTTCTAATAATCATGGATTTGATATTGTTGTGATATGTTGAGAGGGTGATTTTGTATAGTAAACATTCGTTGTGTCAAATTTACAATTTCCATGGGTTTTGAGTAATTCAAATATGATATAGCCACCATATGATTGTACTAGTGAGCAGAGAGTATTTTGATGTAAACTCTAATGAAACTTTAAAGCATGACACTCTCTCACATGAAGTTTTAAAACTTGAGGTGGTCATTGACATGATGATAACTGAAAATGGCTACGATTTTGTTATGATGTAACATGAATAACTTGCAAGTCTGGGTAAGTGTTGAATGTTTTGAAAGTATGAAGCATGGTTTTAAAGAACTCAAAATTGGCCTTAAGAGATCTATATAGTTACCTAAATAAGGCATTTGAGTGTATAGGCTCATTGTTGGAAACCGTGGTTTACCGATACAGGTATAATCTTTAAAGGGGATAATTAGGACATCGTGTAAGAACCTGTCAGAGGGTGTACCAACTTATGAAAACTCCAATCCTTGTGGAAAACTTGGATTGGGGGCTTGGCCTCCAAGTCAATGATGGATTCCATGTAGCCCGTGGAATGAAAAATTATAGGGTGTACCGACTAGCTCAGAAGAAAAATAAAGAGTAAGTCAAGGTTGTCAGAATTGTTTTGAAGTTCACTAAAGTATGCCCATGTATTTTTTATTATATTATGTTTATTGATATTTTGAAATTCTCTCACCTACATTGTATAAAAACATGCTATTTTGGGTTGTTTCACATACCAGTACATTTGTCTTAACCCCCTATATTTCAGGATCTGATACTCAGTCTTGAGGTCCTGCTAAGCAGTAGGTCATTGTCAGACATTTGGAGTTGGTAAGCCTCCCTTATTTCAGAAGGCCTTCACTCATGTGATGTTTTTTTTAATTATTGTTAGTTCATAGTCCAACCGGGGGTCTTATCCCAGATTTAGATAGATGTTATTTTCAGTTTAGTAGAGATTTCACAGACTTGTGTTAGATGATTTTGAGTCTTTATGAACTTATGTTTGTATTGTTTTAGTTGAAATAATAAGATGACAATGTTTCCAATTTACTTCCATATTTTGATTAGTTTATGATTTATGCATATGGTTATAAGTTAAAGGAGCTCTCGGGCCTTCATGGTTCGAGATGCTCGTCGCGACCAGGGACTCAATTCGGGTCATGACAACCTTGGTATCAGAGCATGGTTTATGGTCCCAGGGTATCTGTAAAATCGCATTGGGTATAGTCCTTTTTATGGGTTTGTAGTACACCACACTTATAAGGGGGAAACTACTAGGCGCTTAGGAATGTCTCTATTTTATCCATGTCTTAGTTCGTGCTTTAGAGTCTGAATGTCCCCCTAACTCATGATTTCATATATTTCAGAGATTCATCATGCCTCCTCATAGATCAAATAAGCAGATCACTCTTGTTGATGATGTCCGCCCTACCTATGGGATGTGGACCCATAATAGAGCTTATACTCCAGAATTAGTTGCTACTCTGAAAGTTTCTCCAGTCCCGACTAGTCAACCTCGGTCTCCCTGGGCCGTTGCCAACCGTACTCAGCCTCCTCAAAGAGAAGTCTCAAATGCTGAGTTTCGACAGTCCATCCATATGATTTCTCAACTAGTGGTTTCTCAGTCCCGTTCATCTAAAAATGTGAGTTCGGTGCCTGGTTTATCTGAATCTACTTGGGTTGGTCAGTTCATGAAGCTGAACCCACCCACATTTACTAGTATAAAGATTGAAAAGGACCCCCAAGAGTTTATTGATGAGCTAGAGAATATTTTTAGAGTTATTATTACTAATGAGGTTGAAGGGGTTTAATTAGCAACCTATCAGTTAAAGGACATAGCTAACCAGTGGTACAATGAGTGGGAACATTTGAGGGGTGGAGATGTCGAACCTTCTGTGTGGGGTGACTTTGTAGAGGTTTCCCTAGATCATTTCTTTCCCCAAGAATTAAGGGAAGCAAAGGCCAAAGAATTTGTGAACCTAAAACAAAGAAAGATGAGCGTCAAAGAGTATACTTTGAAGTTCACCCACGTGTCCCGTTATACTCCAGAATTAGTGAAAAACATGAGAGCTCGAATGAAGAAGTTTGCATCTGGTCTCTCGGATGATCTGGTATTGGAATATAAAAGAGAAATGCTGAACACCGATATGGACTTCTCCATGCTATCGGTGAATATGCAACAGGTAGAAGCGAAGAAGAAGAGGCAGGCAGAGGTAAGAGAGAAAAAGAGGCAAAATATGAGAGCTGGATTTGTAGATTATCTTGCCAGTCAGCAGCAAGGTGAAAGTTCAGACCAAAGGTGGTCCAGTAAGAAATTTTGGAGCAATGCTCAGTTTTATGAAAGCACACCTGCACCCAGTTCTTCGAGTGAGCAGCGATTCCAGTTGGGAGATAGGCCTAGATATCAGGGTACTCAATCTAATAGGAGTGTGACTCAGCCTTTTAGGTCACACCCTCGCTGTGGAAATTGTGGAAAGAATCACTCAGGGAGGTGTTTGTTTAGTGGTAAAGTGTGTTATGCGTATGGTTGGCCTGGCCATTTTTAGAAGGACTGCACCTCAACTAGAGGGGATGTTGGAGGTGTGAAGTCTTAGGAAATTTCCATATCCCCTCCACCTAAAGGTATCATTTCTACTACTGGAGGTGGTCGCAATAGGTTATATGTTTTATCTAACCGTAATGATTCAGAGACTTCACCAGATATTGTTACGGGTATGTTACATATTTTCTCCCATGATGTATATGTGCTACTTGATCCCGGGTCTACTTTGTCTTATGTTACCCCTTATGTGGTAGTTAGTTTTGGTTTTGAACCTGAAAACATTTTGAAACCCTTTTCTATTTTCTCTCCTGTTGGTGAATCTATTATGGCTAGGAGAGTTTATAAAAATTATGTGGTATCTATTTTCCATTGTGATACTGTGGCTGATCTTGTAGAGTTGGACATGATTCATTTTGATGCTATTATGGGAATGGATTGGCTCCATTCATACTATGCTATCTTAGATTGTAGAACCAGGAAGGTCACCTTTTCTTTTCCTAATGAGTCAGTGATAGAGTGAGAGGGATATTCTCTTTCCCCTAGTGGGAAATTCATATCTTATCTTAGAGCATGTAAGCTCATAACAAAGGGTTGTTTGTACCATCTTATTTGGGTTAAAGATTTTAGCACTGAAAGTCCTTCCCTCCATTCTGTTCCCGATCTTTCTTGATGACCTCCATAGGATACCACCAGATAGGGAGATAGAATTTGGTATTGACCCTGGGGTGCTCCTGTACTCTTCTTGCATAAGAAATATGGCTCCCTTCGTATGTGTATAGATTACCATCAGCTGAACAAAGTTACAGTCAAGAATAAATACCCTCTTCCCAGAATCGATGATCTTTTTGACCAACTTTAGGGTTCCAAATATTTCTCTAAAATAAACCTCCGCTCGAGGTATCATCATTGAAGGTTAGGGAGGATGATATTCTCAAAACAACTTTCTGAACCCGCTGCGGTCACATGAACTCTTGGTTGTGTCCTTCGAACTTACTAGTGCCCCCGCAGCCTTCATGGACCTAATAATTAGGGTGTTCCATCATTTTATAGATCTATTCATCATAGTCTTTATTCAAGACATATTGGTTTATTATAAGAATGAGGAGGATCATGCAAATCACCTCCGAATCATCCTTCAGACCCTTAGAGATCATAAGTTGTATGCAAAATTTTCCAAGTGTGAATTCTGGCTTAGTGCCATTTCTTTTTTGGGGCATATTTTTTCTAGTGAGGGAATTAAAGTTGACCTCCAAAAGGTTAAGGCCATGTGGAAATGGCCTAGACCCACGGCTCTAACCTATATTTGGAGCTTCTTGGGTTTGGTAGGGTATTACAGAAGATTTATAGAGAGTTTTTCCTCCATAGGTGCTCCACTTACTATATTGATTTAGAAAAAGATAAAATTCTTGTGGTCTGACTCTTGTGAGAATAACTTTGAGAAATTGAAAGAAAAATCGACTATTGTACCAGTTTTGACTCTTTCTAAGCATACAAAGGGCTTTGTTGTGTATTGTGATGCATCCCGGATGGGACTTGGGTGTGTACTTATGCAACATAGTACGGTGGTAGCCTATACCTCTATAAAGTTAATGGTTCACAAAAAGAACTACCCCACCCACGACTTGGAGTTAACGACGGTAGTGTTCGCACTAACGATTTGGCGTCATTATCTTTAAGGGTTGCATGTTGAGATATTTACAGATAACAAAAGTTTGCAGTATATTTTCACACAGAAAGAACTAAATCTCAGACAGAGGTGATGGCTGGAGTTATTGAAGGATTATGATATGAGCCTGCATTATCATCCGAGCAAGGCCAATATGGTGGCCGACGCCCTTAACAGGTTGTCAATGGGCAGTTTTCTTATGTGGAGGAAGGAAAGAGAAATATAGTGAATTATATTCATCGGCTTGCAAATTTGGGAGTTCGACTCTTGTATTTTGAAGATGGAGGAGTATTCATTCATGAGGTAGCTAAATTATCCTTATGTACTAAAGTTAAGGAAAAACAAATCAGAGATCCCATTTTGATGTAGATCAAGAAAGATGTTGGTCAACAAAAGGTGTTGGCTTTTGAAATTAGAGGTAATGGGATTTTCAGGTACCAAGGTAGGCTATGTGTGCTGGATGTGGATGGGTTGCGAGACAAAATTCTCGATGAAGCTCAGACTTCCAGGTATGTTGTTTACCCCTGTTCTACTAAAATGTATAATGACCTTAAGGCGATGTTGCTAATTTTGTTTCTATGTATTTGAATTATCAACAAGTAAAGGTAGAACATTTGAGACCAAGCGGCATTTCCCAAGAGATAGCTCTACCCATGTGCAAATGAGAGATGATCAATATTGACTTCATTACAGGGCTTCCAAAATCTCAAAACCAATATGACTCCTTTTGGGTGATTGTGGACAGGATGACTAAGTCTCTCTATTTTTTTCCTGTGCAGAAAAATTATTTGGGAGATCACTATGCTAACCTGTACGTTGAAGAAATAGTTTGGTTGCATGTGGCTCCCGTGTCTATTATATCCGATTGAGGTACACAGTTTTCTTCTCAATTTTGGAGGTCTTTTCAGTGGGGTTTAGTTACCTAAGTAAACCTTAGTACTGTTTTCCAACCTCATACAGATGGACAAGCAGAATGTACCATTTAGACCTTGGAAGATATGTTGAGGGCCTGCGAGATTGACTTTAAGGGTAGTTTGGTGGACCATTTGTCGTTGATAGAATTATCCTACCAAATAGCTATCATTCCTGCATTCAAATGGCTTCTTTTGTAGCCCTTTGTGAGAGGAGATATAGGTCTCTGATTGGGTGGTATGAAGTGGGTAAACCTAGTTGTTTGGGCCTGACCTTGTTCATTAGGTGATGAAGAAAGTGAAAATCATTAGAAAGCGACTTAAGATAGCTCAGAGCCACCAAAAGTCCTATGCCAATGTTAGAAGAATGGAGTTGGAATTTGAGGTTGACGATTGGGTATTTCTAAAAGTCTCCCTTATGAAGGAGGTCATGCAATTTCGAAAGAACGGGAAACTTAGCCCTCGTTACATAGGCCCATACCAGATTACAAGAAGGATTGGTGGAGTTACTTATGAATTATATTTGTCTGCGGGTATGGCTTCTGTACATCCTGTATTTCATGTATCGATGTTGAAGAAATGTATTGGAGAGAATTCTCTTGTGTTGCATGTGGAAGAAATCAATGTAAAGGACTCATTTTCATACAAAGAAGAACCTATTTCCATTTTAGATCATCAAGTTTGAAAGTTGAGGAGTAAAGAGATAATTTCGGTTAAGGTGTAGTGGAAGAATCAAAAAGCTGAAAAAGCTACTTGGGAATCGGAAGATGACATGCGTACGAGTTACCTGACTCTCTTTGAAACCGTGGATGATGTTATGGAAGGTACAAATCTTATACTACTCTTTTCTTTCATTGTAGTGCTTGAAATCGTGCTTGCTGTGTCCGAGTCATCATTCAGGGACGGATGATCCCAAGGGGGGATAATGTAACACCCCGTATAATTCTTTACTTGATTTCACTCCTAGTTGCATGTATAGGGAAATTAAATCCTGAAAATTTTCTAAGTGTTCAGAGACTTAGGCATATGTTGAGCTTTCTAACTTTGAAGGTTTTAAATTTGGTCTTTCTGACCCCGAGAAATAGATTTTTGAGTCAATTCATGTTTAGGGGTATAAATATCATGTCTCAGGGGAGTTTCGAATTTTTCAAACGAGGATTTGGCCGTGTTTGGATCACAAAAATAGTGGGTCACCGCGATTGCACCGTGTCGCGGTGCCTATAGCGATGAACCCCTTATCGCGTCGTGATGGTCCTCCAAAATGGGATTTTATTACGAGTTTAAAGTCCTGAGGGGTAATTATGTATTTTTCTCTTAATTCTATTCGACTAATCTCGATTAATAACATTATTAGGGAACGAAATTTCTCATTCCCTTCCAAATTACTCTCAAACAAACCCTTCCCTCTCCCCCAAAGATCAAGAATTCAATTCTCCTAAGTTCAAGATTCTCAAGAAAGGTGTCAAGATTGGGGTTTCACTCTTCAAACTAAGGACTTAAGATATGTGGGACTACCCTACACTCCATGGGCATTGATTTTATTATTTTACCATGATTAAAAATATCTCATTATGTCCACCAAAAAGAGTTTTGATATTGTTTTGAAAAGTATGTGTCATGGAATTGTTTTGCTAAAAATATATGTTGTCCTGAACTATTTTTCATGTATTTGAACTATAACTATGTGTATATGTTTTCATTTGTATTGTTAAGTTTGAATGAGAGCATGAATGACAAAACTCCCTCTCCCATTATGATATCTTTGAATGAGAGTGTTGTGGGTTGTTTAAATGCAAAAATTTTCTTAAAGGAAACAAGAGGGTAAATTCTCTTCTAATGATCATGGATTTGATATTGTTGTGATATTTTGAGAGAGTGTTTTTTTATGGTAAACATTTATTGTGTCTAATTTACAATTTCTATGGGTTTTGAGTAATGCAAATATGATATGGCCACTTTATGATTGTACTAGTGAGTGGAGAATGTTTTGATATAAACTCTAATGAAACTTTAAAGCATGACTCTCTCTCACATGAAGTTTAAAAACTTTGGGTGGTCATTAACATGATGATAAATGAAAAGGGCTACAGATATGTTTTAATGTAACATTAATGACTTGTAAGTCTGGGTATGATGATACCCGGTGATGACGTGCCCTTAGCAGAATAAGTGTTGAATGTTTCGAAAGTATGAAGCATGGTTTTAAAGTACTAAAAATTGGGCTTAAGAGAGCTAGCTGGTTACCCGAAGAAAGCATTTTAGTGTAAGGTGTCATTGCTGGAAATTGTGGTTTGCCAATACGAGTATTATCTTGAAAGAGGATAAATAGGACATCATGTAAGGGTGATGCCATGGTATACCTGTAAGGGGGCGTACCAACTTATGAAAACTCCAATATTTTGGCACACTTAGATTGGGACTTGGCCGTCGAGTCAATGGAAGATTCCACATAGCCTGTGGAATTACGAATTGTAGGATGTACTGACTAGCTCAGAAGGAAAATAAAGAGTGATTCAAGGTTGTCAGAATTGTTTCGAAGTTCACTAAAGTATGCCCATGTCTTTTTACTTATATTATGTTCATTGTTATTTTGAAATACTCTCACCTACATTGTATAAAAACATGCTATTTTGGCTTGTTTCACATACCAGTACATTTGTATTGACCCCCTATATTTTAGGATCTGAGGCTTAGTCCCGGGGTCCCGCTAAGCAGTAAGTCATTGTCATACGTTTGGAGTTGGTGAGCCTCCCTTATTTCAGAAGGCCTTGTCTCATGTGATATTTTGTTTTATTATTTTTAGTTCATGGTCCGACCTGGGGCCTTGTCCCGGATTTAGATAGTTGTTATTTTTATTTTAGTAAAGATTTTGCATACTTGTGTTAGATGGTTTTGGATCTCTATGAACTTATCTCTGTATTGTTTTAGTTGAAATAATAAGATAACCATGTTTCAAATTTACTTCCACATTTTGATTAGTTGATGAATTATGCATATGGTTACAAGTTAAAGGAGCTCTCGGGCATTCATGGTTCGGGATGCTCGTCGCGACCAGTGCCACGTTTCAGGTCGTGACAAGGTATTTTAGACCGATTGAACAAAGTAGAAACTAAACAAGTAAAAAAATAATATGAGTATGCTTCCATAGGCATACAGGAAAGCTCCCAAATGTTAGCTCACACCATCTCCACTAACAGTTCTATAACATGACACCTATAAGGTAACAGTTACATACGAAAGTATAAAAAAGCATGTACATGGTAATAAACACAAAAGAAGAGGTGAAAATAATGTAAATGTAATGGTTGTCGTAAAATGATGATATTAAGCCATCGCAACACTTTTCTTATACACCTTCCAAGCCTCAGCGCTTCAAGATTAGACAATTGGGGGCTTCGCAACATGTATACTTCCTCAAATCTCAATCTCATACCTCAATAAACCTTGTTGTCTAATGATTATAATCTAGGGTTCATAAAGTGTATCATTTTCTTTCAAAATCAGCATTTCTCAATAATACTAATATCACATGAATATCTATGTATGAAATGAGGATGAAATGCTCATAATAAATCAGTCTGAAGATGATAATCAATTCAATATAGGTATAAAAAAGTTCATAATCAACTCAATACATCAATAATTCAAGATTTAATCCCTCGCCCAACACCACTAGAATAAAAATTTATATTAGATGTTAATAGTACCATTTCAAATCCCTAATTAGGGTTTCACCATAATTATAGAGGAAAATAACGCTCAAATATGGGCTATAATATCCATTCAAGCCCCTTCACGAGCATCACAATAATAAGAATAGCATTTAGTGCACAAACAAGGCTTATATTATCAAATAAAGCCCCCCACATAGGCACCAAACTAAATATAATCGCTTAAGTCAATGGAAATATGACTGTACGCCTCCACTAGGGAAACATAAGAATAAAAATAAAAATAATAATGATAATAATAATAAAAATAATAATAATAATAATAAGAAGAAGAAGAAGAAGAACCTTGAAAATACAATTCCCGCATCAAATTCCCCAACCCATAACAATTTTTACCAGAATAGTTAACTATCTAGCCTAGTTTGAAGAAAGTTAAGTCATAACCTATCTTGCAACAACAACAAACCCAGTGTATTCCCACATAATGGGGTATGGGGAGGGTAAGATGTACGCAGTCCATACCACTAGCTCCGAAGAAGTAGAAAGGTTATTTTCATTAGACCCCCGACTCAAGACAAGGAATAATAATCAAATCCCTAATATAGCATGGAACAAGATGTCATAACATAAATACGACATCCAAAAGTAATAGTAACCAAAGAAAACTAAACAAAATCATAATAGAGCATGAAACAAGGTGTCTTAGTAAGAATAATACACCCACCAAGTAATACCATACACTAGCGACCCAAACTGACACTAGCCTTCTATCCTAATTTGCGTCCTCCAGATCTTCCTATCTAGGGTCATGTCCTTAGTAAGCTGTAACTGCTCCATGTCTCGCCTAATCACCTCTTTCCAGTACTTCTTTGGCCTACCCCTACCCCACCTAAAACCATCCAAAGCTAGCCTCTCACACCTACGAACTGGGGCATCCGTACCCCTCCTCATCACGTGTCCGAACCATCTCAGTCGGACTTCCCGCATCTTGTCCTCCACTAAAGTCACTTCAACCTTCTTCCGGATAGTCTCATTCTGAACTTTATCACCCCTAGTTAGACAATACATCTAACGCAACATCTGCATTTATGCCACCTTTATTTTTTTAATGTGGGAGTTCTTGACTGGCCAACACTCTGCTCCATACAACATGGTCGGACGGACCGCCACCCTGTAGAATTTGCTTTTAAGATTAGGAGGAACTTTCTTGCCACACAACACCCTCGATGCGATCTTCCACTTCATCCATCCTGCCCCAATATGGTGTGATACATCCTCATCAATCTCACTGTTCCCATGAATCATGGACCCGAGATACTTGAAACTATCCCTCTTACACACCACCTATGAATCCAACCTTACTACCACCTCGTTCTCCTGCCTCACATCATTAAACTTGCATTCTAAATATTTTGTCTTGCTCCCACTCAACCTGAACCCTTTGGACTCAAGAATCTATCTCCACACCTCTAATTTATCATTCACACCCTCTCACATCTCATCAATCAAAACTACATCATCTACAAAAATAATACACCAAGGAACCTCTCCTTGGATACTCCGTGTCAACACATCCATCACCAAAACAAACAAAAATAGGCTAAGAGAAGATCCCTGATGCAAACCAGTCAAGGCAGGGAAATGCTCTGAATCTCTTCCCGCCATCCTCACTTGTGTCTTATCTCCATCATACATGTCCTTGATTGCTCTTCTATACACCACCGAAACCCCACTAACCTCCAAGCATCTCTAAAGAATCTCCCTAGGGACTTTGTCATACACCTTCTCCAAGTCAATAAACACCATGTGCAGTTCCTTCTTTCTTTCCCTATACTGTTCCACCAGCCTCCGCACCAGGTGAATTTCCTTCACTGTCGAGCGTCTTGGCATAAATCCAAACTGGTTCTCCAAAATAGACACTATCCTTCTCAACCTCACCTCGACCAATCTCTCCCAAATCTTTATAGTGTGACTCAATAACTTAATACCCTTAAAGTTATTGCAACTCTGAATGTCACCCTTGTTCTTATATAGAGGGATTATAGTGCTTCATCTCCAAGCCTCGGGCATTTTTTCCATCTTGAAAATGCTGTTAAATAATCCAGTCAACTACCTTAACCCAGCCTCACTAGAAAACTTCCAAAGATCCACAGAAATCTCATCTGGCCTCATCGCCCTACCCCTTCTCATCCTACGAATAGCCTCTCTAACCTCATCCACCTTAAAATGTCTACAATAACTAAAATCCCGACACTCCTCTGAGTGCTCCAGCTACCTAACACAATAGCTCTATCCCCTTCACCATTCAAGAGCCTATGGAAATATGACTACCATCTTTTCTTAACGTGAATGTCCTCCACCAACACTCTACCATCCTCCCCCTTAATGCACTTCACCTCATCGAGGTCACGGCCTTTCCTCTCCATATCCATAGCGAGTCTAAACAACCTCTTTTCCCTTTTTTCTTCTCCAACCCCGCATACAAGCTCTCAAATATTGTCGTCTTAGCTTCCGTAACTGCTAACTTAGCCTTCTTCCTAGCTAACTTGTACTTTTTTCCTGTTTACCCGTTTCTCTTCTTCATCATTACTCTCAACCAACTTAGTATACGCCCATTTCTTAGTCTCTAATTTCTTCTTAACTCCTTTATTCCACCATCAATTCCCCCGATGATGCCCGGCCCGGCCCCTGGAAACACCTAACACCTCACTAGCATTCACCCTGATGGACCTAGCCACCCTATCCCACATACTATCTACGTCTCCCTATACTCGTGCCCCCTTATTCCCGCTACCTTCTCCCCTATCTCCCGCGAATTCACCAGCGTCAAGCTGCCCTACTTAATTCTAGGTCGACCCTCCTCACCCCTTCTCTTCTTATCCTTCTTTATACCCAAGTCCATCACCAAGAGCCTATGCTGGGTCAAAATATTCTCACTCGGGATGACCTTACAGTCCTTACACAATACCCTATCATCTTTCCTAAGCAGCAAAAAGTCAATTTGGGTTTTGGCTATCACTCTTCGAAAGGTGATCAGGTGATCGTCCTTCTTTGGAAAGCTCGAATTCACCACCACCAACCCAAAGGACCTCGCAAAATACAATAGAGAAGATCCCTCTTCATTTCTCTCCCCAATACCAAAACCACCATGCACATCGCCAAAGCCTTCTAGTAATGCCCCGATGTGCCTATTGAAATCACCTGCTACAATAATTTTCTACGAGCTAGGCACACCTCTCACTACCTCATCCAAAGCCTCCTAAAACCGCATCTTCTCTTCCCCATCCAAGCCCACCTATGGCGTATAGACACTACACACGTTTAGGGTAAATCCCCCAATGACCAACTTTATAGTCATCAACCTATCGCTGATCCTCTTAACCTCCACTACCTGACCTCTAAGCTCTTCATCTACTAAGATGCCAACTACATTCCTATGCCTCTCGCTCCCAGAGTACCAATGCTTGTAACCATCCACATCCCTAGCCTTAGACCCTACCCAACCCTTAGCCTACCAAATCTAGCATCACGTCTTTCTCTACCTCCCTCAACGCCAAACCTTCCCCCTCCTCCCATATCCCTAGCCTTAGACCCAACCCTCAGCCTACCAAATCAAGCATCACGTCTTTCTCTACCTCTCTCAACGCCAAACCTTCCCCCTCCTCCCATACCCGTCCTTCTCTCTTTCCCCACCCCCACAACAGCCCCCGCCCCGACCCTCTCGGACATGACCCTATCAACCCATCAACTCCCACAACCACTACTCCAAGAAAAATAATAAATAATTGTAATAAAGCGACAACAGGAAATACAAGGCACACGCCAAGTAGGAGAAATAATCAAGAAAAATAAGTCACTCCCACAACATAAAAATAAGTCCAGAGATGGAATAATCAGGAAAAAGTGGATATCAAAGTTTAGAAATCACCGAGTTAGTAAACTGATATAGAAAATTCTCGCCGAAGCAGGAAAATATAGCACAGTAATGGCCTAGCACCAAGGGAAGCAACACAAATAATAAAAAGTGGTGCAAGTCACCAATATACAACAACAGACATTCCCAACCAATTAAACGCAATTCAAGATACAAGAGATACTATGAGAATTAATATGAAAGGAGGAAATAGAAAAGGTTTGAAGTCACCGGGTTATGCTTGTAGTCCAAGTCCTCTTTTCTAGAGTGGTATGTTGGATGTTGGATCCCAGCAAACTGATACAGAAACTGGTCGCCAGAATATTATATCCGGAGCTTCATCGGAGTGTCACCAAAATCAGATCTGGTACTGTCGGACACGGATCTGGTCAGAACCAGCAGAACCTTCAGATGGACCCACTGGAATTGGTCTCCTATGACCAGAGCTGTACACTTTCTCTGTCACCAGAGTTGAGTCGACGATGACCTTAACCTTCCAGTAAAAACAGTGTGTGGTTCAAATGATGGAGAGAGATAGGGAAAGAGAGAGAGAAGAGGATAGAGAGAACTGGGGAGAGCGAACGAGGGAGATAAAAAATCCTTACTTATTTATGGAGATCCTATGCCGTCGCCGGCGTTGTCCAGTCAAGGGTCAGTGAAACGTAAGGTTAGGTTCAAGTCATAACCTATCTTAAAGTATCAAATCCTTTCTTAGACCCTTCAATAAGGATCCTCCCTTCACGAGCAGTCTTGGAACAATCTAAAACTACCAAAAACATAATCTATGCTTTAAAGGGGAACTAACAATACCCGTATCAACTATATTTATATCGGGTCAAAAAATAGTTTAAAAATTAATTCAAAATCAAAATAGTAATTTTGGAATTTTAATTTTTAACATGATTCTCATATCAAGAGGAGTATAAATATGAAATCCAAGTGAAAATGAGGTAAAATTGACCTTCAAAATAAAGTAATCCCACTTTAAAGCTTATCGAGTTAAAACCACAAAAATCCAATTTGAAATCAACTTTTTACTGTTAAATTGAAGTGGTAATCAATGGGAAAAATTCAAATGTGATATTGGAATTTACCCACACAATTTTGATGAAAATCATTATTAAAACCATCACCACCCTAGGTCATTAAGGTGAAATTGGAAAAAATCACAAAATTGGAGAAATTCCTCTATTTTGATGAATAGTGTATCACAATTTTGATCCCCACCATACAAACATAAGGTACAACATTGATAGGATTTAATTAGGTCTTCATGAGTGCACTATTAATACTCATAATTGTGATGAGTCAACTCAACCCGGTTCATCTATCGCGACCAGAAACTGCCCTCAAGTTGTAACATGGTGGTTAGAGTTACCAGTGACACCAAGCTAACCCATGGTCTGGTACCTGCTGTGAGCACTGAAGATAATAACTTATTATAATATGTGGAAACTAAACTGGGAAGACTAATAAGATATAATATGGGAACAATACTCAATTTATCTGAACATCTGGTAAAACTGAAATCAAATCTGACTATTTGAAAGCCTTTAACATAAGAAGTTGATGGGACAAACTCTCAACTAACTTCAACTAATTATAATGAAAAGCACTAAAAATAACTTTGAATAACTCATCCTTCGAGGATGAGGATTCACCACAATTGCTACTGAGTGGCACACAAATTTTCTAAGTATGATTTGGAAACTGAGCGTCCGAACCTATGTTATAAGACAACATAGTGCAAAAGTAAGTATGAGATTAGTACTTTGAATGTCCTAGTATGTGAGATAAAGACTACCTGATATAAGTATATACCAAGCATAAATGCTTAAACATGATTACCGAATGCAAGACCAAGAATAAATATGTACTGAAATAATCTGAATAACTGACATATATAGACACTTGGTCATGCAAACCTAAATTAATATAATCTGAATACTGAACTGAGACTATGAGAGATATCATATAACCGATATTCCCCAATCTGAGCTAATCGAGGTTCAACCTATAACCCTAGTTAAAAAGGTATCAGTACCTTACAAAGGGTACTAACAATGGTTGTGTGGATCCACTAACATGATGTGCTAAAGGAATAGGGTGTCAGACCTCTACTGGTGGGTGACCCATAAGAGAGTGACAGTTATCAACTAGCGGGTTACCTCTCAAAACCTATACTGGATACATAGTTCTGGAACTAGAGACTTTTACTAAAGGCTTCAATCCTCTACTAGTGGGTGAGCCTTCATCCCTAGGTTCACTCTGTGCTAAGTCCTACTCCTAACTGAATTGACACTAATACTAATGAAAGGCTTAACATGACTGATACTTACATATGCTCAACATAAAAATATGATCTGAATGTCTTGTAACCTGACATCTGTGAAGTATGAATACTAGGTATCGAGTGTTCATAACCCACCAAAAATATCTAATACAGACTGATCTTTTGAAAATATTAAACAATTCATGGTATGAGAAAAATCATGATTTACATCAAATATCTCAATAGTTAAGCATGATGTAGACATTTTCATTATCAAACATATGAAAACATAATTATCATGAAGGAATATATTTTCATGGAGGAAATTGAGAGTTTAACTGAATAAATTATGTAATTCATACTTCTCAGCGAACCCTATACAAAAAGGGAATTAAACTTAAAGAAATTTGAAAAACTTTGGGACTCAGTGGGTGAAAGAAGCCCATTGATGAATATCTACGTACCTAAAGTAGAAGCCTTGAAGAAATCTTCTTGAGAATTGGACTTTCTTGAAAAACCCTTGTTTTCTCTTAAGAGAGAAAGAAATCGCCTCTTTGATTCCTTTTGGGTGAAATAAATAATTAGGTTATGATTTAGGGCTTTGGGGTCTTTTATACAACTCCTTGTGAAGCCAAAACAAGGTGGGTTCGTCTTTTAAGGTAGTGGTAAAAGACATAAAAGCCCATGTATAAACATATTGGAAAATATGTTCCCAGTTGTTACGACTTACCTCAAGACTCATTACTACTATTTACGAGTCGTGGTCTGATTCATAACCTGGGATCTTAGGATTTTGGATACATTCTATTATGACTACGACTTTCCACTTAACAACTCATTAGGAATAACTATTAGTCATTAGGTGAAGTTGTAGTCTGAGGCTTGATTCTTGGATCTTTTACTGGTCAGGCTACGGGTCTACACAATGACTCATAAGGTTTGACTACGAGTCATGTGTTGTACACGTAACCACTGGAAGGGATTCTTGGTTACATACTATTGTGACTACGACTCACTCGTGACAATGCGTAATGTGTGGTTATGACTCATTTCCTGAGTCATATTCATAGCAGTGTATCAGGTCCTTAGGGGAAAATTTTCACAATCTTTACCATGGCATTGGATTAACGCGAGACTTGAAATATTGGAAAGCTAACTTTGGGGCCTATCTTTTAAGAGGTTTAGAGCTTGAAAAATTTAGGGTATTGAAATATCTCCCCCTTGGGATCATTCATACTCTAATGAAACTAATAGAGATGGGAAACTAAGAAGACTAAGATTATGCACAAAACATTTAGAACCTGAAGCATGACTAAATATTTGAAACATCTTGGGTTTCGACCCTTAGAAAATTTCTCAATTTTTGGCTTATGAACATCATATGACTTGGGGTACTTCTCATATAATGTGGTATGGTTTGGTTGGTCTTAGTCGTATCTTAAAATAGAGGCTGGTTGGTTTCTATCCAAGGTACAGTTGGATTATACTAGTCATATGTTAGGGTACTAGTGGTAAGATGCCAATCGTATATTCCCCTAAGTTAAGCCTAGGTGATTCAATTCTGCCTAGGGTAAAGTTTCATGGTACTATTCATATGGTTGGGTACGGTTTGTCTTGGGTGTTCATATGTTGGATAGTGTTTGGTTTCAAGGGGAGTCCTAAGGTATGAGATAAGGGTACCACTTGTACCCTAAGGTACAATTGGGGTGGGGTGGCCATACCATCCTGCGGGAATTTTAAGCAGTTTAAGTTGGGGGTAATCTGGACATTTCCCCCTTAACCTCTTAAGGCCCCATGACTTATAACACTATTGGGACATCATTTAACCTATTTGCAATCACTCAAACTCTTTTAAAACTCTCTTTAATTCTCTTAAGACTCTTAGCTAAAGAAAGGCTAGGGTTTCATTAATAGAATAAATTAGGGGCTTACAAAGATGATTTCTCTCTATCATCTTCGTAATCTAATGTATTTACTCCTCCCTCATTGTTAATTCCAACTAAAGGCATATTTTATGAATTGTTTTCATGACATAAATGTTTTATGGTTTAGGGTTTTCAAATACATGTTTGGTTTTTTGGTTATAATGGTTGGCTATGGTTTTCCATGTCTTTTACTTGTGGTTTACATACTATTATGGTGGTTTGAAGATTTGGTTGCATAGGAATGGTTAATTATTACATGGTTTTGGCTTTTGAAATACTATGCCCCCAACTTGTTTGATAAAATGCCTATGAGAATGTTTTTGGTTAAATTGTTGAACTTTCGTTGAACTATGTATAGTATAACTAGGTAATGGAACCCTAAATGGTTAAAATGGTTTGAAATGGTTAAATGATAAGGCCTTAGTAGTTATGGTTGGTCTAGTTGAAAGCCTTGTGGGGTACAAGGAAATCCCCCAAGCAAAATTGATAATAAACATCTTGTGGGCTACATGGTATTCCACCTAGTCAACTTAATAATGTAATCTATGGGTACATAGGAATCCCTTCTTCTTAAAAAGGATGGCTAAGGACATTTCTTGCAAGCTATAGTCGGTATGATGACACCACTACTTATAGACTTGTTAATAATAAATAGAATGGTGGTTTGGTTATATGGTAATGGTTTTAATTTGGAAATAATGGCAGGGTGCAATAGCTAACCGTGAAGGTATGAGTCCAATAGATAGATATTGGAAACTTATATTTGCCGACATGAGGATTGGTCATGGAGACCATATATGTGTGTGACTGGGTACATGGGAATCCCCTAAGTACACTTGTACATATGTGTCATGGAGATTGAAGGGTACTCGGGAATCCCCTACTCCTATGGTATCTCCGTTTCATGTGGTAACACGTATCGGGGACCATTCAGGGGGTTCCCTTTCCCAGCATGGTTATATATATGTATGTATGGTTCTGAATGCATATGGTTGGTTTACTAGGTTTTAAATATTGGCATTATTTTATCCTTATCCTAAGTGCATACTAGCGTTTACCCACTAACTCATCTTTGGGCGGTTGTATCCCCACGCGATGCAGGAACCAACCATTCTACTCTTTCTGATCATTGATTGAATTTGGGATCAACACGATTGGATTGAAGTGGTGATCTTCCATATTTCAGAATGCTCTATTTCATGTCATGGATGACTTTACTTATTTTGGTCATCTTATAGACTATGGTTTTGGCTATGGTTGGAGGCATGTCCCAACCGAATATTATTTTGGTTAGAGGCCTTGTGGGACTACTATGGGTTGGTATAGGTAGGGTCAGTAGTGGTTTAATCTGGCATTGGTATTAGTATTATGGGTGATGTAGTTTGACTGTATTTATGATTGTTTCATCCTATCAGGTTATGGACTCATACTTGGTTATTATTTTAGTTTTGGTATGGTTATTGGTTCAGTATTTGATAGTTGGACTTGATTGGGTTGGTCAAGATTATGTACCTATCCCAGAGTCTAGAATTATACAAAATTTTATCCTGTTATACGTTTGGAATTTATCTGACTCAGGGTATATATTTGGAGGTAGGGTGATGGGGGTGGTCCTCGATCCTGGTTGGACTTGGGTTGCCCATTTTGATATGGTCTTAGTTTGGGCCATTCCAAGTTGGTATCAGAGCTTTAGGTTCATGGTCAATTGGGAGTCCATGAAGCCGTGTCGAGTAGAGTGTCTTCTAAGGGCGTGTAGCGCGCCACACTCATAAGAGAAAGGCTATAAGGAATTTTGTAATATTTCTTTCTTTGTGTTCTATTTTCAAGCTCGGAGTCTGAGTCCTAGAATCTTCTTTAATTCCTATTTGTTTGCCTTTCTAATCATGCCTCGATGATATAAAGTTCACAGAAGCTCCTTTTTCCCAACTTGGGACAATATTAATGGGACGCGCTCTACTCATAGGATTCATACTCGGTCTAGAGGTCCAGTCCCTAATTTCTCAGAAGTTCCACTGGTTCCTTGTAGTCCTCCTCAGGATCCTCAGGCAGATGTGATGAATGCAGAGTTTTATCAGTCGATCCATGTTATTGCTTAGTTAGGTATCTTCTCAGGTTGAGCATGATGCATCTGGTATTGCATCTTCTAAGGCCAAAAGGGTTGGAAAGTTTATGAGGTTGAGTCCCCTAACTTTTACTGGTGCTTAGGTGGAAAAGAATTCTCAGGGTTTTCTGGATGAGATAGAAAAGAGAAAACTAGGTTTAGAAAGTTCTTAGGATTGTCTCATTTGTTAACCCTTTTAAGCAATACTGCATTACTGATCAAGGACATGGATATCTCTAGGTTGGTTGTTCATATGCAACAGGTGGATGAAGAAAATAGAAAACAGGTTTAGGTAGGTAAAAAGAAGGGTAAGAAGTTTAGATTCCCTAAGTAGGGTGGCGGTTAACAACAAAGTGGTTGGGAAGGTGGTACGTAGCCAAGAAGTAGTAGGGGAGTTTTGGTTCTTTCTCCACAGCTAGTGCTCCCTACCTAAAGTAGTCAGGAAACAGGCGTCAGAAGGGTAGCGATAACTTTACGGAATAGGATGCCCAATCTCAGGCTAGTGGGGTTCAGTCGGCTTCATCATCTCCTCCTTAAAGGTTCTATGGTCGGTTTCATTGGTGCTTCTGTGATAAAGGAAGGGATAGGTGCTTCAAATATTTTCAGCCAAGCCATATACTTAGAAATTTTCCAATTGGTAAGGTTGCTTCGGGAGCGAACAAGGTTCCGGTTACCTCTTCATCTTCTTCTACACCCAGGAGTGCTTCTTCTTTATCTATTCTGCTTCTGGTATCAGCACAGGACGAAATCAATTATATGCTTTTGCATCCTGATAGGAGTCTGAGGCATCGCCTAATGTCGTGACTGGTATGTTAAAACTCTTTTCTCATGACGTATATTATTTACTTGATATGGGGTCCACTCTTTCTTATGTGAGCCTATTTGTGGCTGTGTATTTTGGTTTTGATCCAGAGGATATTTCAGATCCTTTTTCTATTTCTACCCCGGTAGGTGATTTTGTGCTTGTTAAAAAAGACTATAAGAGGTGTGTGGTATCTGTTGGTAGTAAGGAGACTTTGGTGCAGTTGTTTGAATTAGAAATGGTGGATTTTCATATTATTCTGGGGATGGATTGGTTACACTCATGCTATGCATACTTAGATTATTGGACCTATAAGGTTGTCTTTGAATTCCCTAGTGAACAAGTTATTGAATGGGAGGGTGGTTCCCTAGTGATCTTAGGTGGATTTATGCACCTCAGTGTTGTTATTCGAGCTTATTTAGCCTTGTTTTGAGGACAACTTGTGTTCTTAATGTGTTAATGATGAAATAATTGAGCATCTAAGTGTTTAAGTATTTTCTTACAATGCTTAAGGTGTTTCCCAAACAAGTTTGTACTTAATTTGGTCACTTAGAGTTCAAATGAGAAAACTAGTGTTACTAGCTTGAGCTAGGTGTTTGTCTAGTTGATCTCTATAGATTCTAACAAGTGTAATCAGTTACTAAGGTTGTTATTGTGTAATTATGTATGGAAAAACTTGTTTATATTGTTCAAGGTTCAATTGAAATAAGCCAAGAGTCGAAACTAAGTAAAAGATCAGGAGGACAAAACTAGCTTTCTTAGCTTAAGTTTCTAGTCGTTGTCCTTGATGTTGTGTTGTTTTGAGATCTAATCCATGGTGTTGGATGCTATAGGTTCTTGGTGATATTATTATGATGATATATGGATGATGCACAAGCTTGAAATAAATTGGAAACAAAACCATAAGGCTTGAGATGGAAGGACAAATGCATAAGACGAGTTTAGAAGTCTAGATGACTTTCCAGTGAGGGTCCACGATAGCCTCGTGGAGAGGACCCTATTCCCTTGAAATGAGCAATGTTCCACAGACCTTATTCCATAGTAATGGTAAACCTTCCGCGAAACCTAGTCCCTTGGTAATGAGGGGTGCATCGCAGACCCTATTCCAGCAACGGCGAAATTGGACGTCCTCCTATAAATAGGACACTTAAACTTGATGTTATCAACCTTGGACGAATTTAAAACATGGAGAGGGGATGAAAAACACTTTAATTAGGGTTTTTCTTCTTTTAATTTAGTTTATTTATGGATTTTATCTTGTATTCATCCATGGTAATTGCGGTTTTGTCCATGAGTGGCTAAAAGCCCCCTTTTCGGGGTTAAGGCCAAGAACATGATTACTATTGTTTGTGGTTTATTGTGATGTGTCTCGAGTGGGACTTGGATGTGTTTGGATAAAGTATAATAAGGTGATTTCTTATGCTTCTGGGTAGTTGATGGTGCATGAGAGGAATTATCCTACTTATGATTTGGAGTTGTTAGCCATGGTGTTTGCAATTAAAATTTGGCATAACTATTTGTATGGAGTGCAAGTGGACATCTTCTCGAATAATAAGAGTCTATAGTATATGTTCACTCAAAAAGAGCTGAACCTCAGGCAGAGGAGATGGATAAAGCTCCTCAAGGAGTATGACATAAGTTTTCATTACCATCCAGGTAAGGCTAATATTGTTGCTGATGCTCTTAGCAGGTTGCCCATGGAGAGTTTAGCTCACATGGATAAGGAGAGCCATGAGTTGGTGAAGGATATTCACCATTTGGATAATCTTGGAGTTTATCTTTTAGACTACGAGAAGGGTGGTGTGTTGGTACAGGAAGTGGTTCGGTCATCTCTTGGTGTAGAGATCAAGTAGAAGAAAATGTTAGATCGTATCTTGATGAAAATCAAGGGTGATGTAGGTGGGAAAAATGTAATGGTATTTGAGATCAGTAGTGATGGTACCTTGCGGTACCAAGAGAGGTTATATGTTCCTGACGTTGATGGTTTATGAGAAAGGTTATTGGCCAAGGCACATAAATCACACTACACTATTCATCTTTGTTCAGTGAAAATGTATAATGATCTCAAGGAGATGTATTGGTGGAATGGTATGAAGAAGGATGTGACTTATTTTGTGGCCAAATATTTGGTGTGTCATCAAGTAAAAGTTGAGAACATGAGGCTTGTATTGGGAAATTGAATTGCCTGAATTGAAATGGGAAGTGATCAGCATGGATTTTTTACTAGTCTTCCTCATCTTGAAACCAATTTGATTTGATTTGGGTCATCGTGGATTGGATGACAACATCGGCTCACTTCTTTCTAGAGAGGACTAAATTTTCTGCTGAGGATCATGCGAGGTTGTATCTTCATGAAATTATAAAGCTGCATGGGGTACCTATTTCGATTATCTCTGATCGTGGTACACAATTTTTATCTCACTTTTGGCGGTCGTTTCAAAAGGGTTTGGGTACTAAAGTTAGTCTGAGTACTGCTTTTTATCCGTAAATGGATGGGCAATCAAAAAGGACTATTCAGACATTAGAAAATATGATTCGTGCATGTGTGATTCATTATGGTAGAAATTGGGTTGAGCATCTACCTCTTGTAGAGTTTGCTTACAACAATAGCTATCATTCTATTATTAGGATTGGCCCTTTTGAGGTATTATATGGTAGGAGGTATAGATCTTCTATTGGTTGGTTTGATATTGGTGAGGCGGATATGTTTGTCCCGAATTTGGTTTAGCAGGCTATAGAAAAGATAAAGGTGATTTAGGATAGGCTTAAGGCTGCCCAAAGTTGCCAAAAGTCCTATGCGAATATAAGGAGTAGGGACTTGGAGTTTGAGTTTGGGGATAGAGTGTTCCTAAAGGTGTCTCCCATGAAGGGACTAATGCGGTTTGGGAAAAAGGGGAAGCCCAGTCCCCAGTATGTTGGTCCTTATGTGATTTTGAGGAGGGTTGGTAATGTTGTGTATGAATTGGAGTTTCCTTCTAGTTTGATCTCCATTCATCCGATATTCTATGTCTCCATACTGAGAAAGTGTATAGGTGATCATTCATTGGTTATTCCTTTGGAAGGATTGGGTATCTCAGATTCTCTATCTTATGAAGATATCTCGATTAAGATCTTGAATCAGCAGATTCGTTGGTTGTGGACCAACGATATAGCTTCAGTTAAATTTTTATGGTGGAACCACCAGGTGGAGGAAGCTACTTGGGAAGCTAAAGAGGACATAAAGTCCTAGGATCCACATTTGTTTTCTGCTTCAGATATTCATGTGGAGGGTATGTGTTCTTGATCACATCTTTGTTTTCTAACTTGGTTAAAGGAAGGTTGATTTCCTTTCATCTTCGTTTTCTAACTTAGTTAACAGTTGGAATGGTTATGTTGGGGTGTAATTCGTGCTTGTACTACTTTATCTATATTTTGGGGACAAATGATCCTAGTAGGGGAGACTGAAACACCCTGGGTTTTGACCCTTAGAAAATGTCTCAATTTTTGGCTTCTAGACATCATACAACTTGGGGTACTTCTCATATGATGTGGTACGATTTGGTTGGTCTTGGTCGTATCTTAAATAGTGTGGGTTGGTTGGTTTCTGTCCAAGGTATGGTTGGATCATACTAGTCGTAACTTAGGGTACTAATGGTATGATGTCAATCGTATATTTCCCTAAGTTAAGCCTAGGTGATTTCATTCTTCCTAGGGTACGATTTCATGGTACTAGTCGTATGGTTGGGTACGGTTTGGCTTAGGTGGTAGTATGTTAGAAAGTGTTGTGGTCTAAAGAGAGGCCTAGGGTACTAGATAAGGGTACCAATCATACCCTATGGTACGGTTGGAGTGGGTTGGTCATACCATCCTATGTGAATTTTAAGCAGTTTAAGTTATGGGTAATCTGAACAGTTCCCTTTTTAACCTCATAAGGCCCCACGACTTATAACACTCTTGGTACATCACTTAACCTATTTACAATCACTCAAACTCTCTTAAAACACTCTCGGACTCTCTTAAAACACTCTCAAATTCTCTCAAGGCTCTTGGGCCAAAGAAGGATAGGGTTTCATCAATAGGATCAATTTAGGGATTACAAATGTGATATCTCTCTGTCATCTTCATAATCTAAGGCATGTACTCCTCCCTCATTGTTAGTTCCAACTAAAGGTATGTTTTATGAATTGTTTTCATGGCATAAATATTGTATGGTTTTGGATTTTCAAATACATGTTGGAGGTTTTGGTTATAATGGTTGGCTATGGTTTTCCCATATTTTTTACTTGTGGTTTTCATACTATTATGGTGGTTTGAACATTTGGTTGCCTAGGAATGGTTAATTGGCATATGGTTTTGGCTTTGGAAACACTATGCCCCGAACTTGTTTGATAAAATGCCTATGAGAATGTTTTTGGTTAAATTGTTGGACTTTCATTAAACTATTTATGGTATAACTTGGTAATGGAACCTTAAATGATTGAAATGATTTGGAATAGTTAAATGGTAAGGTCTTGATGGTTATGATTGGTCTATTTGAAAGCCTTGTGAGGTACAAGGAAATCCCCCTAGCAAACTTGATAACAAACATCTTTTAGGGTACATGGGATTCCCCCAAGTCAACTTAATAATGTAATCAATGGGTACATGGGAATCCCTTCTTCTTAAGAAAGATGGATAAGGACATTGCTTGCATGATACAGTCGGTATGACGATGCCACTACTTATAGCCTTGGTTAATAATAAATGGAATGGTGGTTTGGTTGTGTGGTAAAAGTTTTAATTGGGAAATAATATCAGGGTGTGACAGCTAACCGTGAAAGAAAGAGTCCAATGGATGGGCACTGGAAACTCATGTTTGCAGACATGAGGATTGGTCATGGTGACCATATATGATACTTACGGGGTAAACGAGAATCCCTTAAGTACACTTATACACATGTATCATGGAGAGCGAAAGGTACTTAGGAATACCCTACATCTATGGTATCTACAGTTCATGCGACTACAAGCATCGTGGCCCGTTCAGGAAGTTACACTAGACCCGTATAGCCCGTGGGTGGTTCTAGGATGGTTAAGCTACAAATACCCAGGTTAATGGTTTAAAGGAATGCTAAACCTGGTCCCCTTTCCCAGCATGGTTATATATATGTATGTATGGTTGTGAATGCATATTGTTTGTTTACTTGGTTTTAAAGGTTGGAATTATTTTATTCTTATCCTGAGTGCATGCTAGAATTCACCCGCTAACTCATCTTCGGGGGGCTGTATCCCTACGCGATAAAGGAACCGGCCATTCTACTCCTCCTACTCAGTGATTAGATTCGGGATCAGCTCGGTTTGATTGAAGTGGTGAGCTTTCATATTTTGGAAGTCTCCATTTCATTTAATGGATGTCTTTACGTACTTTAGTCATCTTATAAACTATATTTTTGTCTATGGTTGGGTAATGTCCCTACCGGATAGTGTTTTTCTTTCGGTTAAGGGCCTTGTGGGACTACTATGGGTTGGTATGGGCGGTGTCTGTAGTGGTGCCAGCCTTGGCATTGGTATTGGTATTATGGATGATGTCGTTTGATTGTATTTATGATTTTTTCCATCATATTATGTTATATACTCGTACTTGGTTATTGTTTTGGTTTTGGTATGGTTATTGGTTAGGTATTGGATGGTTGGACTTTCTTGGGTTGGTCACAGTTATGGACCTATCCCAGTGTTTGGAATTTTACAAAATGCTATATTGTTATATGTTTGGAATTCATCCAACTCAAGGTACGTGTTTAGAGGTAGGGTTGGGTAACGAGGGTGGTCCCCGGTCCTGGTTGGACTTGGGATGCCGATTATGATAAGGCCCTGATTTGGGCCATGTCAATATGTGAAATCTAAAACGTGTTACATGGACTGAACTGAACTCGTGAATGCATCCTATGACATGAGGATAGTTAGATAGTTGAGATAGAAAGAGAGGGAATCAATCTAAAGAACCATTACCTCAAGCATAATCTGAATTCGTACAAAAGAGGTAGGGATACTTGTCTCGCATATCGGCTTTCGCTTTCCAAGTAGCTCCCTCAACGGACTGATTTCTCCATAGAACCTTAACTAAGGCAACTACTTTATTCCTTAACCTATGAATTTGACGGTCAATAATCTTAACTGGGATCTCTTCATAGGAGAGGATATCTTCCACGCCCACACTTTCCAAAGGAACCATAGAAGCTAGATCACCAATTTATTTCTTTAGCAAAGAGACATGGAATACTGGATGCACTGATGCTAACTCCGCAGGCAACTCTAACTCATAGGATACCATCCCAAAATATCTTAAAATACTATAAGTTCCAGCATATCAGGGACTAATCTTCTCTTTCTTACCAAATCTCTTCACCCCTTTCATGGGTGAAATTTTCAAATACATAAAATCACTAACATCAAATTCAAGCTCCCTCCTCCGCACATCTGCAAAGGATTTCTGAAAGCTCTGGGCTATTTTTCAATATTTCAATAATAAGATGAGATTTCTCTAACACCTCATATACTGAACCTGGCCCTATCAAGGTAGCCTCACCTACCTCAAACCATCCAATAGGATATCTACACCTCCTACCATACAGATCCTCAAATGGGACCATCAGAATACAGGAGTGATAGCTATTATTGTTTGCAAACCCTATCAATGGTAAGTGTTGATCCCAACTACCCTAGAAATCAATAACATAAGCCCTCAACATGTATTCTAAGGTCTGAATGGTCCTCATTGCCTGACCATTTGTCTGCAGGTGAAAAGTTGTACTGAGATGAACTTGAGTACGAAGACCCATTTGAAATGCCTTTCAAAAAAGAGAGGTAAACTGGGTACCTCTATTTGAAATGATGGTCAAAGGAACCCCATGTAATTACACCAACTCTCAGATAAAGAGTCTTGCATAGTCCTCAGCTAAATAGGACTAATAGACTGGTAAGAAATAGGCTGACTTGTTCATTCAGTTTACAATAACCCATATAGAATTATGTTGGCGACGTGTGTGGGGAAATCCTGTAAGAAAGTCCATATTCACCACTTCCCACTTCCAAGTGGAGATGCTGAACTCTTGAAGCATACCACTGGGTCTCTAATTCTCAACCTTAACCTACTGACAATTAGAAAACTTAGCCACAAATTTGGCAATATCCTTCTTCATATCATTCCACCAAAAGACTTCCCGCAAATCGCGGTACATCGTAGTAGCTCCTGGGTGAATAAAATATCAGGAACCATGAGTTGCGCCTAGCATCTGCTATCTTAAGTCATCCACATTTGGAACCACAACCTGCCCTAATAGTGAAGAACACCATCTCCCCCTTGGGAGAAAACCTCAACCTTATGATCTCAAACTACCTCCTTTAACTTAAAGAAAATGGGATATCTATCTTTCTATTCCTTCACTTTGTCAACAAATGAAGATTCTGAACCATTCTAAACTCAAACACTACCTACAACAGAATAAACCAACCAAACTCCCAATTTGGCATACTGATGAACCTCTCAAACTAATAAATCTTACCCTTCTCAACATGAGAAACACTCTCCATAAACAATCTTCTAAGGGTGTCATCCACCATATTGGCATTACCTGGGTGATACAACACACTCATATCATAGACTTTCACTAATTCAAGCCTTCTTCTCAGCCAAAGATTTAGGTCTTTTGCGTCAATACACACTGTAAGATCTTGTGATCAGTAAACACATCCACATAAACCCCATATAAATAATATCTCCAAATTTTTAAGGCAAAGACAACCGCTGCCAACTTGAAATCATGAGTCAGGTAATTCTTCTCATGAGGTTTAATCCATCTAGAGGCACAGGTTATGACCTTACTTTGCTGCATCAACACACAACTAAGACCAACTATGGAAGCATCACAATAAACTACAAACCTATTTGAACCCTCAGGTAGAGTCAATATAAGAGTGGAACTGAGTTGAGTCTTCAACTCCTGAAAAACTCTTCTCTCCAGAATCTAATCACTAAAACTTAACTTTCTTCTGAGTCATTCTGTACATAGGAGAGGAAATAGAGGAGAATCCTTCCGCAAACCATCTATAGTAATTGGCCAAACCAAAAAAACTCCTATTGCCCGATGGAGAGATGGATCTTGCCTAAATCCTTACTTTTTTTGTCTTTTAGGGCTCAACTTGAATACCATCACCAGAAATAATATGACCAAGGAAAGCCACCGATCTCAACCATAATTCACATTTACTGAACTTGGAAAATAGCTGATGATTCTTAAGGGTCTCCTAAATAATTCTCAAATGGTCGGCAGGCTCACCTTCACTACGAGAATAGACAAGAATGTCATCTATGAAGACTATGACGAATATGTCCAAATTCTTCTTGAAAACCCTATTCATCAATTCCATAAAATAAATATGAAGATTCGTTAGTCCAAAATATATAACTACAAATTTGAAGTGACCATATCGAGTTTTAAAAGTTGTCTTTGAAATGTCACATTCTCTAACTCTAAGCTGATGATTTTCGAATCTGAGGACTATCTTAGAGAAATAATTCACTTCCTGAAGCTGGTCGAACAAGTCATCAATATTGGGGAGAGGATACTTATTCTTAACTATGACTTTTTCAACTGACGATAGTTGATGCACACTCTGAGAGAACTGTCTTTCTTGTGCATGAAGAGAACTGAAGCACTCCACGGGAAAACACTAAACCTGATAAAACCCTTATCTAAGATATATTTCAAATGATAATTCAATTTTTTAAGCTTGGCTGGAGCAATTTTATAAGGTGGAATTAAAATAGGCTGGGTGTTTGGAAGGAGATCTATTCTGAAGTCAATTTCCCTCTCAAGAGGAACTCTAAAAAGATCTTCAGGAAATACTTTTGGGAATTCATATACTATTGGAACTGACTTAAGGCATGAGATTTCAGAACTTGAGTCCTTGACTCGAACGAGATGATAGATACACCTCTTAGAAATCATTTTCCTCTCCTTAAGAAAAGAGACTAACCAACCTATAGGGACTGAGGAACTACCCTTCCATTCTAGGACTAGCTCATTAGAGAGTTGAAACTGAACTCTTCTATTTCTACAGTCAATTGAGGCATAGAAAGAATGGAGCCAATCCATGCCCAAAATGACATCGAAGTTGGTCATCTCTAACTCTATAAGATCAACTGAAGTAACTTTTTGAGATATTGTGATCGAGAAATTTATGTATACCCGTCTGTATATAATAGAACTACTGACTGGAGTAGACACTAAGAAGGATTCTATAAGAATTTTTGGGCTGACATCAAAGTCTATTTCAATATAGGGAGTTATAAGGACGGTGTGTCTCTGAGATCTAATAATGAATTAACATAAAGGTGGAATACTTGCAATGTACCCATAACCACATCAGGAAAATCCTCCCAATCCTGTCGAGTCTGAAGGGCATAAAGTTGATTCTGACACTAGCCACTGGTTGAACTAAAAATGGCACCCTACTAATTTGGGAGACCTGTTGGTGTTGTAAAAGTACTAGCCTGACCCTACTGATGAAAATTTTTACCCTTTGGAGCAACCACATAGCAATCCCTGATTTTGTGGCTTGACTTAACATATTAAAAACAAACATCACTACCAGACATGTACTCACCCTTGTGGTTCTTACCATACCTCTTGCAGATAGGGTTAGTTTGACCACTATTCACACTTCCTGGGAATTAGCCTGGTGCTCTATCCTAATTGTCATGTATGAACTTAGGTACTGGAGCATTCGTAGAAGATGGGACTGGGGTTGAAGATTTCTGATGGAACTGAGAACGATTCCCATCATCCGACCTTTTCTAAGAGAAGTTGAAGCTACTATTTCTGGCCATTTTACTATGCCTTTCCTTGTTCTTAAGCTTCTCATCCTCAATCTACTAAGCATGAACAGTTAATCTAGAAAGGTCCATCTGCTTAATCAATATTGCGGTCTGGCACTCTTTGATCATATCCTCAGAAACTCCAAACACGAACTTACTTATTCGGGACTTGAAATCAGCCACCACAGTCGGAGCATACTTTGCTAAGTGGGTTAACTTGAGTGAATACTCTTTTACACTCATGCTACCCTTTTTCAAATTAATGAACTCTTGTACTTCGACCTCCCTCAACTCGAGTGGAAAGAATCTGTCTAAGAAAGTTATAGCAAACTCATCCTACTCTAATAAAGCCACCCTTTGTAGTAGGTAAGAATCTAAGTTAGTACTCTCATTGGAAGTGACACCCATGACATCAGTCACTTTCTGCACACAATCAAGAAACTCTTATGGATCCTCCTCAGACTTGGATCCAAATAAGGTTGGAGGGTTCATCCGAGTGAAATCTCGGATTCTGGTTGTTGTTGTGTTCACTATTGGATTAGATGGATCAACAACTTACTATTTATTCTGGGTAGACATAGACTGGGCCAAAACTATGAAAGCAACCTTAAATTCGGCATTGGAGACCTGCTCATTCGGAGGGTTTTTAGGAATAAGTAGCGATGTGGGCAGGTCCTCGTTCCTTATTTTGTTATTCCTTCTAGGAGGCATTTTCTATAAATGGATAAAGGGCGAGTTAGAAGAGGGAAATTTAATAGATCTCACACTTTATTGCACAAAATAAATAGTAAAAGAAGGGAAACTTTCCTAAAACATCTATTGGCCTCTCGCCCATAAGTGTGGTGTTCTTCACACTCATGAAAAATACTCTACTTAACATGGCTTTCCTACACCTAGGACACTTAGAACTTGGCTCTGATACCTAGTTTGTCACGACCCAAGATTTCCCCTAGTCATAACACGGTGCTTAGAGTCACAAGTGACCCCAAGCAAACCCATGGTCTGGTGCCTGCTATGACCACTGAAGATAAGAACTTAATATAATATGTGGAAGCTAAATTAGGAAGACTAATAAGATATAATACGGGGACAATACTCAATATATCTAAACATTTGATAAAACTGAAATCAAGTCTGATTATCAGAAAGCCTCTAACATAAGGAGTTGATGGAACAAAGCCCCAACTAACTCATACTGACTGTAATGACAAGTACTGAAAATAACTACGAATAACTAATCTTTGAAGTATAAGGACTCACCACAACTATTGTCGAGTGGCACACAAACTGTCTAATTACGATTGAGGAACTGAGCATTCGATGAGCCTATATTATAAAACAACATAGCACAAAGGAGAGTATGTGGTCAGTACTTTAAATGTACTTGTATGTGAGATAAAGACTACCTGATATGAGTATATACTAAACTTAAATGTATGAATATGAATATCGAACGCAAGACCAAGTATAAATATGTACTGAAATGATTTGAATAACTGATACATGGACACTTGGTCATACAAACCTGAACAGATATAATTTTAATATTGAACTGAGACTGTGGAAGCTATCATATATCTAACATGCCCCAATCTGACCTAATCAGGGTCCAACTTGTAACCCTAGTTGGAAGGGTGTTAGTATCTTTCCACAGGTACTAACAGTGGTTTTGTGGATTCGCTAACATAATGTCCTGAAGGAATAGGGTTTTAGTTCTCAACTGGCGGGTGACCCCTAAGAGAGTGTCAGTCCTCAACTAGAGGGTTACCTCTCAAAACCTATGTTGGCTACATATTTTTAGAACTTAGGAACTTCTACTAAGGTCTCAGTCCTCTACTGATGGGTGAGCCTTCATCCCTAGGTTCGCTCGATGCTAAGTCCTACTCTGAACTGAATTTACACAGATACTAATGAAAGGCTTAACATGACTGATACTGACATATGCTCAACATGATAGTATTTTGAATTAATGATACAAATATGCTCAGAATTACTTGTAACCTAAGACGTATATGAATATCTAGGATCAGGTGTTCATAACCTACTAGAACTATCTAATGCAGACTAATCTTGACAAATATTGAACAATCCATGGTATGAGAAAAATCATGATTCACACCCAATATATCAATAGTTAATCATGATGTAGACATTTTCATTATGAAACATATGAAAATACAATTATCATGAAGGAATATATTTTTATGGAGTAACTTCAGAGTTTAACTGAATAAATTATGAAATTCATACTTCTCATAAAACCCTAGATAAAAAGAGAATTAAACTTAAAGAAATTTGGAGAGCTAAACTCAATGTGTGAAAGGATCCCATTGATGAATATCCTTCATACATAAGGTAGAAAGCCTTGAAGAAATCTTCTTGAGAATTGGACTTGCTTGAGGAATCATAGTTTGCTCTTGAGAGAGAAAGGAATTGCCTCTTTGATTCCTCTTGGGTGAAATTGATAATTATGTTATGATTTGTTTCTTTAGGGTCTTTTAATACCACCCCTTGTGAAGCCATAATGACGTTGGTCTAACTTTTAAGGAATTGGGAAAAGACATAAATGTTCCAAAAAAATGTGTAGGAAAACACGTTCCCAGTCGTTACGACTTACCTCACGACTAATTACGACTGGTTATGAGTCAAGGTCTTATTCGTAACCTGGGATCTTAGGAATATGGATACACTTTATTATGACTACGACTTTCCACCTAATGACTCATTGTGACTGACTACGAGTCATTGGTTGAAGTCACAGTCTAAGGCTTGATTCTCTTATCCTTTATTGATCAGGCTAACGGTCCATACAACAACAATAAGATTTGACTATGAGTCGTGTGCTGGACATGTAACCACTGGAAGAGATTCTTGATTATTTACTGTTGTGACTATGACTCATCACCAGTGGTGATGACTCTTTTCCTGAGTCATAGTCATAGCAGTGTATCAGGTCCTTAAGGGTCCACAACTCTTTGTCATGACATCAGATTAAGGAGAGACTTGAAGCGATGGAAAGCTAACTTCATGGCCTATCTTTTAAGAGGTTTAGAGTTTGAAAATTTTGGGATATTAAATATGTCCCCCTTGGGATCATTCTTCCTCAAATGAAACTAAATGAGCTGGTACACTAAGAAGACTCAAATTATGCACAAAACATTTAGAAGTTGAATCATGACTAAATATCTGAAATTTGAAATGCGATGAATGGACTAAAATGAACTTGTGAATACATGTTATAACATGAGGATGGTTAGATAGATAAGATAGAAAATGAAGGAATTAATCAAAAGAACCATTACCTCAATCTGAATTTGAATTTGCAGAGAAGAGATAAGGATACTTGGCTCGCATATCGGCTTCCGCTTCCCAAGTAGCTCCCTTAACGGACTGATTTCTCCATAGAACCTAAACTAAGGAAACTTCTTTATTTCTTGACCTATAAATTTGATGGTCAAGAATCAAAACTGGGATCTCTTCGTAGGAGAGACTATCTTCCATGCCCACACTTTCCAAAAGAACGACATAAGCTGGATCTCCAATGCATTTCTGTAGCAAAGAGACATAGAATATTGGATGCACTGATGCTAACTCCGCAGGAAACTATAACTCGTAGGCTACCTTCCCAAAATGGTTCAACATCCTATAAGGGCAAAAATTGTGGGGACTGAGCTTCCCTTTCTGATCAAATCACTTTAAACCTTTCATAGGTAAAATTTTCAGGTACACAAAATCACCAATATCAAATTCAAGCTCCCTCCTCCACACATCTGCATAGGATTTCTAATGGCTCTGGGATGTTTTCAATCTTTCTCTGATAATCTGAAATTTATCCATCAACTCATCTACTGAATATGACCCTATCAAGGTAGCCTAACATACCTTGAATCAACCAATAAGAGATCTATACCTCCTATCAAATACAGCCTCCAATGGTGCCATCTAAATACTAGAGTTTTAGTTGTTATTGTTTGCAAACCCAATTAATGGTAAGTAATCATCCCAACTACCCTTGAAATAGATAATACAAGACATCAAAATATCCTCTAAGTTCTAAATGCTCCTCTCTTCCTAACCATCTATCTACAGGTGAAAAGTTGTACTGAGATAAACTTGAGTACCAAGACCCTTCTGAAAAGCCTTGAAAAAATAAGAGGAAAACTGGGTACCTCTTTTTGAAATGATGGTCAAAGGAACCCCATGTAGTTTTACCCACTCTCTGATATAGAGTTTTTCATAGTCCTTAGTTGAATAGAAAGTATGGACTGGCAAAAAATAGGATGACTTGATGATCATGTTGGCAACGCGTAAGGGGCAATCTTGTAACAAAGTTGATATTCACCACTTCCCACTTCCAAGGGGGGATTCTAAACTCTTGAAGTGTACCACTGGGTCTCTAATTTTCAACCTTAACCTACTGACAATTATAACACTTTGCCATGGATTTGGAAATATCCTTCTTCATACCATTTAACCAAAAAAGTTCCCATGAAATGTGATATATCTTAGTGGCTCGTGGGTGAATTGAATATCAGGAACTATGAGCCTCAACTAGCATTTTCTATCTCAAATCATCCATATTTGGAACACACAGCTTGCCCTGATAGTGAAGAACACAATCTCCCCCTTAGGAGAAAACCTCAACCTTCTGATCCTCAACTACCTTTAACTTAATAAAAATGGGAACCTCAACTTTCTGATCCTGAACTACCTCCTTTAACTTAATCAAAATGGGACCTCTATCTTGCTTTCCCTTTATTTCAGCAACCAATAAAGATTGTGAACCATTCTTAACCCAAACACTACCTTCGGTTAAATCAAAAAACCAAACTTTCAATCTGGCAAACCAATGAACCTCACAAACTAACTCTTTCTTACCCTTCTCAACATGAGCAATGCTCTCCATAGACAATCTACTAAGGGCGTCAGCCACCACATTGTCCGTACCCGAGTGATACAACAAACTCACATCATAGTTTTTCAACAATTCAAGCCATATTCTATGACAAAAATTTAGGTATTTCTACGTGAATACATATTGTAAGCTCTTGTGATTAGTAAACACATCCACATGAACCACATATAAATAATGCCTCCAAATCTTCAAGGAAAATACAACTACTGCCAACTCGAGATTATGAGTCGGGTAATTCTTCCCATGGGGTTTAAGCCATCTAAAGCACAGGCTATGACCTTACCTCACTGTATCAACACATAAATAAGAACAACTCTGGAGTCATCATAATAAACTCCAAACCAATCTAAACCATCGTGTAGAGTTAAGGAATCAATTCCTAAAAACTCTTCTCTCAAGAATTTAACCACTGAAACTTGACTTTTTTCTATATCAGTATGGACATGGGAGAGGATATAAAGGAGTATCATTCCACAAACCGTCTATAGTAACCGGCCAAACCTAGAAAACTCCAAATGTCTGATGGAGAGATAGATCTAGGCTAGTTCCTCACTGCTTTGGTCTTTTAGGGATCAACTCGAATACCATTTCCAAAAATGATGTGACAAAGAAAAGCAACTGATCTCAACTATAATTCACATTTATTGTACTTGGCAAATAGCTAATGATTCTTAAGAGTCTGCAAAACAATTTTCAAATGGTCGGCATGCTCACCTTCACTACGAGTATAAACGAGAATGTCATCTATTAAGACTATGAAAAACATGTACTGATACTGCTTGAACACTCTATTAAGAAATTCCATAAAAGATGCAGGAATATTCATTAATCCAAAAGACATAACTACAAATTTGAAGTGATCATACCGAGTTCTGAAGAATTTCTTCGGAATGTCACATTCTTTGACTCTAAGATGATGACAGCTGGATTTGAGGTCTATCTTAGAGAAATAAATTTTCTCCCTAAAATTGTTCAAACAAGTCATCAATCCTCGGGAGAGGATACTTATTATTGATTGTGACTTTTTTCAACTGATGGTAGTCGATGCACATTTTGAGAGAATCATCTTTCTTGTGCACGAAGAGAACTAGAGCACTCCACGAGGAAACACTAGTCCTGATAAAACCCTTATATAAGAGATCTTTCAACTATTTATTCAATTTATTAAGCTTCGATGGAGCCATCTTGTAAGGTGGAATTGAAATAGGCTGGGTGTCTAGAAGGAGATCTATTTTGAAGTCGATTTCCCTCTTAGAAGGAACTTTGAGGAGATCTTTAGGAAATATTCTGGTAATTCAATTACTATTGGAACTGAATCAAGATACGGGATTTCAGAACTTGATTCCTTTACTCAAATAAAATAATAGATACACCCCTTAGAAATCATTTTCCTCGCCTAAAGGAAAGATACAAACCGACCTATAGGGACTGGGTACTACCCTTCCATTCTAGGATTTTCTCATTAGGGAATTGAAATTGAACTATTCTATTTCTATAGCCAACTGAGTCATAGCAAGAGTGGATCCAATCCATCCCTAGAATGATATCAAAATCGGTCATATCTAACTCTACGAGATCAACTTAAGTAACTTTCTAAGATACCGTGATTGGGCAATTTACGTATACTTTTCTAGCTATAATTAAACTACCGACTGGAGTAGACATTGAGAAAGGTTCTTCTAGAATTTCTAGGCTAACATCAAAGTCAACTACTATATAGGGAGTCATGAAAGATAGTGTAGCTCCATGATCTAATAATGTATTAGCATGAAGATGTTAGACTTGCAACGTACCTGTAACAACATCAGCAGAATCCTCTTGATCCTGTCAAGTCTGAAGGAAATAAATTTGATTCTGATACTAGACACTTGTTGCACTAGAAGTGGCACCCTGCTTATTCGGGCAACCTACTGGTGCTGCTGAAGAACTAGCCTGACTCTGCAGAGGAAAATCTTTGCCCTTTGGTGCAACCATTGAGCAATATATGATTTTGTGGCCTAACTTGAAATATCCAAAACAAATATCACTACAAACCATGCACTCACCCTTGTGGTTCTTACTATACCTTCTACGAATGAGGTTAGTTTGACCACTATTCATACTACCGTGAGACTTAGATCCCGGTGCTCTATCTCGATTGTCCTATCTAAACTTAGGTACTGGAGCACTAGTATAATATGGGGCTGGGATAGAAGATTTCCGGATGAAAATGATTCCCACCATTCGACCTTTGCTAAGAGAACTTGAATCTACATGTTCTCTCCCTTTTATTCTCCCATTCCTTCTCCTCCAATCTGCTGAGAATGAACCATCTATATGGAATGGTCCATCTTCTTAATTAACATTGAGGTCCTGCACTCTTTGACCACATCCTCGGAGACTCTAGACATGAACTTACGCATTTAGGACCTAGAATCAGCCACCATAGTCAAAGCATACCTTGCTAACTAGGTGAACTTGGGTGAATACTCCTTCACACTCATGTTACCCTACTTTAAATTAATGAACTCATGTACTTTTACCTCCCTCAACTAGAGTAGGAAAAATTTGTCTAAGAAAGAAATAGCAAACTCATCTTACTCTATACGCCCTGCATCGGCGCCTCTATTCTCTTTCCATAACTCTGTTCCATGACATCGGATTAAGGCGAGAGTTAAAGCATTGGAAATCTAACTTTATGGCTTATCTTTTAAGAGGTTTAGAGCTTGAAAATTTTGGGGTATTACACCATCGTATATCTCTTTGCAATCACAGTACCCTACCTCGCGATTATGATGAGTAGCTCAATCATGGGCTGTAATCATGACATATGGCCATACAATCGTGATGATGCCCCTGATGTTGCAACAAAAATTGTAAACCATTAGTTAAAGACTTGGAAAAATAGTCTCAGTTCAAACTTTTCATTTGGGACCCCACAAAATAAAACAAAATAGTCTAATAGGATATTTTTGACATTTCCAACTCGATGAAACCATCTTATTTACAAAAGGAAGCTATTTACAACAATTTATTCCCTGGGACCTTTAAAAGCTTATTTTAGCTAGTTTTCATTAAAAGGTCAAAATACAAAACAAAGGCTCCAAGCCCAAACTAACCATGCAAATAACCCAAAATTGATATTTTGAATCTAGCATAATTGTGTAAATTACCTTCTGATGCTCAAAATACTAAATGTTGACTAAAGTCAAACTAGTAGCTTTAAAATCCTCTAAAGTCACAAACTCACTCAAATCACTCCCGAACACATCGAGGACTGTGTCAACCTACCCCACAACTCAAAAAAAGCATATAGCAACTATGAAAAAGGGCAAAATAGTCAAATTACATAAAAA